>OU342625.1:2405000-3005000 GCA_910589645.1 Tinea semifulvella
AGTCCGTGGATTTAGACTCGGAGGTACCGGGTTCAATTCCTGGTCGGGACACAAAAATATTTATTAATGTAAATATATTTCATTTATTTGTGATATTTCTCGAGCTTGCCACTTGTCATGATTGGCCTATAGTAAAGTTGGCTAAATGTGAATCCGTTTATTTATAAGCGTGGTTTCTGACCACCCAGAAAGGGAAACGGTCGTGATGATACTACTAAATAAATAATAATTACATTGTAACACACGAAATCTCGCTTAAACATACGGAGACAAAGCCCTCCCCCCAGTCCTCATGCATAAATTTAACAAGTAATTTTAATTTTCTAGAAAGTTGATAGACTATATTTGTCAAGTCATCCTCTTTGCGTCGTTTTTCTTAATGCTGATGCTCGTGACCCCCTCCTCAGATCACTTTGTCTCCGACGATGCTGTGCCATCTGTATGTTTTATTTTGTAAATCTGCTATAGCTGAGTTTTCCTTGCAGATTCCTTTCTCAGTAAGATTAAACATTAACAGGTCACTGGAATCTGCTAAGCTGCTGGTCTTCTGCTAACAGCTTACTTATTGGACCACTGCTGCTTAGTCTTCTACAAGCAGGAGTAGAATCATTCAAAAGAATCAAATTAATGACGTTTCATAAATGCCTGTAATAGCTTTACGTGAATAAAGATATTTTGACTTTGGGTCTCTTGTTCTATTTGACCGCCTCCGTGGTCTGGTGGTAACAAACGTGAACTCGGGAGGTCGTGGGTTCGATTCCCACCGGGAGCAAGTTGTACATTGTATAATTTGTCTCGGTCTGGGTGTTTATATGTACGAGAATATATTTACAAAAAAAAAAGTATAATATGTAGTTTATCAACCATCTAGTTTCCGTAACACAAGCCTCGTAGCTTACCACGGAAACTAGATGGCGCTGTGTAACCTGTCTGGAAATATTTATTATTATATTATTATTTTGCCCGTGATCACCAGCTTTTCCACATTGGCCAAACTTTTCCGTGCTATATCACCAAAATACTCAAGGACTCAAAATACAGACACTAAATTTTTTTCAAAATATTGGATTGCGCGAGCGAACCAAGTTTTTTTTTTTTTTTTTGATTCATTAAAAAAAAAACATCACATTTAGCCAGCTTTACTATAGGCCCTGTGTCCTGATTAGCAATTGAACCCGGTACCTACCGAGTCTAAATCCACCGCTAGACCACGGAGGCAGCGTTGTGCTACGACATGGATGCAAAAATCCTTGTTAACAATGTATTGGAATCGCAAGCTGTTTCCCCATAGAGGAATACAGGTCCAGATTAAAATGTAAATAGTTATTTTATATGCACCCATTATTAGGTTTGTTATTGCATTGTTAATTAATAAAATAAAACATAGTTAAAAATAATCTATGATGTTTTTATTACAAAATAATATGGCAGACCCGGCGAACTGCGTACCTAACCGTCAATGAATGTCGTGTTACTTATTAGCTGAACTAAATGAGAATGCTCATTTTTCTTAGAAAAAAAATCATTTTTCTTAAAATAGTAATTTAATTAAATAGTCAATGGGGTGTATCAGGCAAAGCTTTTTGTAGATGTCACTAGCGGCAATGGTACCTTGTTTACACCTTTGACGCATCATTTTTAAATGTTTTTGTAGTTTTTTATTTTTATAAAAGAAAAATGTATTTTAAATTAACGTTACCTACCTTAAGAGACGAATTAAGAAAGCGCATACCGTCTTTAAAAAGAAAAAAGGTTTTGTTAATAGAACGGTAATTTTGAGATCACCATATCTTTGATTTCGCTTGGAAATCTCGATTTGTACACTTAAAAGATGCTCACTTTGACATAATATCCAGAAAACAATAAATATCGTAATAAAAATATAAGTTTTCTATGCAACTGACAGTTATATAAGGTACCATCTATTATGCGCCATCTATCGTGACAAAAAGTTAGTGATACATCCCATTAAATAGTCAATTGGTTAAGATTTATGTATGAAATAGTTACAAAAAACCATTTATACGATTTCAAATTGGCGGGATCGAAACTATGTAATTTATTAAGGTAAAAAAAAGTTTTTGTCAATTGTCGTTATGCTAGGGTAAATGAAATAAAATAAATTACAAATTATGAAATCACAATATATTAAATAAATAAAATGATAATTATTAATAAAATTTGTTTTATATATTAAGATCACATTTAAAATATTTTTTCCTCTCAGATAAATATTTGCTTAGAACAAATAACACCTGGGGCGTCAGTTAACTTAGCGATTTAAGGTTGCCATCAAAGAATAACTCTATTATTGTATATACTGCGTGGATTTTTTATAGTGCAAATATTTTTGTATTATAATCTAGAATAAAAATAAAGAACAACGTATTTTTTATTTTAATTATTCAGTAATAAAATCTTAAGTTACGCTGCAGAGAAGTTATCCTAAAAATATTGCAACTCATACGGAACCTAATCAAGTAGGTAGCGAGAGGTCAATGATCGCGCGAACGTTGTCTTACGTAATTATTTCGTCTCTCGGCTGAGGGCTATTAATAATAACATTCGCCAGCCTTTAGGCATTTTTATCACGATGGATATGGTGATTTTTCTGTTTCGTCTGATTTTCCTTATTCACCATGCAGTAGTGTTTTGTTTTTCGGATGATTTTTATCTTAAAAGTGACCTTTTATTTAAAACACTTACTAGGTTCTACCAATGACACCTGAAGCCTAAAAACATATTTGCATTTTTCACAATTACACGCGGTATAGGGAAATAGAGGTCTTACTCAAGGACAGATATAGTTGTGTATATTACATATAGATCGCTACACAATATACTACGTGCCATTTCAAAAAGAGTGTGCATGTATATTTTGTTAAAAATTGAATTTGTATTTATGTAAGGAATTATTTGATTGTCATAATTTAATTTGTGTAATTTGTCTTCTAATTTGTATAATAATTATTATAATTTGCATGTTGTGTGCTGTTTGGATTCCAGTCTAGTCCATGTATAAATTAAATGAACCCAAATTTGCAACCGACTGGAATCTGTTTGCACACCTAATAATAAATAAAAGAGCAAATATTTTTTAGGCTTCAGGTGTCATTGGTAGATTTTGAAATAAAAAATAGTAACTTTTTTAAAGATAAAAACCATTATTCGATATATGGAGATTAAGACCGCGTCTGAAAATCGCGATATCCATTGTGATAAATAGATAAAGGCTGGGGAGTGTGACAATGTCTCAATCTCGAAGACTCTTTTTTACGTAAGTCAAAGTCCGCGCGATCGTCGACCTTTCGCTACCTACTTGATTAGGTTCAGTATGAGTTGCGATATTTTTAGGATAACTTCTCTGCAGCGTAACTTAAGATTTTATTACTAAATAATTAAAATAAAAAATACGTTGTTCTTTATTTTTATTCTAGATTACTATACAAAAATATTTGCACTTTAATAAATTCCACGCTTGATTAGGCTCGATATGAGTAGCAATATTTTTAGGACGGTTATCATGTACTGCTCCAGATTCACCAATATGTACTTATATTATATAATATATAGTACATGATATTGTTTTGTATCAATATTGTAAAAATTGACGTGTAAAAGTGCAGAATACATCTCTTTTTGTCCTATGTCTACTTACAAAATAAACGAATTGAATTGAATTAATTGCAAGTCATGATTCAACTAAAATTAAAAGCATCATACACGTATAATTATTTTAAAACTTGCTTTCACGATATTCGACAAGGTTTGTGTTTTTCTACAAAATACTGTCAGCTCTATTGCTGTTTCCTCAATTACCCTTTAAAATATATTTTTAATGGTTTCAGAGAGATTCAGGAGTCTCATTTTTATTTTCGTCAATTTCACTTGAATAACTATTAATAGTTTCTGCAACAGCTGCTTCTTCAAGCTGTTCCACTGTAACGCCCCAAGCTTGGAGTAATCCACTATCCAATTCTTCGCTGCTAAAAGTCTCTGCCAATTCCACCATACTAAACTCATTCCCTGACTCCACACCATCAAAATACTTAGTATCATCAGGCATTTTTTTCAATCTCGACAAAAACTTACTACAATTAAAAATTTTCGTCAATTGTAAAGGATCTCTTTCAACTTTATAGTTTAAACTCCAACTATGCAATGATTCTTTGGAATCATTGTCGTCCTGAATGAAAACTTCCATATATTCCGGATAAATAACATGAGCTGTGATGTCTCCTAAAGAATTTAATTGTAAACCTACAAAAGTCGCATCATTATCAATAAAAACCATTCCAGTTATCGCTGTCAGCAATCTACCATCAATTGGATTGTACAAATCGTAGCAGAGCATTGAAGACCTAGCTTCCTTAAAAGTGTCTAATATACTTGCTGGTCTAAATACTGGTGAAACACCGGTAACAGCTTCTCCTTTTATCATGCTATTACCAGAACTATTAACAAGACACATGTCTTCGCACCACTGACTCGAAATGCAAAGCAAATCTTTACCATTGTTAGTAATTTTATTATTCATATAAACTGGTGTGGAAACCATATTATGAGTCCAACGTTGAAGAATTTTAGGCTTTAATATGCTGCAAAATCGCATGTCCATAGCTAGTATATGATGTGAAGTGCCTAAATAAAAACAGTCGCCGAATTTTCTCGCAGCTGTGATTACATTACAATTAATTTCTGTCACATCTAGCAAACCTTCCCACTTTCCACATTTATTCTGTGTTCTTTTGTCATACATTGTAATACAATCTCGTGTTATATGACAGTATGTTACTCTGTCAACAGTTGAGACAGTATTCCAGTTGTTAAGTAACGATTTAGCTTTTTCTGTAACTATTTCTTTTTTCGTTATTCTATCTGTGTTTACTATGGTTATACTGTTATCTACTTTTGTAATGTAAAATATATTTTTATGTAAACTATCAAATGTAACGCTAGTAAATGCCATTTTAGACGTAACTTCTCGTACTTTCTCAATATCGATATGTTCTACTGTCGCAACTAGCTTCAATACAAATATTTTGTACATAGTTCTTAGAATTACAAATTTGTCATTAGTTACAGTTTCAAGAATGTCAGTGTCTTTGCCACAATCAAAGGATACTATAGGGGCATTAATTTTCAAGTCTTCTTTATTAAATTCCGATAGATCTGTAAAATAGTAATTTACATAAATATTAACGCTTTCAGGACGGTTTTTAAAACAGGTCCAGGGTTTAGGAAACTGAAATATATAAAAAAAGATTTACACTCGTATTTTAAGACGTTTTCCCAAACTGAGCCGTTCAATTATTCTTTCAGTTCTCAAGCGCTCAGATTATAAGGATATATGACAGTGTTCATAAGTAGATTTTTGTCAGAAGGGAGAAGACAAATTTCTAAGCATTCCATGGATTCACCGTGCGGGTCCGGGTCCATCGTGTGTGGGTAAGGGATGAGAAGAATGGTGTCTCGGGCTTGCGACCGACAATAGGCTGGTTTAAGAAAAGGAGGCCTCCCTTTTTTATTTTATTGCGCGATAATACGCTCACTATACACCATTCTACTCCTCTCCCTACCCAACCAAATACTGTGTGATTCCGTTAATGCCGTCGTTCCATAAATGTATTGACGGCAGACCTGCTTAGTCCCAATTCTTTGGTAAAATTAGTAACAGACGTTTGAAAATGTTTTAAAAAATTTTTCCCGTTATTGGAATGCCGAGCCTATTCGGCCAGTTTTTGCCTTTTTTTATCATTAGGCAAATAATCGTTACAGTCCAGCCATTGTCTTGGGTGTACCCAAAAGGAAAACAGCATAAGAAATTCTAACGTAAATTTTCCCACGAATAAATAATGAATAAAATTATACTTACAAACGCTGCTAAATTCACTATGCATAAGGTAGTCCAAGTTGTTAATAGTTAAAATTTGTAGATTTCCATGGCCACTGTAGTACCAGTTGTAGCCGTCACTAAAATTTGGGTCGGGATCTTCGCAGGCGACCTTGGTCATATTTATATATACTTTGGGACAATATACCACTTTATCATTTAACCTTTCGTATGAGTATTTTAAATGATCTAAAAAAAAAAAAAACCTTACCATGTGTAATTGTCATAAGAGCAATTTATTTGGTTGAGGCTTTAGGTGTCATTGGTAGAATCTTTTTTTGAAATATAAAAGGGATTTATTTTTTAAAGATAAAAATCATTATCCTAAAAACAAGTGTTATTACGAGTATTAATTCTGTGGTGTCAAGGAAAAGGAGATGGGTGAGTCGAAAAATTTAAAAATTAGATTTTTGCACCTATTGGTTCAAAACATTCATATGCGTCAATGCAATAAGGAGATGAGTCTATACACTGTACAGTTTATTTTACACCCCTACGTACATAAAGGGGCTAGTCGTAACATTAAAATGTATAAATAAGTAAAAAGAGTTCAATCGAGTTATTTTAGTATCGCGCTTTTACCGCCAATAATTCAGTTATGCATAGTGAGATGAGTGGACTCGTACCTAAAGTATACGACAAATGAAATTTAACATTTACTAATTACAATTTTCTAATTATAAAAATGAGTTGTTTTCTTAATTTGCCTCTAGTAAAAGTTCAAGTTTTGTACTTATCCCCTTTTTCCTTGACACCACAGTAATTGATCTCGCTCCCAGCTGAGAGACGAAATAGAGAGATAAAAAATGACATAAGTCAACGTTCGCGCGATCGTCCTTTTGCTGCCTACTAGATTAGGCTCAGTATGAGTGTCAATATTTTTAGGATAACTTCTCTGCATCGTAACTTTAGATTTTATTACTGAATAATTAAAATAAAAAAAACATAGTTCTTTATTTTTATTCTAGATTATAATATCAAAAAATTTGCTTTTTAATAAATTACACACAGTATAGCAAATAATGTGTTTGGGTCAAAAAAATAGTTTCATCTATTTATTTTGTATTCGATTTGCTTTTTTTACCGATTTTTTGTATGAAAACCATAGACAAACGACAAGTCAAACATAGAGATAGTATAAAATCACATAGCTTTTAAAATTAGCAAGCTCTTTCACAAACAGGGTAGACAAATGTTATTTTTACTATATATTACTGTGCAATGGTGTGTATCAAGCAAAGCTTTTTGTAGATGTCGCTAGCGGCAATGGTACCTTGTTAACAGCTATGACGGCTCATTTTTTAAATGTTTTTGTTGTTTAAATATTTTTATAACAAAAAAAATAATTTTAACTTAACGTTACCTACTTTAAAAGACGAATTAGGAAAGCGAACACCGTTTTTAAAAAGAAAAAAGATTTTATTAATAGAACGGCAATTTCGGGATCACCATCTTTGATTTCGCTTGGAAATCTCGATTTACACTTCGGCATAATATCCAGAAAATAATAAATTTCGTAATAAAAATACAAGTTTTATATGCAACTGACAGTTCGATTGGGTACCGTCTATCATGCGCCATCTATCGTGATAAAAAGTTAGTGATGCACCCCATTAAGTTATTTGGAAAATAAATTATGTAGTTTTTGTATCAGTCAAGTCCTTTAGTACTAGAGCTGCCATAATTATATTTTAAACATTTTGCACATCTAAACTATATAAAATAAAGGTATTTTTTCTACTTAAAATGTAATCTTGTTATAATAATTTATCAAAAATAGCAAATCATTACAGCCCCTAAAACACAGCATCCTAGACCTCCATTGTTGGAGATGGGCCTTCCAGAACATATATCTGGAGAATTTGGTGTACACTCACCACGCTGGCCAGACGGCTTGGCAAGAATACCTTTGTCTTCTTCTATAGTATTATACTATATTTTAGGTTTACTATATATTATAGTGTTAAAGATATACATATATGGTAAAAAATAATACTTAAAATAAAAACTAATCTAGAACTATATTCCGACGAAAAAAATTTGGTAACCTATTTAAAAACTATTTACCTGCATCCATAAATTAGGAAATATTAAAAAATAAGTCCGTGAATTAAGATTCGGAGGGCCCGGGTTGGATTCCTGGTCAGGACACAATAATTTATTTAAATTATTTGTGACATTCCTTGGGTTTGGTACGTTAGTGACATTCCTTGGGTTTGGTACGTTAGTGACATCAACGAGCATGCCACTTGTCATAATGGGCCTATAGTAAAGTTGGCTAAAAGTGGACCAGGCTCTTAAAGAAAAAAAGGACATGGTTTCTGACCACCCCAAAAGATAGTGGTAGAAAAGGTGGTAGGTGGACTGATAGGTGGTAATTTGCCCAGTCTGCTGGGGCGGGGAAGTATCCACCATTTGTGCCAATAAACCCAGTAAAGTGTATCAACACGTTTCGGGATCAGGCTCAAATTGCCGTCATGCCCAGTCAAGCCGGCATAGTGTTAGGGACAGATGTCAGGAATGAGTACTCGTCTGATTCCAGTCGCATATTCGTGGACCTCGCGCGCCACTTACTCAGGTGGACGCAAAAAAAAAGTGATACGGTCGTGATGATACTTACCAGTTTTGCTTTGAAGTATAGTCATCTTTGATTGCCAATTGTTTTTCAATTTCATATAATCCGTCAGAGGGTCATTTCTGTCCAAATTCTTCATCGGAGTAATAATTTTCGGCAAGGTACTTTTATAAGTGAACCGTTCAAAGTAATCAGGGCTAAACTCCCCATTCCAGTCAGCAGGGAATGACGTTACTGGAAAGCCAACTAGATTCCAGTGTTTACCGTGAATATTTTGGTTTCTACGACCAACAGCTTTGACATAAAATTTGAAAGCATTTTCGTTTTCATTGCGAAAATAGTTAATTAACGTCTCAACAGGTGCTGAACTATCAAGCTTGTCGCTGTCAGATACCATGGATTTATTCTGTCTCTGAAATATTACAAAATCGGTTGGGTTTTACTAATGGTATGTTTGACTTGAAAAAAGTAAAACTTACTTTTTTTACAAAATTTTGTATGAAAACGATAAAGCAACGCCAAGTCGAACAACTTTCAATGCAAAATTATGTGAAAAAAGCTCTTAAACCAACAAGTCAAACACAAGGTAAATGGAGCATGAATTAATTAGTATTATTGATTAATAAGCTCGCAGCCTATATCAAGCACTGGCGTAAAGTTCATACAATTGTCAGTTATCACCATAGTCTACGCCTATTGTCACTAGCCACTTGTCCAGGTTGTTTTTAAAAGTGTTTACAGTTGAGGACTTTAATATGTCTTCTGGTATTTTGTTCCACATATTTACAACTCTGTTACTCATGAAGTGGTATTTCACATTTGTATCGCTGGATTTTCTCATCAATCACGACGGATTTAGTAATTAAAAATATTATGAGGATATTCATGTAAACCTATTACAGGTATTTGTGACATGTCATTATTTAAATTATTTTTATCAGACTGCGCAACACAAAGAAGGGTTATGCGTTTATAAGCCTATGTGTATTGGGTTCATGGTAATCTATACGAATATGGATTCGTCTCAACTGCGCCACCAAATTAAACCAGCTTGTAATCGGCGGACTGGCATCCCTTGAGACCCGCGGACCCCCCTTTTGTCTTTGTTTCTTTGTGGCACACTGGAGACCAAACATGTTGCGACGGTTTTGATGATTCTCACATCAATCGATTTATCTTCATCATACGATTGTCACTAAAGATATGACATTAATCAAATTTCAGCAAAGCAACAACCAGGTGCCAATTTGTGGAACAAAAATACAAAGTCGACTAACTATATTTTTTTGAGTGGGTATATCAAATAGGTATTTGAAAATCATGTTAAGGTTTTTCTTAACATTTGGCAATCAGAATGACCATTTAGGATCTATAATGATTCAAAGTTGGTTAGTAACCATTATCATTTTAAATTTCAATGTAACTCTTACCAACAGGTAACCTACCTATAATAAAGATGTAATTTTACATATATTTAATAATTATCTTCAAATATATTCGTCGTATTATATATATATAAAGTATTTTACGTATATATATTTTTTAACTATTAAAAAGATAAAAACCCGCCTGAGAAAAATAATGATTTTCGAAATAATAACTGAAAAAACTAAAGAAAACAAGGGTTCCGTTGCCAAAATGTTTGATAACCTACTACACCATTGACATAATGTTATTACGTAGCGACTTTAACAGTCAGGACCCATTACACACCGAAACAGATTCAAAATTTTCCTCAACATTGGGTCTCGACTGTTAAAATTGCTATGTATATGCCTTTACAAATGTGGTCAATCTGGAACGCCATACTGAACATAAAAAATAAAACAACCTTCAGGAGCAGTGTTTATTAATTTGTTGCTATTAACAATTAAATATTATTATCATACTTAAAAAAGTAGTTTTTTTTAAAACTAAATACAGATACTCACATATTTTTTTATTAAATTTGAACTAGCAGACAACACTTTTCTAAACTAAAGGAGGGGCTTTTCTTTCATCAAACTTTGTGGCATGAGTTAGGTTCACGAGGATGGATTCTAAAGCATCTCCGAACGGAGTTGTTATTTAGCAACCCAGCCTCTGTCTTAACAAGATCAAGATACTGCTGTTCTCCAGTTAGTCCATAGAGTGCCAAGTTTGTCCTGTCTTTTTAAGTATTAAATATAAAGATAAATGCGAACTGACCTTTATTTTCGACATGTCTCAGGTGAGAGCCACTTTTTCATATAAGTACGCGTTGTATTTATAACAGATAAGTAAAGAAATTGAGAATAAATAACATAACCACTAAAGCATGCATGTGAAACTCTTAACTATTTGTAGAGAGATCTTAATGGCATCACAGAAAACTACAAGAATACCAATAGTTCGCCTAATTTATTAGTTGTATATCCAATTATTTCGATAATTAACAATTTATTTAAATAAAATAGTAAACTCGCGCACTTTTAGAGTTTGACAATATGTTTTTTAAAATATTTGGTCACAGATTATATAGGATACTGGTGCTGCATTGTTGACTGTCGGGTGCCTTCGCTTCACTTCATAATGCTTTAGAGCCATAGAAAAAAGATCACTGTCTACGTTACTCGTACCCTTTATAGTCTGTGCCTGCTAGGCTGAGTTGCACTAGAACACGGAACATAATACAAGCACCAAAATGAAGTCTCAGTTAAGTTCAAAATGACGTCGGATGTATTAGTTTAAATTTAAAGGTCAGCCGTCAACTGGTATAATTGACTTTAAGGCTTAAAGTAGCTACTTGAACAAGTCCACCTCTAAGTGCTCTTTTTTTTTTACAAAATTTTGCTTTGAAGCGAATGGACATGGTACTACTAGAACATACCCGTCACAGACTATGAAGAGTACAAGACACCCGTGAAGGAGTTCTTCGCGCCATTTTGCGTGGAGATGTCAAGTGCAAGTTTTTGTTTTGTAAATTAATTTGCTGTGGATATTATTGGTCAAAAGTGGTGTTGTTTTGTTTAATAATGTGCTACAATGTGAATAATTATGGAAAACGATAAATTGGACTTTAAATATGAGGCCGAAGTTGCAGTTAATTTTTTGCGGTTTCCCGCCCTGTCAACTCCCATATTTTACCTGACGTGTTTGAGCTATGGTGCCGCGAGTGACTCCAAGAAAAGCATCAAATTCTACAGCATCTGGAATTTGATGATGACCTCATTAACTCATTAAAAGAAAGATATATTACGTCAGACTTGGCTGTATGGGCTAGACCCTTTGCCTTCCCTATCATCTCATTCATCATTCATCGCATCGGGAGAAGAGAACCAAAAAAAAAAAAAAAAGACACCCGTCAAAGCAAAATTCAGTAAAAAAGCCATGTTCGACTTGCCAATAGTGTTTGTTTATTTTTTACAGAATTTCGATTTGACAGGCGTTCGAGTTGTCATTATTCTAGTTCGAGTAGCGTTTTCATTCGATTAAGCAAAATTCAGTAAAAAAAAAAGCACACTATACTTTGCTTTCTACTCGAATACGGAGAATGAATAATTTGATCTGTGTGGCAAAGAACATAAATATCATCCAATAGATTTCATTATCACATAACGTAATCACGTTTTTCATTCACGACCGTTTCCCTTTCGGGGTGGTCAGAAACCACGCTTATAAATAAGTGGATTCACATTTAGCCAACTTTACTATAGGCCAATCATGACAAGTGGCAAGCTCGTCGATGTCTCCAGCGTACCAAACTCGGGAAATATCACAAATTAAATGTATTTATTTACATTAATATTTTTGTGTCCCGACCAGGAATCGAACCCGGTACCTCCGAGTCTAAATCCACGGACTTAACCGCTAGACCACGGAGGCAGTCAAATCTAAATTAGTAAATCTAAATTAGTATATCTTCATAATCACCAGTCGGGTCTTTTGTATCACAAATTTCCTGACCCTTTTCTGATGGATGAGCGAACACCCTTGGAACACAGATACCGAGCGAGACAATAACATTATTATACTTGTTTAAATGGTTGTATAAAATTGAATCGTAATTACCGAGAAACATAATACTGGACGAGTTAGTGTACCAAGTGCATGTTTATACCGTCCGAGTGGGCAAACGAGTTCGTTTGGTAAAGCGCGGTGATGGGTACTCAAATGGGGTGTGTCACTAACTTTTTATCACGATAGATGGCGCATATTAGATGGTACCTTCAGGAATGTTTCTATACTTTGGAGGAATACTATGTGTATTTTAAGCAACACAAAGGTTTTTGTGAAGTAAAGTTACTAAAGAAGCAACGCTGAGTTTTTATAACTTTACTTCTATAACAGTTGTTGTAAATTTTTGCATGCTTATGGCGAAATATGTGACCCATTTAATATTAATAAGACCTAATATTGTTTGTTACCATGTTTCCTGCAAATAAATATTTCATTTCATTTCATTTCATTTCATTTCATTTCATTTCATTTCATTTCATTTCATTTCATTTCATTTCATTTCATTTCATTTCATTTCATTTCATTTCCATTTCATTTCATTTCATTTCATTTCATTTCATTTCATTTCATTTCATTTCATTTCATTTCATTTCATTTCATTTCATTTCATTTCATTTCATTTCATTTCATTTCATTTCATTTCATTTCATTTCCATTTCATTTCATTTCATTTCATTTCATTTCATTTCATTTCATTTCATTTCATTTCATTTCATTTCATTTCATTTCATTTCATTTCATTTCATTTCATTTCATTGCATTTCATTTCATTTCATTTCATTGCCTAATATAACTGTCAGTTGCATAGAAAACTTGTATTTTTATAACGAATTTATTATTTTCTGGATATTATGCAGAAGTGAGAAGCTTTTAAGTGTACAAATCGAGATTTCCAAAGATATGGTGATCTCAAAATTGCCGTTCTATTATTCAACCTTTTTTTTATTTTAAAGACAGTGTTCGCTTACTTAATTCGTCTTTTAAGGTAGGTAACGTTAATTTAAAATACATTTTTCTGTTATAAAAATATAAAACTACCAAAAAAATTGAAAAATGATCAGTTATAGGTGTAAACAAGGTACCAGTGCCGCTAGCGACATCTACAAAAAGCTTTGCCTGATACACCCCATTAGTAAATAAATAGAATAGAATGGGACCCAAGTGACTCGACTTTTAACTTGGTCGACAACTGTCTCGCGCATCTCATCTAGGTACTCGGTACATATGATCCTAACTTTAGACTTTGGGTTAAGTAAAACAATACAATTGTAAAAGTAACATTTAATAACAAACAAGCAATTCAACAAGAACAATAATTTAATTAATAGTCCCTGTTATATGTACGTTAAGTTATTAGTAGTTGGATTGTCACTATGTAAGTTGAGTTAATAACGGTCTTATAATCAAATAATTCTTATTCGATTTTCGACAAACTGGAGTTAAACTGTTATTTATTACCTATAACATGGAATTATTGTTTTATTGTGGGCAGATTGTTTGAAATCTGCAAGGTAATCAACATTTCATCTATTTGTACACGGTACATCCGTCTTGACAATAAATATTTTTAAATATGAATTTTTAAAACCTTAGATAAAACAAAAGGGGAAGATACGGTACGAAGACAACGCTTGGATACTAGTTTTAAGTATTAAATCAAGCCGTAAAGATGCCACAGGCGCGCCTTTTTTGCATTGTCTCGTTCAGACAAATCCCACTGTAACATCTCATTTGTTAACGGTGATGCACCTATGAAAGTGGCATTATTCCCTGCCATTGTTTGACTTAAAGCTCTAAAAGTTTAAACGAAGCGAGGAGTTCTTCGCGCCATTTTGCGTGGACATGTCAAGTGAAAACTAATTTGTAAATTAATTTACTGTGGATATTATTGGTCAAAAATGGTGTTGTTTTGTTTAATAATGTGCTACAATGTAAATAATTATGGAAAACGATAAATTGGACTTTAAATATGGGGCACAAGTTGCAGTTTATATTTTGCGGTTTTCCCGCGCTGTGGACTCCCATATTTTACCCGACGTGTTTGGGCTATAATGCCGCGAGTGACCAAGTAAATCATCAAATTCTGCAGCATCTGGAATTTTATGATCCCCAACTCGGTTATGAACTCTGTTATGAACATATATTATGCAAATAAATTACGTGTTTAGGGCTGATGTATTCTGTACAATGTCCTTTAAAGACAATTAAAAAAAAAAACGAAGCTTTTTTAACTGCATTTAATTTTAATTTAAAAAATCAGTACCTAATTAAAAACGTTCATAGCTTGAAGTCGGATATGGGGTAGTTGTTTCTCGATTCCGCATTTTATAGAAAACAATATAGCACCGGGCGTATCTTCTCCTTTTGTTTAAATCGAAGGTAAAAATATATTCATGAAATATTTTGATGTATAAAATCGGGTAATGACAATGCTGCAACAACAGTAAGAACTAAAACTGAATAAACTGTCACTAAAATATCTCTTTTGATTGCGAAAACGAATTGTGTATCATATTTCATGTTATTATTATCGTCTGATATAATTTTATATGTATTCATTTTATTTTGGTCAATAGTACAGTTAGTATTTGTACCATTGGTACCAGTAAAAATAAAAACTTGTGATGCTACGTTTGTATTTTTAGTATCAACATTTGTTGAAATTTCTTTATCGATAAATAATATAGGAGCAATGCTGCTTGATACATTAACTTTACTTTCATAAATTTCGCGCATTTTCGATACACACACTTTAGGATCGATGTTGTTCTTTGCAACGTTAATTTTACAATCTTCATCAAGTGTTTTAGAAGTTTTTAATTCACCAATTTGATAATTTAATTCAAATATAGCTTCCTCGTCGTTCGCATTAGCAATTTGCGTTTGTCTTGTAGTTATATTTTGGATTTCGTTTAATAAATCTACTAAAATATCTAAGGAATTAGAGGTTGCAACATTAATTGTCTGTTGGCCATCAATATCATTGCTTTTACATTCATTTGCGACTTCAGTTTGGCAAAATTCGTTGCTGTAAATTGTTTTTAATACATTATCAAGACAATTAGTCTGTAATGCTTGGTCTTTAGTAGCTTTATGTTTATTTTTATGTATTTCATTAGTAACATCATTTTTTTTTTTATTTGGAGCAGAATGTGGTCTTACGATTTCAAGTTTCGGAAATGAATAGCTAACTGAGGTTATTTGCGTGGGCCAATCTATTTTTGATGTTTGAAAATCAATTTTGGTACTAGACAATGATAATACAGGTATTGGGTTTGCATCTGCGTAAAAGCTTACGTGTTTTTGTAGAATATCATTTGTTTTCAACCTAATTTTGTTTGGAGCGATAATTTGTTTAAGATTGAATACTTCATCATTTTTATTCGTTATATTATCAACAACTTTACCATCGTTTTTGTTAAATTTATCTGCGTTATCATATTTATTAAATTCATCAAAGTCTTCATCACTTTCTAAATATTCTGGTAATTTTGGGAGGTTTTTCTTGATGATATTCTGTTCCACGCCAACGTATTCTTTATTATTCAATGATGAAGAAAGATTCGACCCTGTATACAAAAAAAAAGGTAATTTGTTAGAAAGTCTTGTTTTAAGCGGTGTTATTATTATATAAATATCACCATGGCAAGCTTACAATATTGTTCTCTTTGAAAGTAAAAATTGGCATTTGACATCATTGCAAATGGCACATACTTTTAACGAGAACAACAAATAGGTGGTAGGCGGACCGATGGTTGTAATTCGCCCAGTCTGCTGGGGCGTGGAAGTATCCAGTAAAATGTATTCACACATTTCGGGATCAGGTTTGAATCGCCGCCGTCATGCGTCATGCGAACCAAAGGATATAAAATATTAGATTTTATAAATTTGACATATACAAATATTTTTTTCATTCATTACAGCCCCTAGTACACAACGTCCTAGACCTCCACTGCTGGAGCTGGGCCTTCCATAACATATATCTGGAGAATTTGGCCTACACTCGCCACTCTGACCAGACGGATTGGCGAGGATATGATGTCAATTAGGTTATTATTGCGTTGCAGTGATGTTTTCTTATTTTTTTGCTATTGTACTCAATTTTTAAAACCTATATGTGAAAACCTTTAATAGTTCTTAGATTGTTTAATGTTACTTACCTATTTGAAATTGTCAACTGTTGGTTTTCCAAAATGTATAAATAAATAATTTTTTTATGACAATTTATTAACGATTCCACAAGTTGGTATTAGTGGAACCGGGACCGACGGCTTAATGTGCTCTCCGAGGCACGGCAACGGTAGTGTTGTAAATCTATGACAAATGTACTTAAGAAAAGTGTTTTTTTTTTTTTTTTTTTTTTTTTTTTTTTATACTAGCACGACATGTGACCCTACGCCCACCTGATGGTAAGTGGCGCGCAGGGTCCATGAATGTTAGCAGCTGGAATCAGACCCTTATGTCCGACATCAGTCCCTAACACTATGCCGGCTTGAATATTTCTCATTGTTACATGCCGGGTGGGTTTGAACCGACCTTTGTAGGATTTAAGGAACGCGTTCTTACAACCGAGCCACCACCGCGCTCGCGAATATACTTAGATATAATATAATTGGATACAAACCTAGATCTAAATTAGTTGGTACAAGCGGAACTCGAGACTTCTTAATAACACAAAAGGGCTTATTGGTCGGCGATGTAATATCGCTTTTATAAGTTGTGATATCATTCGGTAGTTTGTTAAATTTTTTCCTGAAAACATATTGTAATGGATAAAAAGAAGCGGATTCCCATTTAGACAACATTATTTAGCATCATGACAAGTAACTAAAGTCTTGTTTCAAGCAGTGTTATTTTTATGAAATATCACTATGGCAAGCTTACAATATTAGTTCACCTCGAAAGTTAAAATTGTCATTTGACATATTGCAAATGGCACATACTTTCAACGACAACAACAAATAATTAGTAGGCGGACTGATGGTGGTAATTTCCCCAGCCTGCCGGGGCGGGGATGTATCCACCGTTCGTGCCGATAAACACAGTAAAGTGATAATTTACTTAGTTATATACTATATTAATCTACTATCTATTATTTTAGGTATGTACTAACATTTTTCGATATTCTGGAGTACCATTATCATGCCGAGTGGGTGATTTTTCTAGATTAGCAATCATAGAATTTCTATTCATTGTTCTTAAAGTTTTCTCTACAAAAATAATATTTACTTCAATAAGTAAATCAAATAAATTGAATATCTATCACCATGATCACCACAGCCCCTAGAACACAGAGTTCTAGACCTATATGATATGGGGCTTTCAGAAATTTCTGAAGAATTTGGCCTACACTCACTACGCTGGCCGTATATATTCAAAAACAATGAAATTAATGCCAAAACCCCGCGTTGACCGTAGTTGATATAGTCCTTTGTTAAGTAGGGCATTGGCGGTCAGTTTAGGCGTCAAACCAGACGTAAAAGTGTGGATTACATCCAAAATTTGATCGTGAGTGTCGAAACCCAACTCCAGAGTTTTAACTGACGACGCGCCACGAATTTTTCCGTGACTACTGTAATCCCCACCCACATCCAACCAAACCTACATCCAAACTGACCGTGTGATCTGCAATCCAATCGCGTCAGTTTGCTCGCAGCGCCCGCTATAATGGATTGTTTTCATAGTTACTATCGAAATTAATAAATTGATCAATTATTAAAAATCGTCTAATTAGTAAAAAGTAAAAAATATATATAAATGTCCCGCCAATAAGTTAAAACTTCCCGCCTATTTTTTTTCTCGACATAAATAGTTAGTACACGTCCTTCAAACAGTCCGGCCGGTCGAAAACTGAAGAGCCGGTTTGACGCCAGTGAGTGGGGAAATATAGTTGGCATAAAACTGTGGATGTAAGCCACCGTTTTACGTCTGGTTTGACACGAAAAACTGACCGTCAATGCCGATCTTTAGGCAGTACGAGTATAAACTAGAATTTCGCCGTCCAGTTCCAAGCTGAATCGTGACAAACACCGGTCGCTGCAGTAACACCCAGATTACGAGCTCATGCAAAGAAAACCCACGGTAAGGTGTGTCTTTCTTTCTTTACCTTGTTTATACTTTTTGCCACATTTAAATTTAAATGATGGCAAACTTGTCCACTCTCGATCACAATTTTTTTTCTTCCATCTTTAATTGGCCTACACTCACTACGCTGGCCGTATATATTCAAAAACAATGAAATTAATGCCAAAACCCCGCGTTGACCGTAGTTGATATAGTCCTTTGTTAAGTAGGGCATTGGCGGTCAGTTTAGGCGTCAAACCAGACGTAAAAGTGTGGATTACATCCAAAATTTGATCGTGAGTGTCGAAACCCAACTCCAGAGTTTTAACTGACGACGCGCCACGAATTTTTCCGTGACTACTGTAATCCCCACCCACATCCAACCAAACCTACATCCAAACTGACCGTGTGATCTGCAATCCAATCGCGTCAGTTTGCTCGCAGCGCCCGCTATAATGGATTGTTTTCATAGTTACTATCGAAATTAATAAATTGATCAATTATTAAAAATCGTCTAATTAGTAAAAAGTAAAAAATATATATAAATGTCCCGCCAATAAGTTAAAACTTCCCGCCTATTTTTTTTCTCGACATAAATAGTTAGTACACGTCCTTCAAACAGTCCGGCCGGTCGAAAACTGAAGAGCCGGTTTGACGCCAGTGAGTGGGGAAATATAGTTGGCATAAAACTGTGGATGTAAGCCACCGTTTTACGTCTGGTTTGACACGAAAAACTGACCGTCAATGCCGATCTTTAGGCAGTACGAGTATAAACTAGAATTTCGCCGTCCAGTTCCAAGCTGAATCGTGACAAACACCGGTCGCTGCAGTAACACCCAGATTACGAGCTCATGCAAAGAAAACCCACGGTAAGGTGTGTCTTTCTTTCTTTACCTTGTTTATACTTTTTGCCACATTTAAATTTAAATGATGGCAAACTTGTCCACTCTCGATCACAATTTTTTTTCTTCCATCTTTAATGATACACTCAATTTATGCCAAATCTATACTAAATGATATTTATTTTATTATTATTAGGTACACACAACAGAAATGAGTACAATACATTTTTAAAAATAAGGAAAGGCATGCTAAGATGGTTCGGGCATGTTGAAAGGATGAGCGATGAAAGATTGACGAACCAGATATATAATGCGAAAGTTGTGGGTGAAAGAGGCCCTGGCAGACCGAGACTCACATATCACGATCAAATAAATAAAGCACAGCTTTCGTAACAAAAGGGCATGTATGAAGAGGATGATGAAGGTCGACGAAACGAAAGAGGTATGTCGTGATCGTGTCAAGTGGCGCTCAATTGTCTCTGCCTACCCCGCAAGGGATCTGGCGTGAAGATAAGTATGTATGTATGGTACATTTTTAAATTTAATGTCTTTACAATGCAATTCCAGTACTATCTCCGAAAAACATGTAAATACAGCATGCAATTATGAAACATTTACATATATTTAGAAATTAAAATAACAACACATAAATATTAATTTAGTTTGCTCGCCGTCCACACCAAATTACTCCTCGCCAAATGCAAGGAACAATCCACTATAGAGAGCGAACACCCTATTTAGAATAGCTCGCTAAGCTATTTTAAATTCAGACACACCCACTGACCACGTTTCTGCTCCATACGACATTACTGAAAGAACGCACTGCACTGGTTGAAAACTTTTTTCTTTAAACACTGCGTTATGTTCGATAGATCATCTACCTACGTAACTTCCCGAATGCCGCCTATCCTAGCTGAATGCCTAGTTCTTTGCTGAAGTTAGCACAACTTCGACAATGGCGTGTCCCACGCAAAAAATATGATTGATGATTTTATACGTCAACAAATATTGTATTGTTAAGTATGTATTTACCTAAAACTTTTATCGGTATAGGACTGTCCATATCGTAGTCAACATCTTTTTTATTATTATTTTTAACTTTGCTTTTTCGCCCAAAGCTTAAACTTTCAATATTTCCTGGTTTACTTGTACCTAGTCTATCAGGCATTATGTTCCTTCCGTATTTGTTCTGAAACTCTTGGCTATGAGCTTGGACGTAACTTCGCTTCGGTTGAGCTAAAGCGTGAATCCTCGAAGTGGTTATAGATGAACCCTTTACAGCTTCGCCTCTGGCTTCGTTAATAATATCTGATAGATTATTATTAGCATTATGAACGTGTTCTACGTTAATATGGTCGAATTTAGACGTTAAAAGAAACGACGATGGTCTATTTCTACTTTCTCTAAAATCTATCTTGTTGATTTTATTTGTTGATTGCAAACGACTTGTATTAACGTCTTGTGACTTGATGGGTTTTCTGTTATATTTTTGATCAACTTTTAATTCTTCTTTAGTTTTCGCTTTAACGCTATCAAATTCATTAAGCATTTGCGATATAACTTTCAAAGAAGTGCTTTTATTTGGTGTACGTTCTTGTAATTTTGCTTTATCCGTTATTTCTTGTCTCAAAGTCTGTAGTTTGGTACTTATTATTACTTTGGGAACTGTGGGAGAATATTTCTTATACGTTTTTTTGTCAAATTCTAAATCGGACTTATCAAAACTATAAGAGCTTGGATTTGATGATGACATGTGTTTAAAGCTTGTTCCACTATCACTTTCAGGAACAAAGCTAGATTGACTTGGTTTTTCTGTATGTATTTCTCCTTTCGGATGTAAGTTCTTTATAAGATTATATATTTTATGAATTTCATCTTTAACCACCCAAGATGAGTTTTTAGATAAATCCTTTTTAGAATGGTTTTCTAATTTTCGCGGAGTATTTTCAGGAACTGCGTTTTCTTCGCTACTGGCTAGGTTTGGTTTAGGATCTTCAGTTTCAGTTGTAAACGTATTAGACCTATTAAGAGAAAATATATTATTTTTTATTTTGTAAATTATACTTTGATATAATTTTAATAGTTAAAACTGCGTAGTGAAGACTGAAAGGGGTATTTCTTAGGAATCCATGGAGTTTCCGAGCAGTGCCGAGAGAGAGAGGAAATAAATACTGTCTCGGACTTGTCTTCGACATAAGCTGGATTTGAAAGGGGGCCCTGTTTTTCACTGCGTAATAATACGCTTTTCATACAATAATCATATTATATAATGCCATTTGTAATAATAATGTTTTTTTTAGTGGGTTGTGCTATATTAAATAGTACCTATGCGAAGGTAATGTAGAATAATAAAACTTAAGTCAGGTAAGTGTCATACGTACTCACCGAAGTATTTGATTGTGTATAGGTGCAATAGCTTCTGTATGTTTTTCAATATCATTGTCGATAATAGTAAAGTTATTAGTTTCGGAAAAGGACGATGTCTCAGATATATTAAAGCTATTTAAATCTTTTATAACATTTTCAAAAGAAACTTTAGGTATCAAACTATCTTCAACTTTAAATTGAAAATCCTCTTTGCTAATTTCTTTTTTCACTCCTTTTTTATTATGTTCACTTCTTTTTCCTTTTTTTAAAACATTAGTTTTTCCACCAAATATGGAATTGTAAAACGATTTGTTAGTTATAGATAGTTTAGTTACAGATGTTGATGCTTGGGGTTGTATTCCTTCTATGCCGAATTTATTCTTTTTCATTTTACAGTTTTCTGACAGAGCTAACTTCTTTTTCTCTCTTTTTTCTCTTATTTCCAGTAGCCTGTTTCTCTTTTTTTCCTCTATAGCATGACTATTGTTTGCATATGGAGATTTAATTCTTATTTTTGATGGCGATCTGTTTCTTATTGATTTGACACTTTCTTTTATTGTCAGTTCTTCAATTTCTTCTAGTACCGATGATTGCTTGCTTAACTTTTGTATTGTCACCATAAGTTCGTCAGGAGTTGAATTTCCAGTTGTTAAATTAATGTCTAAATCATAATTCGAGTCAGTTTTAATAATTTTAGGTTTTACGTTCTCTTCAGAAGATTGGTTACTATTAGTATTAAGATAATGTGACATATCTAAAGTTGAATTCGTAGACTCGTCAATACATACAGTACAAAAATTATCTTGATCGTGTAATAAACTATTTTGGCCACTTTCGAATTCATCTTGCATTGGTAAAGAACTTTGTTCTGGAAATTCCTCATCATCCAATTGCTTATTATCATAAAGTTTATCATCAACTCGTTTGTTTTGATTGTCAGATTCATTCTCGTTAATATCTTCTACAGATTTTTTTGCTATTAGTTTATCATCTAATTTATTTTTTTGTATTTCATTGCTAACTATTACATCATCTTGTTTATTCGTAATTTCTAAAGGTATTGTGTTATCATGTATTTCAGTAATAATAGCTTTGGAATTATTTTCCTGTGGTTCTTCATGAGGAATTTCAGTAGAAATGTTAGCATTTATTTCCGCAATGTTTATGCTATCTTGAATAATATTAATTTCCTTTTTATATTGTATTGCTGGTATGGAATCTGTAACTAAATTAAAAACGATTTTAACAGCTAGTTTCTCGAACGTATTTTTGGTTCTTAATTATTACTTAAGTAAAAATAAACCTGCGACCGACCGATTTTAAAATTAGAAATCATTAACAAGGTTGCACCTATTTTCCCTACGGTTTTCAATGATTTTGAAGTTGTAACCACATGATTGACTTTTAAAATAGTGAAAAACATTATTTTGACGTGTGTTCGGCATGATCGGTAAAATTCGAGCATAAGGTGACAGACATCATCGGTGAACAGAATCTACTTATATAAATTTTGACTTTGAAAGAAACTTTAGTTTCGTATCAAACAAATCAAAAAGGTCTAAATCAAGTTTTATAATGTACAAAAGGTACCTTGTAATGATTGAGGTGTAGAATTCTGCAAAATCATTTTTGAACTAATATTACTAATAAAATGGTCAAAGTCGGATTGTTTTATTTGAAATATAACATCAACGTGCGGCCCTTCTTCATCTTTCGATTGAATATCCTTCCTCTGACATCGAAGTATCATCCCATCATCACCAGAATGGCTAAAAATGTCATACGAACTGTTAATAAACTTGGGGATGTCAAACACTATTTTCTTCTTTAATATTTTGCATAAAGAACGTATATCAACGTCTGAATGCACCAAATCATTCCATTTTGTCGCATCTTTGGTAACTTTTCTCTCAATATTGAGTGGTATACTTGCGACAGCTGTTAATAGTTTATCTTCAATTGTATTGTTTGCTTGCCATATCTCTTTAGCTTTCTCAGACAGATAATCTCCATTACTGATCCGTTTAAGTTGTTTTATAGTATTTTTTAAATATACAATGACATTGTCCAAATCAAAATCATTTTCTAGACGCTTGTGGCAAACGTAATCTATTAAATTATTTGATTCTTCAAATAAATCATTAAATTTAAGGTATTTATTGTATTCTGCAGCAAGATTCGTTCGTCGATTTATGTTAATTATAGTACATCCGCATTTATGACAGAGTGGGTAATCAAATTTGTTGTTAATAAGATCTAATCTATCGTTATTTATAAGGTAGCTGTCGAAATCATAAGGAAGTTCGTCATCTCCTCCGTGAACAACAGTTTCCATAAGCTGGTTCGATTTCTTTTGCCGACAATTTGTATTTTGTAGATTTGATTCAAGATCCAGGTTTTGATAAAGCAACACCACGTCACTTGGCTTATCTGGAAATAAAAACGTTATTTCAAGATTAACACCCGTATTTCCCCCTTATATTATGTTTTATAATTTGCGCGAACCTTCCACATACAATGTACGTAATGTCCCTAAGGTTGACCGAGTAAGAATGTCTAGCGGCATTAATATTCTAAAACGTTTCCTCAACGGCTCCCCCACTCAACAATTCCTTCCAGCTATCAAACGGGTTCCCACAAGGGAAGAAGTTGCATGTTATTAAAAAATGCTATCATATTTAGCAGCCTTCCTTTCATTTCTATTTTAAATTACAATTTTTGACGTTGATAGTTCGCCACTAACTGCTCAAAGCGAGTTAGTTATTAATTTATTCATAACAACACAAAAATACAAGAAACTAAGGAAATTACATTCTTAGGAGTTGTTTTTGACCAAGATCTGAATTGGAAGGCACATGTAGATAAGATTTCTTCTAGGATAAATAGTTTTGTTTATGCTCTAAAGCAGGTTAGGAGAGTGACAAATGTTAAAACTGCAGTTATGGCTTATCATGCGTACATTGGTTCTGTGTTACGCTATGGACTCATTGTATGGGGTAATGGTACTGACATGAATAGAGCGTTTATTGGGCAAAAAAAGTGTATTAGAGCAATTTGTGGAATCCCATCGTTCGAATCATGCAAACCACTTTTTGGATTGCTCGGTTTATTGCCACTTCCATCTCTTTATATTTTGGATGTTTGCTTATTTGTTAGAAAACACAGCGACATGTTTAGAAAGATTGGTGATTTCAGCGTTAGAAGTAGGAGAAACCCCTATGATCTTATTGTAGATATTAATCCTAAAAAAACAAAATGTAATAAAAATTGCCTTATTATGTGTATACGAACTTATAATAAATTACCCAACACATTAAAATCGTTGGGAAAAAATGTATTTAAAAATCAATTAACAATTTGGTTAAAACAAAATATGTTTTATAATTTAAAAGAATATTTTGACAATTGTAATACCTAAGTTTAAGCTGACAATATTGTATGAATACCTAGATGTAAGTTTTTGGACATATTTTATTTAAAAGTTTAATTTTTTCTTTTTATTAATGTTTGATATATTTGCTCGCCAATTTACTTGGCAAATGTTGTTACGTTAAGTTAGTTTACTATAAGATCTGTAAATTAGACTAACATTTATGCAAATAAAAAAAAAAAAAAAAAAACTGGAATTTGCTTCAATAGGTGTATTACAATTTTTCAAAACGATTTTGCTATATTAGACTTGAAAGTTAATTTAAGTGGGGATTGGAACTGAAAGCATTTTATAAAGAAATTGTTACAAGGCTCATTGATGTCTCTGGTGGCAATAGGGAAATCCTACTAGTGTATTGGCCACCATGCCACAAGACAGCTATTTATTTTCTAAGTTTTTAATTTTTATTTTAAATTTAGATTATGTTGGGACTAATTTGTCAAATTAAACAAATTTAAGTAATTTTTAGTATCTTCATCATAAGGTACCTACTGCCAGTTCTGTTCTTTGCTCGAATATAACACTTTCCAGACACGATAGATATATGTAGTAAATTATATAACATAACACTCGTACCTAATAGAATTATGTACTTAATCATAGACCTTAACCAAATTCCGGTGGGAACGTACGGTGACAGAAAAAAAAAAGTAAAGTATCATCACGACCGTTTCCCTTTCGAGGTGGTTAGAAACCACGCTTATACATAAGCGGATTCACATTTAGCCAACTTTACTATAGGACAATCATGACAAGTGGCAAGCTCGTCGATGTCTCCAGCGTACGAAACGCGAGAAATATCACAAATAAATTTAATGTATTTATTTACATTAATAAATATTTTTGTGTCCCGACCAGAAATCGAACCCGGTACCTCTGAGTCTAACTCCAAGGACTTAACTGCTAGACCACGGAGGCAGTTTACTACACGCAGTACGGTGACAAAATAAAAAATAAATAAAGCATATACCCTATGTTTGACTTGTCACTTTAAAAGTCGTTTAACTTGGCATTTCTCTATGGTTTTCATACACAATTCGGTAATAAAAGGCAATCTTTGCTTTAGGGTGAATACTAACCCCGTGTTCGGCTAGTTGCTCAGAACGCGCTTATTTTTCTATTATCTTGAAAACATTTTTTTTTAAAGCGCACATTGGGCAGGTAGTCGAACACGATCGTAAAAGCTATTATATAAGCTGTGGTGGCTCCACAGACAAGGACATAATTAAGAAAAAATATTTTACATACCTTTGGACTCGGGTGGGGTGATCTTCGCCATCATACCAATTAACTTATCAACTGTTCTAAACTCATCTTCAAATTCATTTTTACTTTTCCCATCAATTTTAAAATCCATCACAATCTATCACTAAAATTAAAAACTATCCTAAATAAAAATCACCCATGATTTGATCATGTGGCAGTGTGCCAAGAACACTTGCAGCATTCCCCGCTGCACAGCACTGCTCATTTGCTGCGCAAGAAAACTGCCAGCCCTCTTGTCACACACAGCACTAACCAGTCGCTTATTACTTCCAAAAACAACATAAGTAAATAATAATGTAATTTGTAAAAAAAAACGATACTTGTAAAATAAAAAATATCTAAAACAATATTTTTAATTAAAATTTCAAGCGGACATGTTTCTAAAATTATTATGACATAAATTAAAATGTCACTTTCGTTTATTTTTGGTATTATATTTAGGACGCAAAGACGATGGTTTAGACCGTGTGCAACTATGAATCATTATTCTAAAGTTTTCATTCTCTTTAAAGGAAAATTCATTAATAAAGCGTGCTTTCTTGTATTGCATCGCACTTTAAAATATAATTACCTACCTATATTATTTTTAAATAACTCAAACAAATGTGAATTTGGCACAAATGCCTCATCGGCGATTGCCTTTTCTTTTAGAAATTAAGAAGAAAAGCGCGCTTTACTATTTCTGTCACAGATTATATAGATTTCTGTATTCGACTTGTCACTTTCTTTTAGTGCTCTTTTCACTTTAAAAGTTGTTCGACTTGCCATTTGTCTATGGTTTTCATCAAAAATCGGTAAAATGGCAAGCTTTGTTTTAGATCGAACATAGCATAATTAGCTATATAGTCTGTGATAGCAAAGATAGTAACCAATTATTGCATAGAACAAGGACCTCTGTCTACGTTAGGGACATATTTTTTTGGATGTTTGTCACGGGCAAATAGATTAAATAATATAGAGCGGACATTGGTTGTTATTTTATTAAAAATATTGTTTTACGCCGTTCTTCTGCAAGAAGAGAACCTTCTGTGGGTTCATTTTTGTAAAGAAATAATAATAATAATAATAATAAATTCTTTATTGTACAAAACCAAAACAAGTGCAGGTACATAGGCGAGCTTAATGCCGTAAATGCATTTTCTACCAACTAACCTTTGTGACTGAGATATGTAATAAGCGGGTGCAGAATGTTACGAAGAAAATAGATAGTTGAAATTATTTATTACTATATAAAACACAAATTAATTACATACATATAAGAACTATACTTATACATAAATAAATAAATGTCATACGTAAACAAATAAATATATACCTATATATAAAATACATATATTCATATATATAATAAGTGAGTTATGGCGAATTATTCTGTTTATGAAGTAAGTATTTGTATAACTTAACTTTAAATATTTTAAGAGATGATGCTTGTCTAATAATTAAAGGAAGTCTGTTCCACTGGCGAGCTACGGATACAGTAAAGGAATCTGAATATCTGCTGGAAGAGTGGGGAAATGATGATTAAGGTACATTCTAGAGGTTAACTTGAAGCAAATTACTTTTTTTTTGTTATTTCCGACATATTGTTCGTTTCTATCAATAGAATAACATGAAAGTCAACCCGTATATGATCTCGTTGAATTATAACTAAATCACAGACCATATAGAACTAAATGTTAAACATAAATTATTTTATTCATTCTCAAATTGGGAATTGATATTTTGGGATTATTTGAAGGAAATAAAACAACAGATATTGAAATAAATAAATGTTTATTTAATAAATAAAATGCGATTGTTAAATTATTTCACATGAGAGCAACATCATTTTTAAAGATTATTCAAGTATCGAGTACATATTTGAAAAATTATTAACTTACTAGGAAATAAAATTGCGGACATTTTAGTGATATATTAGGAATTGGGCCTAAGCAGGTCTGCTGTCAATACATTTATTAACGGAATCATATAGTATTTGGTTGGGTAGGGAGAGAAGTAGAATGGTGGATGGTGAGCGTATTATCGCGCAATAAAAAAAAAAAAGGAAGGCCTCCTTTTCTTAAACCAGCCAATTGTCGGTCGCAAGCCCGAGACACCATTCTTCTCATCTCTTACCCACACACGATGAACCCGGCACCCGCACGGTGAATCCATGGAATGCTTAGAAATTTGTATTCTCTTGTATTTGTAACTTTTTTTTTTTTTTTTTTTTATTAACAGGAATATATATGTTTTAAGTCTAATTAAACACATGTTAAATTGTTAATTTCCAGTGTTTTATTCAAAATATTACATTAATTAAGTGTTAAGACATCCAACAGGATCCTACACCAATTTATCCCATCCACATTCATTCCAAAATTCCTACCACCAAGACTGGTAGAATCGTCTATGGATCGCGAGTAGTTTCGTGATCTAACACTAGAGGCGCCCAAGTTGGCGCCAGTACAAAATCTACGCTCGACCCGTGCGGTTCGAAAATCACCGCGATTTTAGTGTGAAAGCTCCCAAGCCGGGTTGGACTCTAAATCGTGCCTAAACCAGTTCCGAGAAAGTGAAGTGCGAGAAGAAAGCGTGCCCGCAGTGAAAACCTGGCTTTTTTCCCGTGGTATGTCCTTTTTTCTTGTCCACTTGTTGGTTCTAGCAGATCCTTGCCATTTGCTTTAGTGACTCATTTTCTAGACAAAGTAGCAGAGTAGACCGTAGAGGTTCGAATCCTGGTCGCAATAATTTATTTGTGGTATTTATAATTTTTTTTATTGTTTTTGTTCTTGGGGTCTTGCGTCCCGTTTACCATCAGGTGGGTCTCAGGTCTAATGTCGTTTTTATTAACTTTAATATTAATAAATAGAATTTGTAATACATAATAATAAAATTACTTGCTTCCTTGATCTACCAAGTTAAGTCTGTGGAGGCGGAGGTACCGCGTTCGATTCCTGGTCGGGTCACAATAATTTATTTGTGATATATCTCGAGTTTGGTACGCTGGAGACATCGACGAGCTTGCCACTTGTCATGATTGGCCTATAGTAAAGTTGGCTAAATGTGAATCCGCTTCTTTATAATCGTGTTTTCTGACCACCACACAAGGGCTAATATCATAGACTTAACAACTAGACCACGGAGGCAGTCTAAAGATAAAAAACTAACTAAATTATTTTAAATCAATTAATACTTGTAAAAGCAGTTAATGTAATATTTTGTATATTCGAGAAAAAAAAAAAAAACAGCATAAAAAGTGGCGCTGGTACAAAGGTCAAACTTAAAGTTTTTAACACTGGCAACTTGTAAACAATATAATAAAAAAAAAAGTTTAATTTTTAAAAATGGAACTCTGTCAACTAAAAACTTACTAGTTGGCCCAGTTTTTGATTTTCTAAGAACTTTCTGTTTGACCTATGAGGCACGTCATTGGCTGAAATAACTATGAAAATGTGGCATATATGAAATTGATTGATTGATGAATTAAATTATCCTATCTGTAACCTGCAGATTTATTATAAAATATTAAGGTATTAAGTTTTATTAATCAATTGATTTAGGGTGGTCGAAATAGACTCTCGAGTAATTCTGGATCCGTGAGGTCTTTCTTGTATTGCTGAGTTAACTCTTGGATTAGGTGACGTCTGCGAACGTGAGGCGGTTGGTACCTATATAAAAATAATTTGTTTTATAGTCTTAATCATCAGACCTCCACTGCTGGAGATGGGCCTTAACATTATCTTCGTTATTAGCTTTCTTACAAATGATGGCTACTTTTGTCCCTTTGTTGACTTACAAATGGTGACTAATTTTGCCCCTATGCTGACTTACAAATAGTGACTAATTTCCCCCCTATGTTTCTTACAAATGATGGCTACTTTTATCCCTATGCTGACTTACAAATAGTGACTAATTTCCCCCTATGTTTCTTACAAATGATGGCTACTTTTATCCCTATGCTGACTTACAAATAGTGACTAATTTCCCCCCTATGTTTCTTACAAATGATGGCTACTTTTATCCCTATGCTGACTTACAAATAGTGACTAATTTCCCCCCTATGTTTATTACAAATGATGGCTACTTTTATCCCTATGCTGACTTACAAATAGTGACTAATTTCCCCCCTATGTTTGTTACAAATGATGGCTACTTTTATCCCTATGCTGACTTACATATAGTGACTAATTTCCCCCCTGTTTCTTACAAATGATGGCTACTTTTATCCTTATGCTGACTTACAAATAGTGACTAATTTCCCCCCTGTTTCTTACAAATGATGGCTACTTTTATCCCTATGCTGACTTACAAATAGTGACTAATTTCCCCCCTATGTTTCTTACAAATGATGGCTACTTTTATCCCTATGCTGACTTACAAATAGTGACTAATTTCCCCCCTGCTTCTCACAAATGATGGCTACTTTTATCCTTATGCTGACTTACAAATAGTGACTAATTTCCCCCCTGTTTCTTACAAATGATGGCTACTTTTATCCCTATGCTGACTTACAATTAGTGACTAATTTCCCCCCTATGTTTCTTAAAAATGGTGGCTACTTTTGTCCTTATACTTTTATGCAAATGGTGGCTACTTTTGTCCTTATACTTTTATGCAAATGGTGGCTACTTTTGTCCTTATACTTTTATACAAATGGTGGCTACTTTTGTCCTTATACTTTCATGCAAATGGTGGCTACTTTTATCCTTATGCTGACTTACAAATAGTGACTAATTTCCCCCCTGTTTCTTACAAATGATGGCTACTTTTATCCCTATGCTGACTTACAATTAGTGACTAATTTCCCCCCTATGTTTCTTACAAATGGTGGCTACTTTTGTCCTTATACTTTTATGCAAATGGTGGCTACTTTTGTCCTTATACTTTTATGCAAATGGTGGCTACTTTTGTCCTTATACTTTTATACAAATGGTGGCTACTTTTGTCCTTATACTTTCATGCAAATGGTGGCTACTTTTGTCCTTATACTTTCATGCAAATGGTGGCTACTTTTGTCCTTATACTTTCATACAAATGGTAGCTACTTTTAACTCTTTCAAATTTGGCTATTATTGTATCTATCCTTTGTTTTGAATGGTGGCTACTTTGGTCCCTATGGCATCTTTCAAATGGTACTTTTGTCCCTATACCTAGATTTTGCTTGTTTTTGATACTTACAGATCAGTGTTGAGTCTCCCCATGGCAGCTATATGTGCCACCATTCCCCTGAGCACGTCAGGTAGGAGTGCAGGTCCCACCACCATATCCCCCACGTGACCCAATCCCCTGATCCTGACTAATCCCCCACGTAAAGCGCTCACACAAATAGTGGCTACTTCATGACGACGCCATGATACTCCAGTATCGCAGTGTGGTAAGAGATCATCTATAGCAAAGACATAAATAATGTTACTAAAAATAAAATATCAAATTTTGTAATTATTTATTGTATAGATTGCTTATTATAAAAGTTGTACATATCATGATGATACAATCTGCCCATATTATAGACATACAATGTGATTATGTAAATAGATATTTAATTACAATATATCACTACATATTATGAAACAAAGTCATATACAGGGTGTGGCGTAGACAGTCGACCAACGTTAAGGCGGCTAGAGAAGAAGACAAATTTCTAAGCATTCCATGGATTCACCGTGCGGGTGTCGGGTCCATCGTGTGTGGGTAAGTGATGAGGAGAATGGTGCCTCGGGCTTGCGACCGACAATAGGCTGGTTTAAGAAAAGGAGGCCTCCTTTTTTTTCATTTTATTGCGCGATAATACGCTCACCATCCACCATTCTACTCCTCTCCCTACCCAACCAAATACTGTATGATTCCATTAATGCCGTCTTGGAAGCTCGGTCCATAAATGTATTGACGGCAGACCTGCTTAGGCCCAATTCTTTCAGTAAGTGATGCAAAGATTTTGCTGGAACTCCTCTTGCACCAACTTCCACTGCGTAAAGCTGAGTCTTGAACCCGTTCCTGATCATTTCTTCTGTGAGATCATAATATTTATTCGACTTCATGTTGTGGTCTTTTGGAATATTTGATTCCCACGGAACGGTAAGTTCAATAAGGATAACTTTTTTCAAGTTCCGAGAAAACACTAAGATGTCTGGCCTATAGGCTGATACAGCTAGTTCTTCTGGAATCCTATAATGGTGTTCAAATGTATCCATGAGAATGTACAGTGACTGACCTGGATGGGTTTTGGATTTTTTTCGTATTTTATACAAAATTCCAGATGAGGTAACAACCCTACCACTAAGTGTATTTAAATTACATGTTAACGAAAAACTGATTTTAAAGGGTTATTATACCATCAGCGAATATTTGGATGACAAGCGTGCTTGGTCCTAATTTATTTCAAACGTTACTTATGTATGTCTTAGTTTATAGTATGACAATGCCTCTTTACAGCAGCTATAATTTAAATGACACCTTAAACTGTTTTTGTTTTAGCTAAAGTATGACAATGCCTTTTTACAGCAGCTATAATTTATGTGACATTTTAATGATGTTTTAGCTTATAGTATGACAATGCCACTTTACAGCAGCTATAATCTTAGTGACATCCTCATAATTGTTTTCGTCTTAGCTTGTAGTATGACAATGTCTCATTACAGCAGCTATAATCCTTGGCGTATTTATTTTATAATTGTGTATGTCTTAGTTTATAATATGACAATGCCTATTTACAGCAGCTATGATTTTAAGATTATAATTATGTATATTACGGGTTGTAATGTGCTGCTCCAAATACAAGCTATTTCCCAGAAAATAAGCTTTTCGTTATATTGATTATTTTTTTTGAGATGTAAAAGCGCAGAATACATTATATTTATTGTCCTATGCCTACTTACAAAATACATAAATAAATAAATAAAATAACACTTGTTTTAAGAAAAAAAAAATATCTATGAAAAAAATCCTTTTTTATTTCAAAAAGCAGTTCTACCAATGACACCTGAAGCCTAAAAAATAAATTTGACAATTACACGCGGTATAATATTTCTGGGTATTTTTATTAAGTCCCTATACGAGGGGCGTTCAAAATATTCTCGGTATGTGGATAAAAACAAACAAGTACGAAAAGTTTGATATTTTTATTTTTCAATATACTCCCCCCCTATGTTCATACACTTATAAGATCGATCAATTATTTTTTTTAATCCCTCATAAAAATATTTTTTATCTTTGGTGTAAAAATGCTCCTCCACGGCCGTCTTCAACGCTTCATCGTCAGAAAATTTATTTCCACGCAGATCCTTTTTAAGATTGGGAAACAAAAAGAAGTCGCTTGGGGCTAAGTCCGGACTATAGGGTGGATGAGTAACAGTTTCAAACCCACATTCAACAATAGCTGCCTTGGCAATATGAGCAGTATGGACAGGGGCGTTGTCATGCAGAAGCAGAACACCTTTGGTTAACTTTCCTCGCCTCTTTTCTTTGATCGCATCTCTTAATTGACGTATAACGTTAGCGTAGTACTGCCCTGTGATATTTACACCTTTTTCTTTATAATCGATAAGCAAAACTCCTTCACAATCCCAAAATATTGTGGCCATGACCTTGCCAGCTGACGGGATTACCTTGAACTTCTTGGGATGAGCTGAACCCTTAATGTGCCACTGCATGGACTCCTGTTTGCTCTCTGGGTCATAATGATGAACCCAGGTTTCATCTCCAGTAACTATTTTTTGCAGCACCTCATCGGGATTTTCACCACACAGGTCGATAAAATCTGAACAGCAAGCCACACGCATATCCTTTTGAAGAAGCGTCAGCATTCGCGGAACCCATCTTGCACTTACTTTTGACATATTAAGATGGTCATGTATAATGTCATGTACGGTACCAATAGAGAGATTGGTTACTTGAGCTATAGATTTTACCTTCACTCGGCCGTCTTCCAATATAAGTTTTTCCACTTTATCAATATTTTCTTGTGAGGTAGCCACTACAGGCCGGCCAGGTCTAGGGTCATCTTCAATACTCTCCCTTCCACGCTTAAATTCGCTTGACCATTTTTGAATAGTAGATAAAGAAGGAGCAGACTCACGGTAAACACAATCCATTTCCTCTTTTATGGTTTTTTGATTTTTACCCTGTTTTGTCAAGAATTTTATGACGGATCGGTGCTCTAATTTCGTTAAAATTGTTAATTCGCTCATGGTGTTCATGTTTGTTCGGCAATTGCAGAAAAACAAAAGAACATCTCGGTTCCAATTTTACTTTTTTTTAATGTCAATGGATGAATCTTAGCGGCCAGTAACAAATATATATATAAAAGAGGTTGTAACGTATCAATACCGAGAATATTTTGAACGCCCCTCGTACTCGCATAGTAAACATTTAAGACTTACCTATAGGCAAGTTTAGATGGTCTTCATAATCTTCGAGCCAAAAAATCAAGATTTTGGTCGTATAATCGCGATTGCGTCTGCCACTACCTGAAAAATTATCTGCATCAATAACAAGGAATTTAATACTAAAGGAGCGCTACTACGGGTTCCCAGCGAACTAGCATTTGCGGCAATAATCAAAATTCTTTATATGTATTTTTTACACACACACATCTTCACGCCAGATCCCTTGCGGGGTAGGCAGAGACAATTGAGCGCCATTTGAGACGATCACGACATACCTCTTTCGCTTCATCGACGTTCATCAACCTCTTCATACATGCCCTTTTGTTACGAAGGCTTTTTAATGCACCTTCAGTCAGTGTTTTATTTATTTGATCGTGATATGTGAGTCTCGGTCTGCCAGGGCCTCTTTCACCCACAACTTTCGCATTATATATCTGGTTCGTCAATCTTTCTTTGCTCATTCTTTCAACATGCCCGAACCATCGTAGCATGCCTTTCCTTATTTTTGTCCCTATGCTTTCTTTTATACCAACCCTTTTCCGTATTTCGACGTTACGTATGCGGTCCGCCAATGTGACGCCGCATATCCGGCGCAGCGACCTCATTTCTACTGCATTAACCCTACTGTCATGCCTATTCTGACGTATCCACGACTCGCTTCCATACATCAGTGTTGGTACCAACATGGCATTGTGTACGGCGAGCCGAGCTTTGTCACTGACATTTCGACTGCCGATTAGTGACCCCAGGGCACCGTTAAATTATTACTTTTTGTTTAATAATAAATCAATTTATTAAGAGTTCTTCGCGCCATTTTGCTTGGACATGTCGCGCATCAAAGTCAAAATATCTTTATTCACGTAAACCTATTACAGGCATTTATGAAACGTCATTAATTTAATTATTTTAAATGAATCTACTCCTGCTAGTAGAAGACTAAGCAGCAAAGTGATCCAATAAGTAAGCTGTTAGCAGAAGACCAGCAGCTTAGCAGATTCCAGTGACCTGTTAATGTTTAATCTGACTGAGAAAGGAATCTGCAAGGAAAACTCAGCTATATCAGATTTACAAAATAAAACATATACAGAACTGCACCACAACGATCAATTAATTTTAAATTTAGTTATCAGTACCTATGAGATTACAATACCTGGTACAGCAGTAACCCACCAGGCAAGTCAGAATTAAGGTAGACTACATGCCTATGTGCAACCCGAAAGTCGACAAAACGTTTCGTTTTGTAAATTAGTTTACTGTGGATATTGTTAGTTAAAAGTGGTGTTATTTTGTTCAATAATTGTGCTACATTGTGAATAATTATAGAAAACGATAGCTTTGACGAGTATATGGGGCAGAAGTTACACTTCATTTTTTGCGGTTTTCCCGCGCTGTGAACTCCCGTATACTCTTCGTGTTTGGGGGTTATTGACGTGAATTACTATATGGAAAGCGTCAAATTCTGCAACACTTGGAATTTGATGATCCCCAAGACGGTTATGAACTCCGTTATGAACATATATTATGTAAATAAATTGCGTGTTTAGGACAATGTCCTTTAATGACGCGACGCTTAAAAAAATGTAACTATCCTAATAGACGTACGTCCAATTTTCGTCCACGATTCGCGATGCCATAAACTAAAAATGGACATAAACATAATATCTAAACCTTTGCATAAATACTATAATGTTTTAAGGTTAAATAGTTCGAAGTAATGTAACTGTAATCAGTTCGAAGGACCAATTTTTATTATTATTATTTATAGATTAATGTGATATTTACCTGTCAAAGCAGAGGTAGTGGGTTGTTTATCCAATTCCAGTGATAATGTTCTCATGCCAATTTTCTTGTCTTGTTTGTCAGATTCGCTTATACTGCGCTCGTAGGAAGGTGCGCCAGAGCTATTGCTGGACACATCCCAGCAGGAACCTTTGGGATATCAGAGAGCAAAGTTATTCGTTAATAGTAAACTATATAAGTATTAATTATCGGAACAAGCGCAGCTTACTTATTTTTGACGTGGGCTCGTGAAGACAATAGGGCTGGTAATTCAGAGGGGAAATGCTGCTAGTGTGTTTGGCACCATGCTATAGAACAGCGAATTGATTCACCTGGTTGTTTATGAGTCGACTGGCAACATCCGTCTACTGTATTGCTGTTTCCTTCTCCCTTCTCTTCTGTCTCTCCTGGGATCACGAAAGCCATCTCTGTTGTGGCATCAGACCAGTATAGAATCTAAAGGAAACGAAATAATACAAAATAAAAACATGCCAAATCCAAAATGACTTTTTCTATTAATATCTGACTTGAAAAATCTTAAAATCATCATCATCATCATCAGCCTGTGTCTCTCCACTGCTGGATTCCTTCTTTCTTAGGGGATCGTCGCACTCTGCGTCGTCCTGTACGTGGTCTCCACTATAGAACCAGCCCATTGCCACTTCAGCTTACTATTTTGAAGGTTTTTGGTTTGATTCCCTGACGGATTAACACGTTTTCGACTTTATCCATCAGAGAATTACCGAGCATAGCTCTCTCCATATCCCGCTGAGCGACCTTAAATTTGTGGACCAGACCTACTGTTAGTGTTCACGTTTCTGCTCCGTACGACAGTACTGGAAGAATGCACTGATTAAAAACTCTCGTCTTCAAACACTGTTATGTTTGATAGGAAGATGTGGCGAAGATTCCCGAATCCCATCCTAGCTGAATGCGTCTGTCGGCTTCTTTGCTGAAGTTGGCTACGCCCAAATGCATAGTCTGATCAAATAGGATATTGTTTTTTTTTTTTCATTTTTCTGGTTTTTCATTATTTACTTTGCAGTATTTATTTGAAGTTGATTTTCTTTAAAAAAACCGTTTATTTCTGAAAGAAAATTTACCTGCTATCTTCCCTGAGTGCGATGTGTATTAATTTACCTGCTGTCTTCCTTGAGAGTGTTGCGAATGCGAGAAGTCTGCATCATGACTGGTGTCCACGTGACCAGACCAGCCGGGGTGACCACGGACCAAAACAGTTGAACCCAACCTGGTGATGGTCAATGATATACTTAATAAAAAAATAAAGCTAAACTATATATACAAGTATTCACTCATGACTTGAGTGTGCTAAGAACACACTCCCACGGCACCAGACAAACTGGAGCGCTGTCTAACGGCACCAGACGAACTGCAGCACTGACTAACGGCACCAGACGAACTGGAGCACTGACTAACGGCACCAGACAAGCTGGAGCACTGTCTAACGGCACCAGACGAACTGGAGCACTGTCTAACGGCACCAGACAAACTGGAGCACTGTCTAACGGCACCAGACAAACTGGAGCACTGACTAACGGCACCAGACAAACTGGAGCACTGTCTAACGGCACCAGGCAAACTGGAGCACTGTCTAACGGCACCAGACAAACTGGAGCACTGTCTAACGGCACCAGACAAACTGGAGCACTGTCTAACGGCACCAGACGAACTGGAGCACTGACTAACGGCACCAGACAAACTGGAGCACTGTCTAACGGCACCAGACAAACTGGAGCACTGTCTAACGGCACCAGACGAACTGGAGCACTGACTTACGGCACCAGACAAACTGCAGCACTGTCTAACGGCACCAGACGAACTGGAGCACTGTCTAACGGCACCAGACAAACTGGAGCACTGTCTAACGGCACCAGACGAACTGGAGCACTATCTAACGGCACCAGACAAACTGGAGCACTGTCTAACGGCACCAGACAAACTGGAGCACTGACTAACCGCACCAGACAAACTGCAGCACTGTCTAACGGCACCAGACAAACTGGAGCACTGTCTAACGGCACCAGACGAACTGGAGCACTGTCTAACGGCACCAGAAGAATTGGACCACTGTCTAACGGCACTAGACGAACTGGAGCACTGTCTAACGGCACCAGACAAACTGGAGCACTGTCTAGAAGAGCTGGGGAACTGTCTTATATCTACTAACTGTCTATAGTAAGACTAAATACCCCCAAAAACCCCACCAGCGACCGAGTTTTAGATGATCTGTCCATCTGAGATTTTTTTTTTTCACTATACACACCCTTTAATCATCCTGAGGAAGGCGGCAGGTGTCTTGTGTAGGTCCCTGCCATTCCCCAGCACCCTGCCCGCAGCAGTCTGTCCCGCTCGCACACAGAACACGTGCGCAGTGAGAGCGAGCCGAGCGCCGCACGCGTCTATCCGGCGGAGAGCTGCTTCCAGACCGGGAGAGGCACTGTCCAAAGGTACTAAACGAGCTGGGGTATTCTATAAGTAAAACATACTTTATTCTTTATAACACAAGGTAAAAATAAATGTTTTACAAATAAAAAAATTAGATTTGTTTAGATTTTTATCTCTCGAAAAGTTTGTCTGTGTATATATTATTTTGTATCTAATCTACCCATCACCAAGCATCAGGGTTCCTATGATCAGCGATCATCTAGACCCTGCTGTTCTCAGTAGAAAGCTATCGCCAATATACCGACTGGTTAAGGCAAAGGAAGATTATTTCCCACCACAATCTGTAAGCAAAAAATGATATTTTCTATTAAATATCAATTCAATGAATGATGAACTCATTTAAACCTTCTCTTTTTATATAATTTGTAATATTGAGTAGGTATTCAAATAAACAATTAGTTAAAATTATTTATATCTGCAAGCGCCTTGTTTTGCAATATTGTTTGCGACCGGAAGTGCAGGGTGTCCAGAGATCCAGGCGTCCCTGAGACCCTTGTTCAGGCCCCTGATTGAAATTCATGTGTAACTGTTTGAAAATAAAGATTATTTGATTTGATTTGATGAATGAACGAAACCGTAAACCGTAGTAGTATTTAAATTTGTCACCTGGCAACACTGCTTGTTTTATGGCAACACTTGAATTAAAGTGTCAGTAGTCGATCAAGACGGAGAAAAAGCAAGTTTTTGTTTGAGGAAAAGTAGAATTTAGCTTCATCACGTGATTGTTGATTTATTTTGCGTCTGTTTTATCTTTGTTTCCATTGCTTGTAATTTTTGAATTCTACGGTAGTCATTTACCCTAAAACCACAACTTCTGCATTTAAACCCCTATTAACTCGTGCCTTATTAAGGGTTAACACATCCAATAACAAATTTCACTTTATAGACATCATTGCCTCAACTGCCGGTGCTTTTAGGAATTCTATTTTGGACATACTAAAACCATAATGTGTTATTAATACCTATCATTATTGTTGTCTTCTTCTTTACTCATATGTTTTCTTTTTTTAACTTCACTATCTGACATTACCTATTTATATAATCTGAGGTTTACGTCGTTGGTAACATACTTAACAATTTGTTTATTTAAATATATATATATATATATATCATCATCATCATCATCATCATCAGCCTGTGTCTCTCCACTGCTGGATATAGGCCTCCCCCAAGGCTCGCCACTTCACACGATCTCCTGCCACCCTCATCCAACCCCCACCAGCGACCTTCCTCAGGTCATCCGTCCATCTAGCGGGGGGTCGACCCACTCTGCGTCCTCCCGTACGTGGTCTCCACTCTAGAACTCGTCTACTCCATCGTTCATCGGTTCTACGACAGACATGTCCAGCCCATTGCCATATATATATATAATTACATTTAAATAAACAAATTGTTGTTAATTATCCATTCCATATTGTGAGTGTGTATAGTGTGTATTTGCGTTAGTGTGTATGTTATATTATTTTAAGATACAGTTTTTTTTAAATCTCAGTGTTATCATAATCCAATCCCAAGAGCCACTCAATCCACTCATCTATTTATAAGGTTTTATAAGTTTATTATATATCCTTGCTGCTTCATATATAGATATTTTAGCAATAAATTACAACGTCTAGAACACAGAGACCTAAAATAACCACTGCTTACCTTTTTATCTCCGCTAATGTTTAGATAGCCAAAGTGGGATAGAAATAGTCTTGCTGTCTGAAACTCCGTAACAGGTTCTGGTGGCACGAATTCTTCCGGCGCCTGCCAACAATAATACTCGAATATTATTAAATTCGAATTCATCTATGTTTTATAATAGGTTTTACGTTGTGATGGTATACTCGTACAGTAGTTGTGGTACTCTATTGTGACGTTTATATAAAAAATGAAAATCAATAAAAACAACAATAACCAAAAAATTTAACTTAACTAAATTTGAATACTCTTTAAGCTGGTATTACTCTTTATAGGTGGTAGGCGGACTGATGGTGGTGATTTGTCCAGCCTGCCGGGGCGGGGAAGTATCCACCGTTCGTGCCGATAAACCCGGTAAACTGTATCCACACGTTTCGGGATCAGGCTCGAATTGCCCTCATCTACACCCCACCAGCGACCTTTCTCAGGTCATCCGTCCATCTAGCGGGCGGTCGTCCTCCTCGAATCGGTCCCTTAGTGACTCCTCATCCTTATAGGAAACATCAAACATGTTTTTTGTGTAAAATTCCAAACTACCTCTGGAGATACCGGTCCCAAGTTCGGATGTAAAAAGAGGAGGGTTGGTCAAGGAGAGAGAAATCGGTTAAGTAACCCGACAACTACGCATTCAGCTAATATATGCGTGGCAGTGCCAGTGGCCGAGAGGATACAACCCAAATAACCTCTGAAAGACTGATGGTGGAACGAAGTGGGAGCCCACCACTAATCAAGTTTCCAAGAAAACCCCCCCTATGGAAGTACACAATAAAGTTTTGTTATGCGGCTGCGAAAGGAAATAACCAGATCCGCACCACACTTCAGATTTGAGATTTGAGCAGATCCGGATTTGCGCATCATCGTCCGAGACAATGTGATCTGAGGAGGAGATCACGACCATTGGCACACAGGAGGGCATTGAGGATATCGACGCAAGAAGGAAAGTACATTATCATTATTTTTTTTCGTTTTGCAATGTAAGGACCTAATATAAAGTTGAAGGTGTACTCACAGCATTATCCTCACCGTCTCGCACTTGCTTTTCGATGGCAGCTTGCTTTTCAAGTAACTTAAACAGAGTCGGCGCTTCCGGATCATTAAGTTGTCGTAAAACCGACTCTAAAGATGGAAAAGCAGCGTCTCTGATGGCAAAAAATGATCCCATAAGTTTCATCATCATTACAGCCCCGAGAACACACCTAGACCTCCACTGCTGGAGATTGGCCATCCAGAACATATATCTGGAGAATATGGCCTACACTCGCCACCCTGGCCAGACGGCTTGGCGAGTGTAGGAACTTGTGGAATCGTTAATAAATTGTCATAAAAATTGACATCAGATTCTCGCCAAACTGTCTGTTCAGCGTGGCGAGTGTAGATCAAATTCTCCAGATATATGTTCTGGAAGGCCCATCTCCAACAGTGGAGGTCTAGGGCACTGTGTTCATAAAACAATAATGTTAATATATTAATTCATTCGAAATAAATATTTACAAAATTAATATTAATCCTAAGGATAGGGATATAAGTCCCGCTCAATTGCAATACTGATTCTTTGGGCGAAGAAAGAGCCAGCACTCTTGTCACCGGAGGAAGACGACAAAATTTTTGCGCTTGGACTCTATGGTCTCAGAGTTTCTACAGCAAACGGCACAAGTATCTAATCTTTTAATATACTTACATACTTGCGCCGCTTGCCGAACTCCGCATTAATGCATGTCAACTTAACGCATTTCGAATAATAAAAATTGACAAAACACTTTAGGTCAAGATCTTGCAAATAGCAAACGGAATTTTAATTTTTATGTTTTTAATTGTTAATTTAACGCCGTGGTCTAGCGGTTAAGTCCGTGGATTTAGACTGGGAGGCCCCGGGTTCGATTCCTGGTCAGAACAAAATATTATTTATATTTATTAATTTAAATGAAATGAAATAATTTATTTGTCAGAAACATGGTAGGTACAGGAATGGTAATTGTTATATGTAATTATATCCAATGCTTTGCTATTTCTAGAATAGAAATATTTGTTTTGTCACATGACTTTGTCGAGCTTAGTGTCTAGGTATTCTTTTGTCAAATAAAAACATTTATTAACCAGCATTTGTTTGACTCTTAATTTGAACAGTTTTAGTGGCAGCTCCGTTATAGTAACTGAAAGCTTATTAAATATCTTTGTTGCCATCTGCTTTTAATTCTACCTATCTCTATACTTACACGTGTGCGGTGGGTCGGCAGTGCGGGTCGGGCGCGCGCGGGGTGTCCAGGATGTCCACGGGCCGAGTGCAGGTGGGGGCCGCGCGACCCGCACTCCGGGCCGACCCCCGAGCCGAGAGAGACCATGCATAACGACCGAAACCACCGCGAATTATTACTGGAGAAAACAAATCTAATCAAGTTCTTGATCAGCCACATCAAAAGAAGAATATCTGTGTTATTTTTTTGTTTTTGTTTTGCTATAAGAATCTAGAAGCCCGTGTCTTTCCACTGCTGGATATAGACCACTCCCAAGGCTCGCCATTTCACACGATCTTCTGCAAATGTCATCCAGCCTTCACCAGTACGTGGTTACCGTCCACTCCAACGTTCATCGGTTCTGCGAAAGACGTGTCCGACCCATTGCCAAAGGCTAATCAGTAACTTCAGGTTTTCTAAGGATTTTTTGGTTCAAAATCACCGTGGACAACGTTTCTGCTCCGTACGACAGTACTGGAAGAACGCACTGGTTGAAAAAAATATCTTTAAACACTGGGGTATGTTTGATAAGATTATATCTATTCGGGGCAATGGATATTAGAAATTAACGGTATTTACACGGACTATCGTAACGCATTCGACAGAATGGACCACAAAATACAATTGTTAATATAGCGCAATTAAATAGCTCAACTTTCGTGCTAATACAAATTGAATGCTTTGTAGGTGCTAAAATAGAATGTGAAGAGAATCCTACGAGTCATAATAAATTTTGGGGTGCCACAAGGATCCTTATTGGGCCACTTCTAATTAAAATTTGCAATAAAACCTTTCTTCACTTTCATAATAGTTTCATAGAATAAGCATTTCCTTTTGCCTAAATTTTAATTAACAGCTAGTAATACCAGTAAATATATAATAGGTATATTTATGTATTGTATTTTAGGTTTGTAGTATTTTTATTTCAACTGTTGTGTGTAGAATTGCCTCCGTGGTCTAGCGGTTAAGTCCGTGGATTTAGACTCGGAGGTACCGTGTTCGATTCCTGGTCGGGACACTCAAATATTTATTAATGTAGATAAATACATTAAAATAACATTTAATTTATTTGTGATATTTCTCGAGTTCGGTACGCTGAAGACATCGACGAGCTTGCCACTTGTCATGATTGGCCTATAGTAAAGTTGACTAAATGTGAATTCGCTTATTTATAAGCTTGGTTTCTGTCCACCCCGAAAGGAACACGGTCGTGATGATACTTTACTTTTACTTTTTGTTGTGTATTGTAGCTGTAAGTTACGCTAATAAAATAAATATAATTCTTATTATCGTTTTACTATCATTGATCTGATTAAATAAATCTGATTTGTTCAATGTCAACGGTCAGGGAATGCCTTACGGTTATAATTTACAATAAAGTTTTAGATAATAATAATAACGTACCTATAAGTGTTGGTTGCGGTTCCTGGCTGTTGGCTAGTGGTTCCTCTAACAACGCCAGTAACAATGCGTTGTCTAAGAGAAAGTGTCTCGGTCGGTGGTGACCTCTAGCCGCGAGCCAACGTTCATCCAACCGGGACCAGACGCCTGATGTTTTTCCACCTACCTGTCAAATCAACGAAAAGGCACGTGGTTAGAAGTTTATTTTATTTATAGATATCTACATAAATACTCATCAATATACGTATTATAGTAGATATACATATATGAAGGTTAGGCAGCATTGACATGACTAGATATATTTTTTACATATAAAATAGCGTTACCTGTTCAAGTATTAACATAAGTAGTGATTCTGCAGCATCACGAACTCTCATCGAAACCGGTTTTAAATCTTTCTCATCTTTCATCTTAGGAAGCTCGCCTGGTTTACCTAAAAAGTACACAAGTCAATTTTCTAAGGACTCCATTGATTCGCCTTGAGTGCCGGGTGATGGACCGTGTGGAAAAGAGAGATGAGAGAGATCCACAATTCTGCTCCTCTCCCTACCCAACCAAATACTGTATGATTCAGTAATGCCGTCTTGGAAGCTCTTTCCATAAATGTATCTCAATTCTTTCAGTTAGTGTTACAAAGTTTTTGCTGGAACTCCTCTCGCACCAACTTCATAGCGTAAAGCTGAGTCTTGAACCCGTTTCTGATAATTTCTTCTCTGAGATCATAATATTTGACCGACTTCATGTTGTGGTTTTTTGGATTATTTAATTCCCACGGAACGGTAAGTTCAATAGAATAACTTTTTTCAGGTTTTTTTTTTTAATTTTTATACTAGCAAGACTATTTTCATTACAGCCCCAAGAACACATCGTCCTAACTGCTGGAGATGAGCCTTCCAGAACTGGAGAATTTGGCCTACATTCGCTACGCTGGCCAGACGGCTTTGCGAGTATATGATGTCAATATTTTATGACAACTAATTAACGATTCCACAAGTTGGCATTAGTGGAACCGGGACCGACGGCTTAACGTGCTCTCCCAGGCACGGGAAAGGTGGTGTTGTAAATTTATGATGGCAGTACGTAAGAAAAGTGTATTTCCCATCGGTACATTATAAGATTTAAGGAACGCGTTTTACAACCGAGCCAAAAACATAATAGAGATTCCACCACATCCTACCACCTAGTTCCGAGAAAACATCTGGTCTATAGCCTGATTCAGGTAGATCATCCATAATATTTTTTTAGTCTGCGCCAAGGATCGATTTAGTTTTCCTTTACAAATATGGTCAATATTTTATTTGTAGTTAGTCTCCTTCTGGTTCTTGCAATAGAAAGACTTACTGCTTCCCGGATATCACCAAGGACTGTGTCATGACGACGCGAGTAATAGCCCTTTTCTATATCTCTATAATTGTCCTAGAAAGTTCGCTAAGATTAGAACACTGCAAAGGTTGTTGAGAAAGGGTATTAAAATTGCTTCTCACTACACTTACCTTGACTTTTAGTACCAGAAATTCCAAGTTCCACAACCTCCATTAATGTGGCCAAGCAGTCTGGATCGGCCAATAATGCTGGACATAGCCATGAAGTTAGGCAACTATAGGCCGCAACCACACAGGAGTGAAGGTCGCGCGAGTGGGCTTGGGGAGGACGACTACATTGTACGGAAATGTAGTCGCAAATCCAACGAACAGCGCGTTTACGTTCTAAGGCCTCTGAAATTGCCATAATTTAATTGTATTTTACATACATACATATCTTCACGCCAAATCCCTTGCGGGGTAGGCAGACAATTGAACGCCACTTGTCACGGTCACGACAAACCTCTTTCGCTTCTTCGACATTCATCAACCTCTTCCTACATGCCCTTTTGTTTCGATGGCTTCTCAACGCACCTTCAGCTATTGTTTTGTTAATTTGATCGTAATATGTAAGTCACAACTTTCGCATTATATATCTGGTTCGTCAATCTCTCTTCATTCATTCTTTCAACGTGCCCGAACCATCGAAGCATGCCTTTCCTTATTTTTGTCCCTATGCTTTCTTTCATACCTACCCTTTTTCGTATTTCGTCATTACGTATACGGTCCGTCAAAGTGACGCCGCATATCCGACGCAACGATCTCATTTCTACTGCATTAACTCTACTCTCATGCGTATTCTGACATATCCACGTCTCGCTTCCATAAATAAGTGTTGGTATCAGCATGGCATTGTGTATAAAGAGTCGAGCTTTGCCACTGACATTTCGACTGGCAATCAGTGACCCCAGGGCACCGTTAACACTATTTCCCGCATTCACTCGTCTTTCAACATCCCTATCATACTTCCCATCCGCAGTGCACACTGCCCAGATACATAATTTCATTTACTTGTTCTAGAGTTTCATCATCAATCTTTATCGTCACGGTTGTCATCCTTCTTCTTTCAAACACATTACCTTGGTTTTTCTCGCATTCAAATTATAAGAGATGTGGCCTCCATGAGCGTGTTCTACAAGCTATACTACGGTAAATGTTCTAAAGAGCTCCACAACCTTATCCCTTCTTCTCTATTCCGCAACCGAACCACTCGCACAGGCCAAAATATGCATCCACATAGCCACTATTCCTACGCCTACATACAAATTTGGAGACTCTTACATCTGTCGCACGCTGACGATGTGGAATGCTCTCCCACCCATGTTGCCCCATTCCTATAACCTGGAGTCCTTCAAACGAAGTGTGAAAGAGCATCTTTATAGGCCGGCATAGTGGTAGGGACTGATGTCGGTCGTCTGAGGCTGGCGTCAGTTGGTCCCATTCTTGGACCTCGTGTACCGCTTACCACACACATGTCGTGCTCAGTATAAAAAAAAACTTTACTTTAAGTTTTATTATTATTTTTAATACTTAAAAAAAACCATATACTCGTATAGGGTTGTTGCCTTTCATCATCATCACCACAGCCCCTAGAACACAGTGTCCTAGACCTCCACCGTTGGAGATGGGGATTCCAGAATATTCTAAGAGAATTTGGCCAATTTTGTCCACGCTGGCCAGACGGGTTGGCGAGGTTGTCTTTTACTTACCAATAATAAATCCTTTGCGAATTTGAAAATAAAAAGACATTTAAAAAAAAAGACAAAACACTGTTACTACGTCAAGTTGTTAAAAGTAGGAAAATTGAGGCAATGGGGTGTGTCACTAACTTTTTATCACGATAGATGGCGCATGATAGATGGTACCTAATATAACTATCAGTTGCATAGAAAACTTGTATTTTTATTACGAAATTTATTATTTTCCGGATATTATGTCGAAGTGAGCAGCTTTTAAGTGTACAAATCGAGATTTCTAAGCGAAATCAAAGATATGGTGATCTCAAAATTGCCGTTCTATTAATAAAACCGCCTCCGTGGTCTAGTGGTAACAAACGTTGCCGTGAACTCGGGAGGTCGTGGGTTCGATTCCCACCGGGGGCAAGTTGTACATTGTATAATTTGTCTCGGTCTGGGTGTTTATATGTATATATTAACAAAAAAAAAGTATAATATGTAGTTTATCAACCATCTAGTTTCCGTAACACAAGCCTCGTAGCTTACCACGGAAATTAGATGGCGCTGTGTGACCTGTCTGGAAATATTTATAAAAAAAATGCGATATAGGTGTAAAATAAGGTACCATTGCCGCTAGCGACATCTACAAAAAGCTTTGCCTGATACACCCCATTGCTGATATCAGATTGTAACAGAAGAAAGAATAAAACTGTTAAGTTGTTAGTTAAAGTAGGGAATATTGGGGGGGGCATTCTGCATCGTGCACGGAAAGAGTGAACTATTATTAATCGCTTCGATTGTTGAGCGGAGCGATACTTCAGTGAGGCAGAACCCCCAATTTCGACTAGTTGCGACTAAAAAATCGCGCTCATTCTATTGTCGAAAATTGCGGGGCGATGCCTCGCGGAATAAGGCAGAACCCCCAATTTCGACTAGTTGCGACTAAAAAATCGTGCTCATTCTATTGTCGAAAATTGCGGGGCGATGCCTCGCGGAATAAGGCAGAACCCCCAATTCCGTCTAGTTGCGACTAAAAAATCGCGCTCATTCGTATAGATTACCATGAACCCAATACTTACAATGATAAAATGAAAATGATTGTCGAGAATTGCGGGGCGATGCCTCGCGGAATAAGGCAGAACCCCCAATTCCGTATAGTTGCGACTAAAAAATCGCGCTCATTCGTATAGATTACCATGAACCCAATACTTACAATGATAAAATGAAAATGATTGTCGAGAATTGCGGGGCGATGCCTCGCGGAATAAGGCAGAACCCCCAATTCCGTCTAGTTGCGACTAAAAAATCGCGCTCATTCGTATAGATTACCATGAACCCAATACTTACAATGATAAAATGAAAATGATTGTCGAGAATTGCGGGGCGATGCCTCGCGGAATAAGGCAGAACCCCCAATTCCGTCTAGTTGCGACTAAAAAATCGCGCTCATTCGTATAGATTAACATGAACCCAATACTTACAATAATAAAATGAAAATGATTGTCGAGAATTGCGGGGCGATGCCTCGCGGAATGAGGCAGAACCCCCAATTCTACACTTATTAAATATATTAAAATAATATGAACGCTGAGCTAGGGTATGAAGTCAACATGTTCCTTGCTTAAATGTATCACAGCCCCAAGAACACAGAATCCTAAACCTCCACTGTTGTGATGACCTCACAGTTTTTTTTTTAAATTGGCCCACACTCTCTATGCTCTGGCCAGACGGGTTGAAGTCAATTTATTAGGTAACGATTCTACAATTTGGTATTAGTGAAACCGGGACCGATGGCTTGACGTGCTCTGCTGTAAATAAATGACAAATATACTTAAGAAATGTGTATTTCTCATTCGAGAGTTAGAACCGAACTTTATAGGGCTTTTTTTATTTTCAAGGAAAGCGTTATTAATACCTAATTGCAAATAAAGAAAAAAAAACATACCAGGTCTATCCGAGTGTAGTTTAGCTAACCCCGATAGCAAATCTAAAGCAGCCAAAGACACTTGCAAGTCTCCTTTCCACGACGATATTAGTCTGTGGCACACCAAATATGTAGCCCGAATAACTAATGTTGCCCCTGATATAGGAAAAAATATACTGTAGGATTTTTACAAAGTGTTCTTCAGCCGTCTTCCATTACTTATATATATATTAAGTATATATTTCCCGTTTACGTAGTGTATGTATATAATTAGTTATCTAGTCTATGTAGTGTATGTAAGAATATATATATATATATATATTTTATGTTTATTTATTTTATTTATTTATCACCATAGGGACCTATCGGAACACTTGGTTACGTCCTACTTTACGTTAATTACAGAACAATGAAAAAACCAAAAACAAAGAAAGAAACAATACTAGAAAACAATATAATAGTCAAAAACCTGGCCAGATAGTGATGACATCATAAAGTTAAATTAAGGTTTGTCTGAATTGGCTGTAAATGGGCCTTGTCAGTTCTAATATAAAAATATTTAACAATAAAATAGAAATATGTCACTAAAAAAATCAGTTGTCAATTGTGGATGTCACTAAAAAAACTAAAAATTTGTCACTAAGACTAAGAAATACAAATATTGAGCAAAATAGCTATTGAATGTCAAAATTTAAAACTAAAATTATTATTAAAAACAAATAATCAAAAATTCTACTACCTAGGTATTGAAAAATCTGCTGTAAAGTGGCGTCGTCATAACAAGTTAAATTTAATTAAATTTAATTACTAAAAAAAAAGTAATAAATTAAAATAAATAGGTATGTAAAAATATAAAATATATATTATGTCACGTAAAATTAATTATGGAAAATGATAAATTGGACTTTATGGGACACCAGTTTAATTTTTGTAGTTTTCCCGCGCTGTGAACTCCCATATTATACCCGATGTGTTTCGACTATAATGTCGCGAGTGACTCCAAGAAAAGCATCAAAGTCTGCATCATCTGGAATTTCATTAATTGATACGAAAGAAAGATACATTACGTCAGACTTGGCTGTATGGGCTAGACCCTTTGCCTTCCCTATCACCTCATTCATCATCCATCGAGAGAAGAGAACAAAAACAAGAATAATATTTTTTATAGAGTTTAGCCCTGACAGATTCCATTAACGTTTGCGCTTAAGTAACCTTCTTATCTATTCCGCAACCGAACCACATACATCTCACATCTTTATTGTATAAAGGGCACATGTATAAAATATGTTTTGGTCTAAAAAAGGGAATATTTAAAACGTAATATAACTATTTACGAATAATTTAGAATCTCTGATAATTGACACTATTGGAATACAATATTCTCATAAACAAGTCAGCAAGAGCAAAACACCTAATGGCACAAACCATTGGATTGAGCTGCATGACCCAAAGATACTCTCCACCGATCGTCACTACGTATAGTACGAATAGTACGTGAAGCGATCTAATAAAGAAACACAAAAATTTCAATCGAGAGGGGTTATAAGCTATCTTCATCGTGGAATCCAGTAATTAATAGGTATCGACGCCGGAAAAAATCGGCCGGTGTCGCCAAGGATATTGTAAGTGTCATGTGTCGGGATTTCTAAAATCTTATAAAGTGATAAGTGGGTAGGTTTACATCTACCGCCCAGTATGTACGAGACTACACCGCATAGCTCCAGTCGACCCGTGACCACGGCCAATGCAACTTGTCTGAAACGTCGGGAGAAATATGTCTCTAAGGTAAATCGCGTAAGGACCCATTAAAATTATTAAAAAAAACTAATATTCTTATACTTAATTTATATAAATAATAGAAAGTACGATAGGGATGTTGACAGAAGAGTGAACGCGGGAAATATTGTTAACGGTGCCCTGGGATCACTGATCGCCAGTCGAAATGTCAGAGATAAAGCTCGGCCCGCCATACACAATGCCATATTGGTACCAACACTGATGTATGGAAGCGAGACGTGGATACGTCAGAATACGCATAAAAGTAAGGTTAATGCAGTAGAAATGAGGTCGTTGCGTCGGATATCAGGCGTCACTTTGGCAGACCGCATACGTAACGTCGAAATACGGAAAAGGGTTGATATAAAGGAAAGCATATATAATGAACCAGATATATAATGCGAAAGTTGTAGGTGAAAGAGGCCCTGGCAGACCAAGACTCACATATCACGATCAAATAAATAAAACACTGACAGTGCATTAAAAAGGCTTCGTAACCAAAGGGCATGTATGAAGAGGTTAATGAATGTCGACGAAGCGAAAGAGGTATGTCGTGATCGTGTCAAATGACGCCCAATTGTCTCTGCCATGTTGTTCAATAATAAAATAAATTGTATTTGCTGTCGATTGGACAAACAAATGGTATGCTACAACTGCGGCACGGTTGCTACCAGTGCAGGTCACTGAGCATATACAAACGTAATAGATTTAAGTTAATTGGGTCAATAAACGTTTTTCTAAATAACTCTAAGCTAAAATGTTATTTCTTTTATTTCAATATGTTTACAGTAAGACCATACAAAATCACACAGTATAATAGACATGTGCCCTTTTTGGATATCATGATTCAACTATAGTTTTGTATATAATATATAATTTAGTTGTTAAAGATTGATATGAGATATTTCAGACGGTCAAAACATTAATCTAAAAGATATATTCCACGAACATGAAAAAACAAAATGGTGGATAATGAAACGCAAGCATTCAACACAAAGCAACATAAATACTTAATAAAAAAAGGCCTTTTGTAACTTTATTTATATTAACATATTTATATGCCTGTACAACAAAAAAGCAACGATTATCTCTTTTTTTTAACTTATTAACTCTTTTGGTCCTTCGATCCGGATCTCAGTTTTATTGTTCAATTCTATTGTATCGCAAATAGATTTTGACAAGTTTTTCAAATAAATATAGTTACCAAGGCATCATAAAACAAAGGTGGTTGTTACCGAACATGGGCGAGTTAGGGTCGAGTTCTTTAAAGTACGCGTCCACTGCGCAGTCTTCTAGCGACGAGTGCGAGCCATCGTTGGACACCGCCTTACTGCTGTCCGAACGCGCTAGAACACGCGTTTATACCTATTCATTTATGTTATCCTGGTACTTTTCGATTCGCACGACCGCCCTCTTCAATCTTCTCCATAACAACCAACTCAAAATCCCACCCCACACTTTCAGCAGATTCAGATTCATTTACCGTATCGTCTGCTTGCCAGTGGAACAAACTTCCACTGACCATCAGACAAGCTCCTTCCATTCACATTAAAAAAAAAACTACTTAATACTTTCTTTTTAAACAAGCAAAACAATATATTTTAACTTCACAAATTTCTACTTCCTATAGTATCATCACGACCGTGGGTGGTCAGAAACCACGCTTATAAATAAGCGGATTCACGTATAGCCAACTTTACTATACTCGTCACAAATAGATTAAATATTAATTAAATTAAAATATTTACATTAATAAACATTTTTGGGTCCTGACCAGTAATCGAACCCGGTACCTCCGAGTCTAAATCCACAAACTTTACCGCTAGACTACGGAGGCAGAAATAATTTCTACTTCCTAATAATATATTATCTTCATATATGTATATCTACTATAATAAGTATATATTGATGAGTATTTATGTAGTCTATGTATACATACTATTTATGTAGTTTATTGGTTAGAATACACCACATATTTATACTGTCTCACTCTCCCAAAGGTTAGCTGGTAGAAAAAGCCGAAATAGCTTTAAGTTCGCCTTTTTAACTTTTAAGTAAAGTGCAATAAAGTATTTAATAATAATAATACTTTGACCATGCATTGTAGGCTTTTTATAGACCTACATAATTTAAATATCGGGTTTTTTTCTGATAATTCATGTCATCCTAGTACTTACCTTGGTAAAGAAATGCTAAAACCATAAGCAGTGTTTAAAATAGCAAAATAACTGAGGCTTGATTGATGATGAACAATTTACAAAATGAAGACAGATAGAAAAAAATCCCATCACAATTAACAAAAAACATATCGCTTAATATGTCTGTGGTGCTCAGGCAGAACTGGAAAATATGTAAAAAAAAATATCTCAAATTTTATCTATTCTGATAAAACGAAAAATGAAATTTTTCACATATCGGGTTTAGCACCACAGATTAAACAAAATCAATCCCGAATTATACTGCATGGAATTTATTAAAAAGCAAATATTTTTATACTATAATCTAGAATAAAAATAAAGATCTACGTATTTTGTATTTTAATTATTCAGTAATAAAATCTTAAGTTACGGTGCAGAGAAGTTATCCTAAAAATATCGCAACTCATATTGAACCTAATCAAGTAGGTATCGAGAGGTCGACGATCGCGCGAACGTTGCCTTACGTAATTCTTTCTCTCTTTATTTTGTCTCTCGGCTGTGGGCGAGATCAATTAATAACTACTAACATCAATTAATTAACAACTAATAACACTCCCTAGTCTTTAGGATAGATATCGCGATTTTCAGACGCGGCCTTATTAACCATGCAGTAATGTTTTATTTTTCGGATAAATTCAGATAAGAAAAAAGTGAACTTTTTTATTTCAAATAGAGGTTTTTTACTAATGACACCTGAAGTCTAAAATAAATATTTGCTTTTTTGACAATTACACGCAGTATACCATTTTAATAATCATATACTTTATTAATTTTATTTTTATTTTAGAGAATTAAAAAATAAATTATTACTTTAATCTAAACCCTATTCCACGAGAACTGATAGTGACGTCACAATGCAGATGTGGTCAACCTTTTAATGAATAATAGAAATTTAAAAAAACATATTGTCTGTGTGTGGTTTTGCTTTTTATTCTCGTTTTAAGTATGTCTAAATACCTGCAGATGACAACTGTTACAACTTCTAACCTGTATTATATTTATTGTGGCATTGTTCATCTGTGGGTCATCAATGTAAGCATTTGTTGTATCTTTATATTCTCTTATAGTTTTTTCACAATAATAGTAATGCAATGACGCTTTTTTCTCTTGCTCTTTATTGCTTAACTTTAAATTTATATGTGAATACCTTTAATGAATAAATAAAAAATAAAAAAAAAATTACATTGGTTACTTATATTGGTTGACCGCCTCCGTGGTCTAGTGGTAACAAAAATTGCCGTGAACTCGGGAGGTCGTGGGTTCGATTCCCACCGGGGGCAAGTTGTACATTGTATAATTTGTCTCGGTCTGGGTGTTTATATGTATAATATGTATATATTTACAAAAAAAAAAGTATAATATGTAACCATCTAGTTTCCGTAACACAAGCCTCGTAGCTTACCACGGAAACTAGATGGCGCTGTGTGACCTGTCTGGAAATATTTATATTTATTTATTACTATAGACAATTATGTATATAACTGAGTAAGTTTATGACGTCACTATCACTTCTCATGGAATAGAGTTTAATCCAATTTTTTTTATTGTTGTTATTATTTATTTTTACCTTTATAATCATTGCTGCTTTGTCCCATATTGTAGTTTGGCGTAGCATTGTGTCGTACACAAAGGTACAGCGCACTCAGTAGCGGTACAGCCAGGGACTCGGTCCACTCCACTTGTACTGCGTTCACACACAACAACGAGATCCGACCGCGACATAACGTGCCTAAAGTCTGACCCGTACTGAAAATTAAGTTAATTATTGATTCTAACGAGTCTTGTTAGTCTCAACGGTTCCTCCACTCAACCTTTCCTTGAACCTGCTAACTGGAGGGACGACTGCTAACGGTGATCAAAATTGTATGTAAAAATATTTTTTTTAAAAGGAGTTATGAACCCCGCGCAACGGTGGTGGCTCGGTTGTAAGAACGCGTTCCTTAAATCCTACAAAGGTCGGTTCAAACCCACCCGGCATGTACCAATGAGAAATACACTTTTCTCACGTACTGCAGTCATAGATTTACAACACCATCGTTCCCGTGTGAGGAGAGCATGTTAAGCCGTCGGTCCCGGTTCCACTAATGCCAACGTGGAAACGTTAATAAATTGTCATTAAAAATTGATATAATATCCTCGCCAAGCCGTCTGGCCAGCGTGGCGAGTGTAGGCCAAATTCTCCAGATATATGTCCTGGAAGGCCCATCTCCAGCAGTGGAGGTCTAGGATGCTGTGTTCTAGGGGTTGTAATGAACCCCGCGTTCGTTTTATAGTATTTCCAACATCTCGTAGCAACTTCATAAACCAGCGCGAAATGTCGTTTTTGTTAAGAAATACCACTTTTTCTAACAATGCTAACATTTCATAAATAAAACGAGCGGTGAGGCTACTTTTTGACAAGTATTTTCGTTCATGTTTTATCATACCATGGCATCCAACACACATGATATTATTATGGTCTTTGAATTTATTACATAAAATCGTTTAAAATACTTTTTTACCAAATATAATAGAAAACTATAAAGTGTATAACAATGTAAACACACCATTTTATATGTTTATGACATCTGTCAAAAGTAACATCAATAACCCTCCTTTCAACACGGTACTGACATACGAAATTAGCATCAAATGTTAGAATTTTCATTAAACGAACGACTTGTGCTAAAAATAGTGGTATTTTTATGCTAACATTTCTTAAAACGAACGCGGCCGAAGTAATTTCCGATTGTTTTTGGGGTACACGATTAGTGAGTAAAAAAAAAAGGATTATCACGACCGTATCCCTGGGGTGGTTAGAAACTACGGTTAATAATAAGCGAGTCCACATTTAGCCAACTATAATAATAATAATAAATAATATTAGGCCAATAATGACAAGTGGCAAGCTCGTCGATGTCTCTAACGTACCAAACTCGAGAAATACCACAAATTAATTATTGTGTCCCAACCAAGAATCAAACCCGGTACATCCGAGTCTAAACGGACTACGCTAGAACACAGAGGTAATAATAATATAATTTATGTAAAATAATCGACCGCCTCCGTGGTCTAGTGGTAACAAACGTTGCCATGAACTCGTGAGGTCGTGGGTTCGATTCCCACCGGGGGCAAGTTGTACATTGTATAATTTGTCTCAATCTGGGTGTTTATATGTATATATTTACAAAAAAAAGAAGTATAATATGTAGTTTATCAACCACCTAGTTTCCGTAACACAAGCCTCGTAGCTTACCACGGAAACTAGATGGCGCTGTGTGACCTGTCTGGAAATATCTATTTATTATTATTATAACTTACAACTCAGTGCATCCAGGAAATTCTGGTACGGGCAAATCTTTGTAGTGATGTGGTATAGCGACCAGAGACAATAGAACACTAATGGCTGCCTTACGCAGCTCTCTCTTGTCTATGAATCCACATTCCAACTTCGATTCTCTTTCCGGCAGTATACGTTCTAATGCGGCAATGTAATAAGGTACTAACACTAGTACACCATCTAAATCCAATCTGAAAAATAATGTTTGAATCATTTAATTACAGTCACTAGGCCTTAGGCCTCCACTGTTGTGATGGGCCTTCCAGAACATATATCAGGAGAATTTGGCCTACACTGGCCAGACGTGTTGGATAGGATATGATGTAAATTTTAATATAGAGAAAAAAAATTTTTCACTAGCCCGACATGTACCTTGGGCCCACCTGACGGTAAGTGGCGCGCAAGGTCCACGAATGTTAGCAACAGAAGTCAGACACTCATGACTGACATCAATCCCTAACACTATGCCGGCTTGACTAGATGCTTTTTCACACTTCGCCTGAAGGACTCCAAGTTATAGGAAAGTGGAAACACAGAAACTGGAAGAGTGTGGAATGCTTTATCGTGCTACAGATGTATGAGTCCCCAAATTTATACGTACGCGAAGGTAACTTCCGACAAATAATAATAATAATAATAAATAAAATAATAAAAACGTTTATTTTCTAAAATACTTAAGCTAAAATACATATACACAGTAAGCAAACACATATTGTTTTGACGTTACTACAGAAACGAGATATGTTTTTATTGACACATTAATTTAGCTCTTGTAATTAAACATTGCAATGCCCTCCGCACTAATAGATTATTTTTATAACCTACTGTACGACGGATAGGCGAGACTCACTGCAAGCGCCCGCGCCGCAGCAAATGAATGAATGACGTTGAATATAAAAAATGGTCAAGCCGTGCCTCGTGGTCTCGGCACACACACACACACACACACATGTTGCATGGACAGATAAAATACAGTGGCAGTATTAAAGGTACACAATATTTAGGTAAAACAGAAATAAAAGTTAAACTTACATAGAAACAAAACTAGAAATGAAAGCTGCTTATTCTATAAATATTAAATTATATTATTATATATCAAGTAAACATATATTTAAATAGTTAATAATTGTAATGTGTAAGTATACCGTCCATATAAGGAAGGAATTAATAATTAGGTAAGTATATAATAAATAATGAGAAAAGAAAATAAAAATAAAGTAAAGAAAAGTGTCTAATCTACCTATTATTGCGTCACCGAACATATTTTATTTTATATAATGTTACTTTTAAATATATATTTTTTTTTTTTTTTGTCGTGACCAGGTCAGTTCCAGTGAAGGAATCAGTACTGTTTGTAATGGTTTGTTTCTATCAATAGAATAACATATATTAAAGATCTCTAGTTAAGAAAGACAAATAGACAGTTCTGTATCGATTACCTGAATATATTAGTAGAATTTAGCACAACTGCTGCTGCTGTATGTGTATCCATAAGTGCTCGGTGTATGGAAGAGTAACATCGAGCTAAGTATGGAGCCAGCACTTCTTCACGACATTGTTTCGAACATAACACCCGACATAATGCACCAACAGCTTCTGCTCGACCTGATAATACCAACACAATGCTATTAAACTGTGTCACACTTGGGGTGATAAAACTATAAATAAGATTATTAAACAATTGAATTTAATAAATACGACTTAAGTTTTAAGGGAAACCTTTATGTCTGGCAACACTTTTAACTGTGTGTCAGTGCCATTATTTTTAGCAGTTGTTAATCTGAAGTCGTTGAAGAAAGTTCAACGCTGAACGCTGTAGTCTGTAGATGTCAAAGTAGACGTCCCCCTCTGTATTGTATCGTTTTATGCAAAACTGTAGCTCTTCAAGCCCCTATTGTAGCAAGTGTGAAGTGTGCTAGTGTCCTTCCTATTCCTGGTGTTGTGCAAAGTGTGTTCAAGAAAGAAGAAGCGGCGCCGCTGTAGTCTTTGGGATAGGAAGTAAGAGGAGTCCGAACCACCCTGCACGTGAGTCACCATCCTGTATACCTTCCACCCTCGCGTCCAGGCAACCAACTTAGGACCTGGATGCATCAGAAAGATTGAGCGAAGAAATATTGATGAACCAGATATATAATGCGAAAGTTGTGGGTGAAAGAGGCCCTGGCAGACCAAGACTCACATATTACGATCAAATAAATAAAACACTGGCTGAAGGTGCATTAAAAAGCCTTCGTAACAAAACTTCGGCGGGTGACCCAGTAATTCCACGTCTGATGTCGCGAGGCTATACGGCGGGTGACCCAGTAATTCCACGTCTGACGTTGCGGGGCTATACGGCGGGTGACCCAGTAATTCCACGTCTGATGTCGCGAGGCTATACGGCGGGTGACCCAGTAATTCCACGTCTGACGTCGCGGGCCTATACGGCGGGTGACCCAGTAATTCCACGTCTGACGTCGCGGGCCTATACGGCGGGTGACCCAGTAATTCCACGTCTGACGTCGCGGGGCTATACGGCGGGTGACCCAGTAATTCCACGTCTGACGTCGCGAGGCTATACGGCGGGTGACCCAGTAATTCCACGTCTGACGTCGCGGGCCTATACGGCGGGTGACCCAGTAATTCCACGTCTGACGTCGCGGACCTATACGGCGGGTGACCCAGTAATTCCACGTCTGATGTCGCGAGGCTATACGGCGGGTGACCCAGTAATTCCACGTCTGACGTCGCGGGGCTATACGGCGGGTGACCCAGTAATTCCACGTCTGATGTCGCGAGGCTATACGGCGGGTGACCCAGTAATTCCACGTCTGACGTCGCGGGCCTATACGGCGGGTGACCCAGTAATTCCACGTCTGACGTCGCGGGCCTATACGTCGGGTGACCCAGTAATTCCACGTCTGATGTCGCGGGGCTATAGGGCGGGTGACCCAGTAATTCCACGTCTGACGTCGCGGGGCTATACGGCGGGTGACCCAGTAATTCCACGTCTGACGTCGCGGGGCTATACGGCGGGTGACCCAGTAATTCCACGTCTGACGTCGCGGGGCTATACGGCGGGTGACCCAGTAATTCCACGTCTGACGTCGCGGGGCTATACGGCGGGTGACCCAGTAATTCCACGTCTGACGTCAGGGGGCTATACGGCGGGTGACCCAGTAATTCCACGTCTGACGTCGCGGGGCTATACGGCGGGTGAGCCAGTAATTCCACGTCTGACGTCGCGGGGCTATACGGCGGGTGACCCAGTAATTCCACGTCTGACGTCGCGGGGCTATACGGCGGGTGACCCAGTAATTCCACGTCTGACGTCGGGGGGCTATACGGCGGGTGACCCAGTAATTCCACGTCTGACGTCGCGGGGCTATACGGCGGGTGACCCAGTAATTCCACGTCTGACGTCGCGGGGCTATACGGCGGGTGACCCAGTAATTCCACGTCTGACGTCGGGGGGCTATGCGGCGGGTGACCCAGTAATTCCACGTCTGACGTCGCGGGGCTATACGGCGAGTGACCCAGTAATTCCACGTCTGACGTCGCGGGGCTATACGGCGAGTGACCCAGTAATTCCACGTCTGACGTCGCCAAAAGACTGCGAACACAGATTCTGGATACCAGGGTGTATCGTGGGCCAGAATTGGGAACGTACCACTACCTAGTAATTACTAGAATTAGTGGTATGTTCACAAAATGGCGCCACCGGCGATCAGGTGGCAATCTGTCAGCAGTAGAAAGAATAAAGAGTGAAAAGTTACAAGATGATAGTGTGAAAGAGCAGTATATGAAGCGCGTCAAAGATAAACTTACCAACCTGAAAGATGTAAGCAAATATGTCGAAGAGTGTTGGAAGTACCTAAAAAATGGTATGGTAGAATCGGCAAGTGAAGTATGTGGGGTAGCAAAAAAGCGAGCAACCAGAGGTGACGCGTGGTGGGATGAAGAGGTTAAAGTTTCGGTAGAAAGAAAGAACAATGCTTGGATAGATTACGTTGCTTCGCTCAATATGAATGAAAGTATGAAAAGAGAAGATGTACCATCGCTGCAAGAATGAGACCAAATCTTTGGTTAAGGAGAAGGAAGATGTAAGGAAATAGGTGAAAATAGGATGACGAGCAAGTTGAAGAACACCAAACTTTTCTGGAGGGAAGTTAGGAAGGCCAAGGGTGCCTTGCCATCTTGTCGAATGAATTAGAGTAAAATCAAAAAGCGGTAACATTCTTGCAAACACAAATGAAGTAATGCAGCAGTGGAGTGAAACTTTCCCCAATGTTCACCATTGACCATATACACACAGACATTCATTTTTATAAATGCAGTACCCTCGTAATGAATGAGATTCATATAATCTTACCAGGTTGATACGCGAGCATAGAATTTTTGTTAGAAATTTCTGACAACGAAGGAGGTGGTGGAGTACCATCAGCTCTCTCTGAAATTGGAAAAAAATACTTAAATTAAACTATAAAACTGGGGAAACACACTGGCTGGGAGAGGATTCCACATCTTCAGCGTGCGACAGATGTAAGATGTTTACATTTATCCAACTTTACTGTCGGCTCTTCATGAAAAGTGGCTATCTCGTCGATGTGTCTAGCGTACCAAACTCGAGTTATGTCACTTTTTTTTTATATCTCGACCAAAAATCAAACCCAGCACCTCAACGTTTAATTCTACGTCCTTAACCACTAGACCATGAATGCAGACGTTTTGAAATACAGTGTAAACTCCATGTAACGTCACTCGATTTAACGACAAACTCCCTAAAGCGTCGAAATCAATTGGCTTTGGTTGGTTTAGCTTGTCTTCCATACAATGATTCCATCTCCATTTAACGACTGTTGGATATTTCATTATTTGAGTCGTTTGATTTGAATATTGGCGGCAGCGCCTTTGTCCGCCCGGCGCACTCGTGTGGGCGACCGTCCGCCGACCCGACGCCCCCTGGTGGGCGATAGCGACTGTGCTCGGCGAACTTCCTGTCGTTGACGTTTCTGCCGGACGCAACGCCTTCTGATGGACAGCAGTCGAACTATCACGCCGGTCGCGGAGCACATCGTGCTCCTAAATTTTGTGCATATTATTTGCTGTGATTGTGTTTTGTATTTATGCTGTGATCCTCGTCGGCACCGAGCTTATCACGACGCGTCGGCTATTAGAACTACAAGAATTCTATCGACATTCGAGACACGGAACAAAAGGTTAGTTGCTGCTAATTTCATTTCTTTCGCTCAATTTCGGAGTATTTTCACCAGCGCCTAGACGTTTCCCATCCTGTATACCTTCCACCCCCGCGTCCAGGCGACCAAACTTAGGACCTGGAAGCATCAATATGATGACTTACGTTGATTAGACGTGATAGGTTGTGTACCAATAAGGGCTGCCTCAAACAACCATTCTCCAAACAGATGAAATATTGAGTTCACTTTCGGCCGTAATGGTGTTAAGGGCAGCTTTTCTGCTTCTCCAACTGAAAAAAATGCGTCTTTGGATTAGGGATTGCTTAACCAGTAAAAGCTAAGTAAAGTATCATCACGACCGTATCCCTTTCGGGGTGGTCAGAAACCACGCTTATAAAGAAGCAGATTCACATTTAGCCAACTTTACTATAGGCCAATCATGACAAGTGGCAAGGTAGTCGATGTCTCCAGCGTACCAAACTCTAAAATAAAATATTAAATTAATAAACATTATTATTGTTCCGGCTAGGAATCTAACCCACGGACTTACCGCTAGACCATGGAAGCAGTTTTCATACAGTCCACTTGTATAATCTGTAAATTTTTTCTCTTTTTTTTTAAGCCAAACCAGTTATTTTAACACAAACTCTTACCTTGCGAAGAGATAGAGTTCGGTGGAGTGGTAGGAACCACACTGGTGGGTCTTGAACTGTTTAGACCTATCAACGACGAACGAGGTACACCTGCAAATTTAATATGAATAAATTGGTGGTGGGTCAGGTACACAAGTTTAAGGTCGCTTGGCGAGCTATAGAGAGAGCTATGCTCAGTATTTCTCTGATGGATAGAGTCCGAAATGTTGACGTAGCTGAATTAGTCAGTTGAAGTGGCAATGGGCCGGCCACGTCTGTCGCAGAACCCATGACCAATGAAATAGACGGCTTCTGGAGTGGAGACCACGTACTGAAAGACGCAGAGTAGGACAACCCTAAAAAGGTTGCTGATGGGGGATGGATGAGGGTGGCAGAAGATTGTGTGAAATGACGAGCCTTGGGGAAGGCCTATATCCGGCAGTGGAGAGACATGATGATGATAAAATCCATACAATCGATCAAAAAATTGTAGCTTATGTAACTGTTGCATAATTAGTGGTATCACACTCATGTTTTAATACCTAGTCACAGACAGACGGTGGCGTCGTCCAGGCCCGGGTGCCTAATGGACCTGGGTAACCATCCGCCGGTAATTCATGCACGTTTAGTGCTGGACGCCGTTACTAGTATAATAGGGGGCTAGGTGCGACTGCTTCAGCTCTCCTCCAGGAGTACTTCTCTAGGAAGTGGTCTCCCGTTGGGGGGAGCGAGCGCAAAACGGAGCGATATTCTGAAGATGCTTGAAGTGTCCGTTGTCGGCCCGATAGAACATACGTCTAGTCAGGCCGACGACAAATTCCTCAATAGTAGGCATCTCCAGATCTCGAGCTATGACGGAATTACGCACGAACCATGGTGCTCGGGAGACCACTCTGAGCGATATGTTCTGCTGACTTTGGATCTTGTCCCTGTTAGTCTTGGCCAGAAGGTGGTGCCAGGCTGGCGCAGCATACGTGAGTCGGGAACGGATGAACATCTTGTAGATCCGGACCTTTAACCTGAGCGGCAAGCTGGAATTCATAACATGATGCAGTCCAGGTATTTGACGGTCGGAGTCCACTCGATGTTCTGTCCTCGAAGCTGCAGTGGTGGGTTTATTTGTGAGAACCATTTAAAAGGCTAGCTACTGAATATTACATTTCATGCGCCCGTGTTGCGCGAGATTTCGCTGCTGTCGTCGACCACCACCTCCACCTCTCTGGAGTACCCTCAAACCGCGCCGCGTATTAGATTACCGTATTCGCGAATATAAAGTGAAATTTATTTTACTGTATCATCAAACCCGCACCCGAACTGCGACTGGACCAGGTTTCTCAATGATGGAGCTATCAAAGGCCGCGAATCAGCATTAAAAAAAAATGCTTAACACATAGTTGAGTGCATTTTCATACACAACTCTCATCTCATACATTGTGCTCTCAGACTGAATAAAAGATAAAAGTTAAAAATGGCGCGCCGCGCATATGCTCCCGAGTAAGCGTTTAATTGTGAAATACCATTGCTTTATTTGTGTTCTCTTCTCCCGATGGATGATGAATGAGGTGATAGTGAAGGCAAAGTGTCTAGCCCATACAACCAAGTCTGACGTAATATATCTTTATTTTTCATGAGTTAATGAGTTCATCATCAAATCCCAGATGCTACAGAATTTGATGCTTTTCTTGGAGTCACTCGCGGCACCATAGCTCAAACACGTCGGGTAAAATATTGACAACGCGGGAATATACATATATACAAAGTTCAATTTATCATTTTCCATAACTATTCACATTGCAGCACATTATTAAACAAAACAACACCACTTTTGACCAACAATATCCACAGTAAATTAATTTACCACACTCTCGAAATACCATTGCATTTTAATGCAAACAGATTCCCAGAATGGAATAATTATATTTGAGTCCTTCGCGCCATTTTCGCGACATGTCAAGTGCAAATTTTCAGTTTATAAATAATAATTTATCTGAAAAAATATATATTTTTAAATATAAAATAAAATTAATATTAATACTAATACTATAGATAGGGATATAAGTCCCGTCCGCGTGGAATGGTGGCAAGAATGCTGGCTGCATTTCCCCGTTCAATTGCAATACTGATTCTTTGGGCAAGGAAAAAGAGCCAGCTCTCTTGTCACCGGAGGAGACGACAAAACGCGGTGTTATGTCTTTTTTTGCGCCTGGACTCCATGGGACCAGAAATAAAAATTATATTACTGTAAATATTGTTAGTTAAAATTGGTGTTATTTTGTTTAATAATGTGCTACAAAGTAAGTAATTTTGTAAAACGATAAATTGGACTTTATATATATGGGCAGCAGTTGGTTTATTTTTTGTGGCTTTCCCACGCTGTGAACTCCCATATATCCGACGTGTTAGGAAGATATCAATTATTCCATGAAAGGCATCAAATTCTGTCATCAATTACCAACTAGGTTATGTACAGATATTATTGATAAATTACGTTTTTACATGTATTCTGCACAATAACCTTGACAGATACTATATACGTCGAATAAAAATAAATACAATCTAATTATAACAATAATAATATACAGTGTAAACTCCATGTAACGTCACTCGATTTAACGACAAACTCCCTAAAGCGTCGAAATCAATTGACTTTGGTTGGTTTAGCTTGTCTTCCATACAATGATTCCATCTCCATTTAACGACAACTCTCTATGTTGCTTGTTCGTGGATGAAATTGTGATTTAGAATCTCGTGTCGTTTATTATTGTTAGCTCAGCCAGCCTCCAAGCTAGGGGAAATCTAACCCTGCTAAAATCAAGAGTTGGAAACCACACTATAACTGGTACAGAAAAGGTAGGTTAACATGTGCTCGTCCGGGTTAGGAAACACTGAATCTAGTCTTTACAGTAAGTTCACTAGGTCCATGAGACCGGCCGGCTGTTTTTCTATATAACCCACTATTTGCACTATAAGTAATTTTTTATTTTGGATCTCTTCTCCCGATGGATGATGAATGAGATGATAGGGAAGGCAAAGGGTCTAGCCCATACAGCCAAGTCTGACGTAATATATCTTTGTTTTTCATGAATTAATGAGGTCATTATGAAATACCAGATGCTGCAGAATTTGATGCTTTTCTCGGAGTCACTCGCGGAACCATCCACTGCTCAAACACGTCGGGTAAAATATGGGAGTTGAAGCGCGGGAAAACCGCAAAAATTTACTGCAACTTGTGCCCCATATTTAAAGTCCAATTTATCGTTTTCCATAATTATTCACATTGTAGCACATTATTAAACAAAACAACACGACTTTAGACCAATAATATTCACAGTAAATTAATTTACAAAACAAAAACTTGCACTTGACTTTTTTTTCAATTATTTTATAAGGTCTGTAGTCACATGCTAGGGCGACGTGTGTGCGCTGCTACTACCGATTGGTCATCGACTGCTTGGGTCGACGGTTTGATCGCAACTGTCAGACGAATAGACAGTTTCTCTTTGTGTGAACATTTTTTTTATAGGAAACGGAATGGAAGGATGGTACCAAGCCATAACACTCTATAGCCCTAGGGCCCTAAACTAAAATTACAACTGACGAAATGGCTACTGGACCATAGATTTTATAGTGTAAAAGAGTATCTCGAGTGCAAAACAGGTTAATTAATATATATTTTTTTGTTTTAATGTAGTTGTGATTATGATATTAGTATGTGAGTAAAGATTTGCATGGCTGCTTGCAGGTAGAATACATGTGAGTAGACCTGACTAAAGTTTTGTAACCACTGTACTGTATTTATTGCAAATAAACGATATTTCATTTATAACGCCATAGTCAGTGTCGTTATATAGAAATTACACTGTAATTAGATAGGAAAATAAAAACTAGAAAGAGTATAAATAGTAAAATTATATATAATAAATAAAAAATAAGTTTTTATTCATGCATTGAGAAACGAGGGATGACATAAAAGAAAAAATATTTACATGTAATCTGACAACCAAAAAACTTACCTTTCAGTTCATTTTTAGTTTTGTTGGAGACGCTGAAGCTCTTAGCGAGCCGGCGGTGTGGGGGGGGCGTGCTCAGTTCCGACTCCTCCCCACTGGCCCACCACGGCTCCTGGCCAACACCTGAACCCACACCCCAATATATAGTGCGAATACCAAAAGTGCCAACCCAATAACATAAGTATATAATTACGGCCAGAGGCATAAAAAAATAAGTTGATTTACTTGACATAGAATGTTTTATTTAGATTGTAAGGTGACACGGCCATTTTACATCCACGAATATTAATTAACATTAATGCTATTAGAATATAAGATGACACGGCCCATTTACAGCTACGCATTTATGTTTAATTGACATATCATTATTATTATTTAGATTATAAGATGACGTCTTTTTTATTTTATTTTATTATTATTATTTTTTTGTTTTATACACTTTGTTTTATAAATTATCTGACATATGTATATAATTTCTATACATCATAATTATTAAGTATTTAGAATGTAAACTGACACGGCCTCTTTACAGCCACGAACTTATTTAAGTAGTTTTCAAGTTAGTTAGTTTTACTTGCTTGTAGCAATAATGTTGTGCATAGCATACATAAATATGGATTATTGCCTGTTTACGGTCCAACCATTATTACCACTTTGTTTAGTACATATGTTTTGATAATTGTATTGATTTAATTAGTTCTGACTGTATCCAAGTTGTTTTGAGAGAACCAATGGAAATAAATTATTTGATTTGATTGATTGATTGATTGATTTGATTTGATTGATAAGGCTAATAATTATCTTTTGACATGTTCACACACAGATCCTGTGCTGTCCTCCCTCAAGAACTAATGTAGGTTCACATTCGTCAACATCCCGAGTCTCTGCAGTGCCAATAATGATATAGACATATTTCATGACCGTTACAATGTATTCAGAAAAAATGTTCTCGAACATTTCAAACCATCTTTGAGTAGCTTATAATTTATTTAACAAGTGTTTTGTCTTCGTTTTTAAGGTACCAAATTTATGCAATTTTTATGTTTCCTTTATAGTTCTATTAAAAAAGAAAAAATATATAATTTTATTTTAGAAGTCATATTTTTATGTTACATTTTGAAAATTTGTTAGTTTTTTTTTTTTTTTAACAGTAATAAGTTTTTAATTTCTTCTTTTTATATTGGTGAATGCTGTGACACCTAATTGGTTTCATATATTAGTGTGTGATAATATATGTACTGCTTGTAGGAGCAAAATTTGTCAAACATAATCATAAACCAATTGGCCACTCCCGCTACTCACCAGATCTAACCCCCTGTGGTTATTTTTTCAAATAATCAATCATAAAAAATATGTTGCAAGACTCTTAACATATCGTTGGTCTTGTTGTTGGTCTTGCAATAAAACAAGAATAAGACTGACTACTGCAAGAATGGGCAACACTACATAATTTTTATTTCCATAGTATTTGTGTTTAACTTCTATTATGTATAAAAATATTTTATCTCTTCTTATTGTTATTAATTTATTAGACAGATGTTCACACTTGTCACGTGCCGGTAAAGCCTTTAAAGGGGGCCCCTTAGTGGTTCATATTATTTATTAGTTATTAACCGACTACATTAGTTATTAACTTGACCGCCTCCGTAGTCTAGTGGTAACAAACGTTGCTGTAAACTCGGGAGGTCGTGGGTTCGATTCCCACCGGGGGCAAGTTGTACATTGTATAATTTGTCGCGGTCTGGGTGTTTATATGTATATATTTACAAAAAAAAATAAGTATAATATGTAGTTTATCAACCATCTAGTTTCCGTAACACAAGCCTCGTAGCTTACCACGGAAACTAGATGGCGCTGTGTGACCTGTCTGGAAATATTTATTATTTATTATTATTTATTAATTTATTATCTTACAAGCCACAGTGGCAATTTTGTTTATATGTGATATAGTTTGTGTATGTTGACTGTCTGTTGCCTAAATGATAATAATAATAATAATAAAGTGGTAATATTTATAGTGTTTTAAAGATACAGATGAAATAAGTGCAAATACCAGAAAAGTGCTAACCCAAAATACATACAAAACAGTGCTAAAATAATAGTCGTAGAAGCTTAAAATAATCTACTAAATTAGAAGATATATTTTTCACGTTATAAAAGTCTCGTGCGATAAGCCCAGTAGTGTTATCGACACGTTTCTGGATCATGCCCAGTCAAGCCGGCATACAGACTCAGATAATGCTGTCTTGGAAGCATGTTCCATAAATGTATTGACGGCAAACCTTCTAAGGCCAAATTCTTTCAGTAATAAAGTATCATCACGACCGTTTCCCTTTCGGGTGGTCAGAAACCACGCTTATAAATAAGCGGATTCACATTTAGCCAACTTTACTATAGGCCAATCATGACAAGTGGCAAGCTCGTCGATGTCTAGCGTGCCAAACTCGAGAAATATCACAAATAATATGTAAATACATTTACATTAATAAATATTTTTTGTCCCGACCAGGAATCGAACCCGGTACCTCTGAGTCTAATCCACGGACTTAACCTCTAGACCACGGAGGCAGCTCTTTCTATAATTGTTTCTGTAATATATCTCCAAAATGTCTTTAAGGTCTAAATTCCCTAGTAAGGTGATAGACTACATTTTTCAAAAGTACCCTCAGAATTTGAAAAAAATGGATTGTGCAAACGAGAGGCTTGCAATACCGTTAAACGCTTTTAAGGCTATTAGTTAGTCGTACAAAGGCTGTGGACTTGGTAAATAGCTTTCATTACAGCCCCTAGAACACAGCGTCCTTCCTGCACCTCCACTGCTGGAGATGGGCCTTCCAGAACATATATCTGGAGAATTTGGCCTACACTCGCCACGCTGGCCAGAAGGGTTGGCGAGGAGTTTTTTTTTTCGTTTATTTTGCAAGTAGGCAGTGGACAAAAAGATATGTATGTATTCTGCACTTTTAAATGTAAATTTTTACTATATTGATATAAAACGATATAATTTTATAGTACATATTCGTGAATCTGGAGCAGCACATGATAACTATCATTTGGAAAGAGAAACAATAAAATAACAAAATTATAAATACAGAATAACGCTTAACATTATAGCTGCTGTAGATAGGCATTGTCACACTATAAGCTAAGACAGACACAATTATAAGAATATAAATGTCAATGTCAGTTAAGATAATAGTTGCTGTATATATGCGGTATACTTGTGGTATGAGAGGTATTATTATTATTATTATTCTAGGTAAACTACAAACAAAAATATTACAGTGCGTAGTCAATTATTACTTAAGTAAAGTATCATCACGACCGTTTCCCTTTCGGAGTGGTCAAAAACCACGCTTATAAAGCGATTTAACATTTAGCTAACTTTACTATAGGCCAATGATGACAAGTGGCCCTTTTGTTTCGAAGACTTTTTAATGCACCTTCAGCTATTGTTTTATTTATTTGGCTCTTTTTACCCACAACTTTCGCATTATATATCTGGTTCCCGAACCATAGGAGCATACCTTTCCTTTTTTTTGACCCTATGCTTTCTTTTACACCTACCCTCTTGCGTATTTCGTCATTACGTATGCGGTCCGTCAAAGTTACTTCGCATATCCGACGCAAAGACCTCATTTCTACTGCATTAACTCTACTCTCATGCGTATTCTGACATATCCACGTCTCGCTTCCATACATAAGTGTTGGTACCAGCATGGCATTGTGTATGGCGAATCAGTGATCCCAGGGCACCGTTAATACTATTTCCCGCATTCAATCTTCTTTCAACATCCCTATCATACTTCCCATCCGCAGTGCACACTGCCCAGATATATAATTTCATTTACTTGTTCTAGAGTGTCATCATCAATGTTTATCGTTACAGTTGTCATCCTTCTTCTTTCAAACACTAGTACCTTGGTTTCATCATCAATCTTTATCGTCACGGTTGTCATCCTTCTTCTTTCAAACACTAGTACCTTGGTTTCATCATCAATCTTTATCGTTATGGTTGTCATCCTTCTTCTTTCAAACACTAGTACCTTGGTTTCATTATCAATCTTTATCGTCACGGTTGTCATCCTTCTTCTTTCAAACACTAGTACCTTGGTTTCATCATCAATCTTTATCGTCACGGTTGTCATCCTTCTTCTTTCAAAACCTTGGTTTTTCTCACATTCAAACATTTATGCAAATAAATAAATTATTATTATTATTACAACTGTTGTATTTATGTAATAAAAATATAATTACCAAGAAAAGCGTCGACATGTGCAGAGATTCCCTTCATGGCTTTGAGAAATATTCCAGGCAAAGCTTGTATACAGGGGTGTTGGCTAGGATCACGTCCACCTTCCTCGCCACTTATAGAGTACTGAAAATACCAACAATAAAATATCTAAATCATGACATTTATGTTCCACAATACGGCACATGTTGTGGCTAGTAGGTACAGTTTTTATATTACAGTGTAAGCTCCATGTAACGTCACTCGATTTAACGACAAACTCCCTAAAGCGTCGAAATCAATTGGCTTTGGTTTTTTTAGCTTGTCTTCCAATTCTCATTTTTCTTCTCTCCATTTACCGACAACTCTCTATAACGACATAAAATGCACAGTCACTTCAGTGTCGTTGTATAGAGTTTACACTGTGTTTATTAATTTAGCGAGGTGGTGGCTAGATTGTAAGAACGCGTAACTCAAATCCTACAAAGGACGGTTCTAACCCCCCCCGACATGTACCAATGAGAAATACACTTTTCTTACGTACTGCAGTCATAGATTTACAATACCAGTTCCCGTGCCTCGGAAACGTTAAGCCGCCGGTCCCGGTTCCACTAATACCAACTTGTGGAATCGTTAATAAATTGTCATTAAAAATTGACATTATATCCTTGCCAAGCCGTCTGGCCAGCGTAGGCCAAATTCTCCAGCAGCTAGGACGCTGTGTTCTAGGGGCTGTAATGATGATGATGAATGATGATAAAAATAAAAAACTACAATTTAAAAAATGATGCGACATAGGTGTAAACAAGGTACCAATGCCGCTAGCGACATCTACAAAAAGCTTTGCCTGATACACCTCATGGCATGTAAGGTTTTTTAAGACTTCTTAATTTTTTATTCTAAAACAAAATCTAATTTGCTTGTTGTGTGTACTGCCTTGGATTCCAGTCCATCCCATGGTATAAAGTAACTGAACTCAAATCTGCAACCGACTGGAATCTGTTTGCCCACTTAATAATAAATAAATAAATACCTTCCCCGTAGTTGGGAAAGACAAAACAAATGTCCATAAATTTCAGCAACTGGAATCAGAGACTGACATCAGTCCCTAAAACTATGCGGGCTTGACTGGGCATGACGGCAATTTGAGCCTAATCCCGAAACGTGTGAATACACTTTACTGGGTTTATCTGTACGAACGGTGGATACTTCCCCGCCCCGGAAGTCTGGGCAAGTTACCACCATCAGTCCGCCTACCACCTAATCATCCAACTAAGTTAGCAGGTAACTAATAAATAATATTTTGAGCAAAAGCCTTTTGAAAGTTTGTGGTCTTATTTGTCACATTGAGAAATGTAAGAGCAGGTAGTTGTGTAGCAAATTTTATGAACTTTAAGTGTATTCATATAAATTAACCTTTAATTTAATTTCATTTCATTTATTTATCACCGTAGGGACGGTCTGGAACACTTGGTTAAGTCAATTTATAATACTCTGTAACTAATATTAATTACCTACAGTAAGCGAGATAACACAATCATGGTCAGACAGCTTAATACGAAACAACACGACGAAGACCAGAAACAGCCCAAGAAAAAACAATTATGGAAGAGCCATATTGAATGCTAAATAGTCAATTACAGAAAATAAAATTTAAATACTAATAATGTCAAACTATGTTAAAATAAAAATGTCAAGTACAAGGTACTACTATAATCTAATATATATATATATATTGTATACAACACTAAAATATGTCAAATAACTAATATTATTGAACATAGAAATCTGCCACAAGGGCATCGTCATTAAAACTAGATAAGAAAAAGAAAATATAAATAAATTTATTAATAACATGTATTAATAATATGTAATAACATTTATTAATAAGGCAAAGGGAAATTATTTCCCACCACAATCTGTAAGCAACATTTTTTTTCTATTAAAAATCAATTCAATGAATGAACGAAACCATAACATACTATTATAAACCGTAGATTTATAATAGTTTTTAAATTTGTCACCTGGCAACACTGCTTGTTTTATGGCAACACTTGAATTAATTTTTGATCTCAAAGTGTCAGTAGTCGAATTTTGAGTGACAGAAACAGTCGTTTTTCGATCAAGACAGAGAAAAAGCAAGTTTTTGTTTGAGAAAAAATCCTGTAAGTACAATTTAGCTTCATCACGTAATGGTTGATTTATTTTGCGTCTGTTTTATGTTTGTTTCCATTGCTTTGTAATTTTTGAATTCTAGGGTAGTCATTTACCCTAAAACCACTGCAACTTCTGCATTTAAAACCCTATTAACTCGTGCCTTATTAAGGGTTAAAGAGTTTTTTAAACGACTGGTGTAAAAAAGTGAATTTACTAACAAAATTAGCTAGTTGGTCTTCGCTCTAACCCGGCCATATCTATTTTGGGAGTTATGTAATGTCTACACATTCCCCATATCTACATTTACTTATAATAAATAAATATAATAAATATTTCCCGACAGGTCACACAGCGCCATCTAGTGTCCGTGGTAAGCTACGAGGCTTGTGTTACGGAAACTAGATGGTTGATAAACTACATATTATTTATTTTTTTTGTAAATATATACATATTATACATATAAACACCCAGACCGAGATAAATTATACAATGTACAACTTGCCCCCGGTGGGAATGGAACCCACGACCTCCCGAGTTCACGGCAACGTTTGTTACCACTAGACCACGGAGTCTTATAAGACTACTAGACTTATAAGACACTTATAAATATAGAATAATCATACCTGCAAGAATTCTGGAGTATTTGTGACAAGATGCGGTCTACAGAGATCCACAGGGTCTCCTATAGTGTGTAGCATTCTGTACCAACTCTGCACCACGGCCTCTCCGCTCATGTCCGGAGGGATCAGGTTCGAATCCTCTTCACCTGCTCACGACAAAAAATAAACACGTTTAAAACGCAAAATTTTGATCATAGATGGCGCTATATTATAGTTGCATGCAATTATAATCTTAATAAACAATAATCATTAGTTCCAATAAGAGCTCAGTTGACTATTAGAAAAAGTTCCTTTACTCGATCATAGATGGCGCTATATTATAGTTGCATACAATTATAATCTTAAAAAACACTAATCATTAGCTCCAATAGGAGCTCAGTTGACTATTAGAAAAAGTTCCTTTACTCGATCATAGATGGCGTTATTATAGTTACATACAATTATAATCTTAAAAACACCAATCACAAGGTTGACATTGCATGCAATTATAATCTTAATAAACAATAATCATTAGTTCCAATAAGAGCTCAGTTGACTATTAGAAAAAGTTCCTTTACTCGATCATAGATGGCGCTATATTATAGTTGCATACAATTATAATCTTAAAAAACACTAATCATTAGCTCCAATAGGAGCTCAGTTGACTATTAGAAAAAGTTCCTTTACTCGATCATAGATGGCGTTATTATAGTTACATACAATTATAATCTTAAAAACACCAATCACAAGGTTGACATTGGCTAGATCAATTACTCAAAAGAGATGTTTTTTTTTTAAAACGTTTTCTATAAAACATAAAAGCCTTGTTAGTGGACGTTAGATGGCGTTAAAAATAATTTAACAAATATAAAAAGTATAAATATATAAAATAAGCGGATTCACATTTAGCCAACTTTACTATAACCCAATCATGACAAGTGGCAAGCTCGTCGATGTCTCCAGCGTACCAAACTCGAGAAATATCACAAATAAATTAAATATAAATTTAATTACAATAATAATTACTTTTGTGTCCCGACCAGGAATCGAGCCCGGTACCTCCGAGTCTACATCCACAGACTTAACCGCTAGACCACGGAGGCAGTTTAACAAATATTTTAATGAAAATGTCACCAGACATGCCAGCTAAAGAGAAGATGAATTTCTAAGCATTCCATGGATTCAATCCAATTTGCCGGGTCCATTGTCTGTGGGCAAGGAACAGGAGAAGAATGGAGTCTTGGTCTTGCGACCGACTATATGCTGTTTTACACAGGATGCCTTTTTTTTTACTGCGCAACAAGACGCTCACCATCCACCATTCTACTCCACTCCCAATCAAATACTGTATGATTCTATTAATGCCGTCTTGGAAGCTCGTTCCATAAATGTATTGACGGCAGACCTGCTTAGTTTTTCTTTTAGTAAATGATACAAATATTTTGCTGGAAGTCCTCTCGCACCAACTTTCACTGCGTAAAGCTAAGTCTTTAACCCGTTCCTGATCATTTCTTCTGTGAGATCATAATATTTATTCCACTTCATGTTGTGGTCTTTTGGACTATTTGATTCCCACGGAACGGTAAGTTCAATAAGGATAACTTTTTTCAAGTTCCGAGAAAACACTAAGATGTCTGGACTATAGGCTGATACAGCTAGTTCATCTGGAATCCTATAATGGTGTTCAAATGTATCCATGAGAATTTTCCAGTCTGATGTCTTGCATAGAAAGACTTACTGCTTCACGGATAACACCTAGGACTTTGTCATGTCGGCGTGAGTAATAGCCCTTTTCTAGAAGAGTAACGCACCCTACAAGTGTGTGTCTAGCAGTTCCTATGGCAGCTCCACACAATATCTGACCTCGTTGTCCGGATACACAGAAATAACTTACTTAGTGGTGGCACGGGGAACCAGGGGCCGTACATGTTCTGCAGCAACCTGACAGTGAGACAGCATGACACTCGAGCCCACTGCTCCACCAGCACGGAGCGATGTCTCCATCTCATACATTGTTCCCGTAACGTTCTCCATAGGGGAGGGGATGGAAAACATCTAAAAATTAATAAAATTATTTAATCAAAAAATATTATTTACAATATATAAAATAATCCACAAATTCAAAGTCACTTAGCTTCGTCAGAGAACCAAAGTTACTGACATAGCATCTAGCCGGACACATCTATTTGCTCGGCTCAGACGCAGAACCGACGACCGATGGGGTAAACGGGTTCTAGAGTGGAGACCACATACGGGACTACAGAGAGAGGCACGTCGATGACCTAAAGAAGGTCGCTGGTAGGGGTTGGATGAGGGTTGCAAAATACCGCAGTGGCGAGCCTTGTGGGAGGTCTATATCCAGCAGTGGGGAGACACAGGCTAATGATAATGATTGATGATGATAAAAAATATATACGGCTGCATATATCCAGCATTGGGCTTAACTGACTGATCCTTGCCAACAACAGCTCAATCCAGCCAATATTTTTCATTAACTAGTCCAAGTGTGGACGTGGATAAACAACAATAATCTAAAGGGTGCACATATAATAAAAAAAATAGAATTTGTATATATACCTGTGACAAGCCAATAGCCATATTTCGAGTAGAACATGCAGTACTCGCGCCGTCAGATCTGGTAACGCAGGAGTGGGAGGAGCCAGTAAAGCAGCAGTGGCGGCTAGTAGAAAAAATAAAGATAAATTATTTAAACTTCCACGAGAACTGATAGAAACGTAATAATATGCCGTCTAAGACTTGGTCACTGCTGCTCTCCCGACTACCTTGCCAAAATTCGAATTAGGGACACCTCAATATGTAAATGTGGTCTGGATGAAGGTGATTCCTTAAACCCATTTTCTCTTTTACATCAGGAAATCCCTTCCGGATACAAAATGCGAAAGTGCATAGATAATAATGGTATAATCTTCAATTAATTAAATATATAATTTCATTTATTTTCAGTGGCAACACCACGTCAAACAGCTAGTTTATATTTACCTAGTAACAGTCTGAGTAGGGCCCTCCATTCTCCAGCTCCCAAAGCAGCACTACCAGCGAGAGAGCGAGATAGACGAAGAACGCGGTGACATAACACAGCTTGCTTGCTTACTAGATCTCCATCTGAAAACATATTCTTTATATAGACTTCTACACATATGTGCTCACTACATCAGCTCCGTAGACGTCATCAATCCTTTACTGGATCGCCTCCTTCGCAAGTGTCCATGCATGCTTGCCGCAGTTGCGTGGCAGTTTGAGTGACCACGCAAGGTTCACTAGTTGACCACAAGAGGTTCACTAGTTTAACTAGTTTTAAGGTAAGTCTTGTTTCAAGCAGTGTAATTTTTATATAAATATTACCATGGTAAGCTAACAATATTAGTTCTCCTTGAAAGTAAAAATTGGCAAATACTTTCAACAAATATTAAATATTTCCAGACAGGTCACACAGCGCCATCTAGTTTCCGTGGTAAGCTACGAGGCTTGTGTCACAGAAACTAGATGGTTGATAAACTACATATTATACTTTTATTTTTTTTGGTAAATATATACATATTATACATATACATATATAAGAACAACAAATACATTGTAGGCGGACTGATAATGGTAATTTGCCCAGTCTGCCGGGGCGGGAAAGTGTACACCGTTCGTGCCGATAAATCCAGTAAAGTATATCCACACGTTTCAGGATCAGGATCGAATTGCCGTCATGCCCAATCAAGCCGGCATAGTGTTGAGACTGATGCCAGTCATGAGTGTTTGATTCCAGTTGCTAACATTCATGGCTTATAGTATAAAAATAATTTTAAAAACCATGAGAAGTCCACTAGTGACCACGCAAGGTTCACTGATGACAACGTGGTGCCCACACATGGAGCACCTGTCAACAACGAGTAGACGCCGAAAGACGAAGCGGTGCTGATCAGATGCCGGTTGGCTCGTTAGCTATGACCTTTATTACTAAAGACTATATAAACATATATTATAACATATATCGGAATTGGCTTTAGTGTCAGTGTCTAAACTCACCTACATCCGTCTGATACGCAAACGTGAGTGCTTGAAATTATACAAACAATAATTTTATTTTAATTATGTTTAATCAAAAATAGAATTGACCTAAGGGCCACATGTCGTGCTAGAAGAATGGTGGATGGTGAGCGTCTAAACTAAACCAGCTTATAGTCGGTTGTAAGCTTGAGACACTAAATTTTTGCATCACTTACTGAAAGAATTGGGCCTAAGCAGGTCTGCCTTCAATACATTTATGGAACGAGCTTCCAAGACGGCATTAATGTAATCATACAGTATTTGGTTGACTAGGGAGAGGAGTAGAATGGTGGATAGTGAGCGTATTATCGCGCAGTAAAATAAAAAAGGGAGTCCTCCTTTTTTAAACCAGCCTATTGTTGGTTGCAAGCCCGAGATACTTTCTTGTCACTTACCCACACACAAAGGACCCAGCACCCGCATAGTAAATCCATGGTTCTCTCTCTCGCTATGGACGTTGACTTAGCTTCGCGTTGTACGAAAATATATTAGCTAACAGAATACACATTCCATCCTCAAAATATAAGAAAAAAGCAACTTACTCTCATTAGGCCGTGGAACAAAAAGGTTATGCAGATGCTTCAAAATCTTCCTCGCATATCTATGGGGAGCTGCTTGCACTGGAGGGGGAACAGCTGGAGCGGGGGGATGAGCTGCAGGTGTGGGGGGAAGTAGTGCAGACAACCAGGAACAACAGACCCGCACACAGCCGCGTATAGACTCATGTTCCTCTAAAGGCAATGATAGGCCAAATCTAACCACTTCCAGTACCCATTCCACCTAAAAAAGAAATAAGATTATATACATTTATTGGTGTAACATTATAACACGGCAACACCAACATCCCGCACTACAGGGCAACCTATTGTAGGTATCACAACCACTTCACCTTCATTGCTTCGAAGGTCTCCCTTGAATGGCAGGAGACGCATTCCAGCAGAACTCTGGATGAGTTGCCACTGTGGGCTATCATCTATATATCTCAAACCAATTTGGACATATGGTATTCAGCTGTGGGGAACAGCTAGCAATAGTAACATCAACATCCTGGAGAGATTTCAGAGCAAAGCTCTGAGGCTTATGCTTAACATTCCTTTCTACATTAGAAACAAATATATTCACAAGGACCTAAGAATGAAAACTATAAGAGAGGAAATAACCTCATATACAGCCACGGGTATCAACTGAGACTCGCATCACACCCGAACGTGCTCGCCTCAGACCTGAGAGGGTCCGGCAGCATCACACACCGAAGGCTCAAGCGAAAGAGTGTCCCTGGCCTTGGTGCCAGATTTAGCAGAGACTGAGGAAGGAGCCAATGGGTTCCCCTCCAATACTGACATCAATACAGATAGACATATCAAACAAAAGAGTGGCCCATTGTACCTGTACAGATTGCCACAAATGCAGTAACCAGAGAAAAAAAAAAAAAATCTTTGACGAAGCCATTCTCGCAAGAATTGGAATAGTATGGGGATCATTAGTCCTGCAGCCCTATTATGTTACTTAGTCGCAAACGTTATTAATGGATTTCTTATTCACGTCAGAGATTGCGTCATAATTACAAAATATTATTCAATTCTCAACTCTATGTGCACGACCGTGACAGCGTCTATGCACATATCAACTTTAATAGCGTGAGATATATATAGTTAACTTCCTCGCCAAGCCGTCTGGCCAGCGTGGCGAGTGTAGGCCAAATTCTTCAGATATATGTTCTGGAAGGCCCATCTCCAGCATCGGAGGTCTAGGACGCTATGTTCTAGGGGTTGTAATGATATATAGTTAACGGATTCCATTATATAACATATAAGAAACAGAATAGGGTTGCTAGGCCTGCTGGTGTTGTGGATGACCCCCTTCTGGCCTAGAAGAACTATCTGTATTCTTTTTGTGACAATGATTTTTATTATTAATATTATTATAATCAAATAAGTTTGATTACAGCTAGTGGGTAGTTGCCTAATATAATTAGGGGTTAATCTACGCAGCTCCTCTAAAGACAAGCCAAATCAACTCAGTTTCACCTAAAAAAAATTGAGTCTATCGTCAATTAAGTTAAGTTACCTAATATAATTATTCCTCTTAGCCTAAATGCACTCTTAAAATTGTTAATATTCTTACATCAGCATCGGTATGGAGAGTGCTGGGCTCGGGTGACGCCAGCTGACTAACCACTGCCACAACAACATCGCGTCCCCCCACTGATCCTAACACTCCCTGACCTCCCCCTTCAAGAGGAAGGGAGCTCCATTCTGAATACATCCCGTCTGCTTCAATGCTCTGTAATAAATAAAAAACAATATTTATTTGGAGTAGAAGTGGTTCGGTTGTAAGATCACTATCTATATATTTATTTACACAAATGCACACTTCAATGTACAAAGACAATGGCGGGATTTAAGGCCGCGGTACATTCTATCATAGCCAACCATTGGGACAACTTCAAAAGAGAAATACATTTCTCATAGTTTACAACACCATTCTCATGCCTCGGAGAGCATGTTAAGCTGTCAGTTCCACTAATACCAACTTGTGGAATCGTAAATAAATTGTCATTAAAGATTCATAAAGATATTCAGATTTAGCAGAGACTGAGGAAGGAACCAATGGGTTTCCCTCCAATACTGACATCAATACAGATAGACATATCAATCATAGACGTATCACGAACAGAACGAATGAATGAATCCATCAAACATACTTGCTCCATCCTCATATTCTATCCATCTCACTTGCTTTCTCATTTCTTTTACAACCATTATTATTAAAATTTTACTTTTTTGGCATCCCGCAACTTGTAAGTATAGAAGTGTCCTAGGGACTCTCTAATTAACAGTCATTAAGCTTTGCACCCCTCTTAGTGAGCAGCTAAGATAATTTTAAATTTTGTATTGTTATTAAGATAAGCTTAAAATACTTTTGGAGACACTGTGGTAAAGAAGATAAATTTCATAGCATTCCTTAGAATAACCGTGCAGGTGCTGGGGCCATTGTGTGTGGAAAAGTGAGAGTAGAAGGTCTAACTAAATGATGGTTTTAAATGAATATGAAAAATGTACGTAAGAAAATCTTACTTCTAATTAATATACAAAGGTGTTTGAACCACAATCTTTTATAGTTTTAAAGAAAACATTCTTACACTGGCCACCGCCGCTCAAACCAGCATAGTAAACGTATATTTTTGTAGCTAAATCTAACAGTTTAAGTGGGCGTAACAGAACACTATGACTTAAAATATGGATCGCTGTACTTTTTTCTTTCTCTGATAAGGTAACAAGTAATAAATATTAAATTGTACGCCTTAGCAAACATGCCCAATGTTCAAAGGTTTATTTAACAAGGAAATATACTCACTTTATGGTTAACTCTGTTAAAAATCCCGACATTCATAAATGAAGCTATAACGGTATATATACCGTTCTTCACGTTCCCACGATAAATAGTCTTTTAAAACCAACTCTGGCACATTTAACACATTCTTAAAGAATCGTCCCTCATATAATTAACTTCCTGCAACGTATTTTCTTGTATTTTAATTAGAAAATCGCTTTCTTTCATATGATGGATATTATACTTTGTTTTGACGTTTCTTTCAGACTTGTTTAAAAATTATAAATATTTTTGCTCACAGATTCTTCGTAAGGAAGAGACAGACTTATAGCTGTCAAAAATCCTAAAGCGAGTAGTAATTGCGACAGGTTAAAGAATTAAATAACAAAACACTCAAAGCGTTTAGTTATTACTTGATGTTTTTATAAATAAAAATTGATAAAAGCCTCAACACGACTGTTAATAATCCCTTGGGGTGGTCATGTTTATTAAGCATAAAAAATAGATTATTTTTAATGATTAAATCTACTATCTCTACTTGGCTAAGTTAAAGTTCTAAACTCACTGCTGAAGATGGACGTTCAAGACATTATTCAGGAGAATTTGACCTACTCTAGCCGCGCTGCCCTTAATAAGAAAATATGTCGCAGATAAAGAATGTAAATGTACCTATAAATTATAATGATTTCCTCATAGAATAAGTAAGTATAGTAGTTCATTCTCTTTCTACGGATTTCCTAAAATATAGAACCATTATTTATTCAACTGAAGTCTGAATATGGTTTTTGCATTTCTGAGAAATAATTTCACCATATTTTTAAGTTAAATAACTCACTGCAAATAAGCTTTAGGGTTTCAATCAATAATACACCTATATTGAAACAACAAAATAAACAATTTGAAAGTGCATATAAAACCAAGAGTATAGTTAGTTGGGGTGTATCACGATAGATGGCGCATGATAGATGGTACCTGTCAGTTACTATAACTGTCAGTTGCATAGAAAACATGTATTTTTATTACGAAATTTATTATTTTCCGGATATTATGTCGAAGTGAGCAGCTTTTAAGTGTACAAATCGAGATTTCTAAGCGAAATCAAAGATATGGTGATATCAAAATTGTCGTTCTATTAATTCAACCTTTTTTCTTTTTTTTTGTGCGCTTTCCTAATTCGTCTTTTAAGGTAGGTAACGTTAATTTAAAATATTTTTTTCTGTTATAAAAATAAGAAAACTACAAAAACATTTTAAAAAGGATGCGATATAGGTGTAAAACAAGGTACCATTGCCGCTAGCGACACCTACAAAAAGCTTTGCCTGATACACCCCATTTGACCTACTCTAGCCACGCTGCCCTTAATAAGAAAATATGTCACAGTTAAAGAATGTTAATGTACCTATAAATTATAATGATTTCCTAGAATATAGAACCATTATTTGTTCAACTGAAGTCTGAAAATAGTTTTTGAATTTCTGAGAAATAATTTCACCATATTTTTTAGTTGGAATAACTCACTGCAAATACGCTTTAGGGTTTCAATCAATAATACACCTAGATTAAAGCATTTATATCTGATACTAGTTATAAAATTTCGTAGGAGGTAGGGCGGAATATTGTCCGTGAAACAACAAAATAAACAATTTGAAAGTGCATCTGAATCCAAGAGTATAAGAGGACTAATTCGTAGAACACGACCATAACCTGCAATGACCGTCATAGACTTAATTCATTTTGTACCTATTGGTCTATCTCTAACTCTCATACCGTTGGATTGTTATATATTTGCCAAAGGATTGAATTACCACCCTTACATCATAATACGGTAAAAGAAAGGATCCAAAACTCCAAACCCAAACCTGGGCACTGGTACCTTGTTTACACCTATGACTGATCATTTTTTTAAATTTATTTGTAGTTTTACATTTTTATAACAGAAAAATGTATTTTAACTTAACGTTACCTACCTTTAAAGACGAATTAGGAAAGAGAACACCGTCTTTAAAAAGAAAAAAGGTTTAATTAATAGAACGGCAATTTTGAGATCACCAAATCTTTGCTTTCGCTTGTAAATCTCGATTTGTACACTTAAAAGCTGCTCACTTCTGCATAATATCCAGAAAATAATAAATTTCGTAATAAAAATACAAGTTTTCTATGCAACTGACAGTTCTATTAGGTACCATCTATCATGCGCCATCTATCGTGATAAAAAGTTAGTGTGATAAAACACCCCATTACAGCAACAACTAAATAAATCTAAGCAAAAACAAAAGAACATGCATAGCTGGGCACCGTTAATCAAATAGTTAATCGTTAATCCGTTACAAAAAAAGTTAGCTTCGTTAAACGTTACATTTCGGAAGAATTAACGGAAGTTAATGTTAATCGTTAATCCGTTAATATGTGTAAAATTGCATTTTTATATCGTTGCGTTAGTGAATTTATAAAACCTGTTGGTTTAGGTTCTGGAAGTTAACAGGTTAACATATAATATTGTCAGAATGAGTTCTCTTTTTTGTCTCGCCTCGGTTAGAGCCCGAACAATCTCTTCAAACTGTGCGTATTGTGACTCATACATGTTGTTTCAAATTATTCATGCACATGAACTTTTATTTTGGTGTCTTTCGGCAAGCAACGCTTACAAGCAAAAAGTATTTGCTGGCCCGATCTGGATACAAATTCCACATACTCAGTCAAATGTGGCCAAGGATTCTCATCAGGACCGCTGAAATCCGATTCCATGTCTTCCATGATATAGTTTTAATTACTACACTGCACAGTACACTTTTCTATCTAACTAATTACACTGCACTCTTCTTTATTAACACGCAAATTATCACTGACAGTAATTTATAATAACAACAAACACAACACTAGTCACTCTAAGCACTGGCGCTAGTACTTCGCAGTTTTCTTACTCGCACGCGCCGGCAAAATACATCTAGTTTTGTTTTTGTCTCACGCGCCGCGGCGCCCGGCACTTGTCTGAACTTGTTTTCCGCGCCGCCGTGCGGTAAATAGTGGGACTCGATTAACGATTAACGGACTTCTGCATATTAACGGAAGTTAACGTGTCCGTTAACATTTTTAAAAGTTAACTTAAAAGTTAATCCGTTTATCAAAATGTTAACTTCGTTAATTAACGATTAACGGATTAACGAGTTAAAGCCCAGCTATGAGAACATGATACAACCACAATCAAGCAACACAATTCCAAGGATCAAAATTGGTTGAACAGCAGTTCAGTTTACAGTCCCAGCCAGGATCCGCTGCAGGATTCTGATTCCCGACATATAGGTTCTTAGGAAAAGTTGTTCGTTTCGTTTTCGTTCGTAAGAAAAGTTACACGGTATTCCATACGGTTTTCCATAATTATTCATATTGTAGCACATTAATAAAACAAAACAACACCTTTGATTAACAATATCCACAGTAAAGTACTTTACAAAACAAAAAAAAAATGAAATGAAATATCGTTTATTTGCAATAAATACAGTAGTGGTCACAAAACTTTAGTCAGGTCTACTCACATATATTGTACCTGCAAGCAGGCGTGCAAATCTTTACTTACATACTAATATCATAATCACAACTACACTAAAACAAAAAACAATATTAATAAACCTGTTTTGCACTCAAGATACTCTTTTACACTATAAAATCTATGGTCCACTAGCCATTTCGTCAGTTGTAATTTTAGTTTAGGGCCCTGCAATAATTTTATTTCGTCAGGAAGCTTATATATTAAAATACACATATTAAATACATTTTCATACTTGTCTTTATAGCAGGGGGGCTGGTATATACTCTTTTTTGTCTGGGTATGACTTCACTAAGCTTCCTAAAGTGTTCTGGGTGAGAATGTACGAAAAGACATACATCTCTAATGTACATACACGGTAGCGGTAATATTTTTAGTGTTTTAAAGAGAGGTTTGCAACTTGATAAAGCCGTGCAAAAGGCGGGAATTCACCATCCGAGATGACTCACCACTTAAAATCAAGACCTGCGACGGACCTCACTGAGAAGGAAGAGGGATATCACAAGTAGGATAAAATGATAACAAAATAAAAAAAAATATATAAAAAGTTTATTTACAAAATAATACAGCAGCAAATACAACCATAAAATCTCAATTACAAAAGCATTTAAGTTATTGCTTAGCAAGGTCTTAGCTACTGTTTTATACTGATCACATGTGACCTCGCACGTAGGTAAAGTGACGCGCGGTGACATCAGTCCCTGTTATTCACACTTGGCTTGTAGCAATAGGAAAGCACACAGGCTTGTACATTGTACAGCATATATCTCTAGCTCCATATCTTTAGCTTCGGACACATTATACTACGCCCGTTTTATGCTATTATTATTAAAACCCCTAGAACACAGCGTCCTAGACCTCTACTGTTGGAGATGGGCATTCCAGAACATATATCTGGAGAATTTGCCCTACACTCGCCACGCTGGCCAGACGGGTTGGGTTTTACGCTGTTGGACTTGAAAGCAAAGCAAAGCTTAGTTTTTTTTACTGAATTTTGCTTAAAAGCTTTTTGTAGATGTCGCTAGCGGCAATGGTACCTTGTTTTAAACCTTTGACGCATCATTTTTAAAATGTTTGTAGTTTTTTTATTTTTAAAACAGAAAAATGTATTTTAAATTAACGTTACCTACCTTACGACTTATTAAGAAAGCGCACACCGTCTTTAAAAAGAAAAAAGGTTTTATTAATAGAACGGCAATTTTGAGATCATCATATCTTCGATACCGTTTGGAAATCTCGATATGTACACTTAAAAGCTACTCACTCCGGCGTAATATCCAGAAAATAATAAATTTCGTAATAAAAATAGAAGATTTCTATGCAACTGACAGTTATATTATCATGCGCCATCTATCGTGATAAAAAGTTAGTGATACACCCCATTGTATGAAAACAAAAATTAGTTTCAAAGCGAAAAAAAACAAGTCAAGTACAAGGATTGTGTTAACGCTTTAAGCAACTTTATCACTTTATTTCGCTTCCAAAGGCGTTGCTCTATGGTTTTCAAACACTTTCAAGCAAAATTCGCTAAAACCAGCTTGCTTTGAATTCAAGTCGAACACAGCACTATTAATAATGGACCTAGTATAAAAAATGTGTGTAATTTGTCTAAGAATTTGCTAAGCAATAACTTTAAAATTCAGCTTAAAGTTAATCTTTATAAGCACCATTACCTACCTACTTAAGTAGATAAAACAATAAACCAGGGGTTCCCAATTTTTTTTTCATTATTACTGTAAGGTCTTTGGTATTATAAATTATAATAATATAATTTAGAATTAAGTATGACAATGCCAATTTACAGCTGCTATTTATTATTTCTATAAATAGAATACTTATAATTTGACCAGGCGGTTTCTACTGTTCCTGACCAGTAATTTTAAATCCATTACCAATTATTGAGTTGTTCAGCTGATATTATGTTTTTGTTTTGATCACTAGTAAATATTATAAAGTATACATTATGTAAATTAAATAAAATTATAAATATAAAATGTAATAAAACTGTTGTGACGTGTAAAAGTGCTAATAATATTGCCTATTTACTGAATAAATTATTTGATTTTGATTTTGTGCACCGGGAAGCCTATTTATTAATTTGGGACGAGATTCAAGAGGCACAAAAATGTGTGGAGATACTACACCATTGATGAAGCAATACAAGATAATAATATAGCATACGACTATTATACATCAATTATTGTTGTAACATTATAACACGGAAGAGCACCGATATTCCGCACTACAGGGCAAACTCGTGTAGGTATCACAAACACATCACCCTATGTTGTTCACCTATTGTACATCTGTATACTTTTTGTGACAATAAATGATTTTATTATTATATATATTATTATATTTTACTATTGACATTTGTTAATTGTTGTTTATGTCATTATTTATTGATATAGCACTATGCATCTGAAATAAATTATATAATTAGTTTTAAGTATAAGTTAACACTGACAAGGCCCTTTTACAGACGCAACAATTTGACATTATCTTTAGAATAATATAATTTTATTTAATGTCTGACATTTATAACGAAGCCTTTTTACAGCCAAATAAGTTAAAATAGCTTTAAAATAATTTAAATTAATTTTAGGTAGATATACTAATAAATTTTTACAGCCACATTTAAGTAATTTGAGTATCTTCATCATAACGTACCTACTGCCAGTTCTGTTCTTTGCTCAAAAATAACACTCTTCAGGCACGATAGATATGTGTAGTAAATTAAATAACATAATATAGACCTCACCAATTTCCGGTGACAAAATAAAGAATAAATAAAGATCACTAAGCTCAAGTCTCATTAATCAAGTTGTTACTAGCTACTGCTCCGAGATAAAATATTAAACCTGTAAGTGCACCGCAAACTGAAAAAAGTTTGGGAACCCCTGCAATAAACAGTCAATTAAAAAACATTTTTTTTCTGAAGATATTTTTTATCCTTATGCCACACATAAAATGGTTTAACCACATGATTGGGATGGGCATCTGCAAGCTGCCAACGAGTGCATGGGCCAGCCCACATCCCTTCTGAAGTCTGCAAGCTATAATGCCATTATTTAACAAGTCATATTCATAAAAAAATATGACTTGGTAAAAAAAAATAGGTCTTTCCAAATGAAGTAACCAATTTACGACACTGGGGTATCATTTAAGATATTTAAAACAATGAAAGAAGACAAATTTCTAAGCATTCCATGGATTCACCGTGCGGGTGCCGGGTCCATCGTGCGAGGGTAAAAGATGAGAAGAATGGTGTCTCGGGCTTGCAACTGACAATAGACAGGTTTAAGAAAAGGAGGCCTCCTTTTTATTTTATTGTGCGATAATACGCTCACCATCCAACATTCTACTCCTGTTCCTACCCAACCATTACCTTGTTCCATAAATGTATTGACGGCAGACCTACTTAGGCCCAATTCTTTCAGTAAGTGATGCAAAGATTTTGCTGGATTTTCCTCTTGAAGATCATACATTAATACTGTAATGTTAAGAAATTTATGATTCTATTACCTTATTCCATTGTCTCATAAATTGTATAATTATAATTATGTTTTTTTATTTATTGCTATTCAACATTATATTTTATATTATATACTAGCACAACATGTGATTGTGCGCCAACGTGATGGTAAGTGGTGCGCAAGGTCCATGAATGTTAACAGCTAGAATCATGACTGACAACAGTCCCCCGTCAGTCAGCTTGAATGGGCATGACGGCTATACAAGGCGGATACACTTTAAACTTTTTAGGGTTAATTGGCAAATGCAACTAGGCAAATTACCATGATTAGTCATTATAGCTTGTGAAAGTGTACATGTGGTACACCGCCGACATTGTGGATCAAACCCTTGACCCTGGTAGTGGCGGTACCATTCTATGTGCCGTAAAAGACCCATTATATATAAAATACTATTATTATGACTTTAGTTTAAACAGTCTATTGATCTCCTCTGGCCAGTTTTTGTTCTAACTCCTCATATTTAGACTTCCACAATGCCACTTCTGTTTGCAACTTATCAATTTTCTGCTCATATTCAGATATAGCAGCCTGAGCTGATTCGAACTCAATTTTCATAATTGCAAACTGTCTTTCATCATCAGACGAAATCTTTTTAGCTATCTCCGAAGTTGTCTGAGCTCCCCTGACAATATCTGCAGACTTTTCAAGCAATTCCGACTGAATTATAATGATAGTTACAAGTCTACGAATCACAAATGCGAGGAAAATTGAAAATCCAGTAATATAAAAGTTTCTTTGGGCCCGGAAGAGCTTTACGCTGGTTTTCATCTCGGCAGCCACGTGTATATGCCCTCCATCAGCGGACTGCGAGTATTTCCTCATTTCTCTCACAGCATCCATTAAAAACAGCGCCAAAACACCAAGTAATACGTAAAAGTAAACAGCTGCGTGGCTCCGGAACAATGAGAAAAGGCGGGAATTGAAGAATCTATTCCATCGTCTAGGACTTGCTATTGGAAGGATTAATATAAGAACAATAGCAATCTCAAAATACAGATAGCCGGCAATAAATGTCCATTGAATCGACATTTTTCTTCGCGATCTTTCCAATGATGTTAAATGTTCTAAGAGTCCAAATTCTACTCTACTAAAATAATTCACAAATTAGGCACTTGATTTTAGTATTAAATGATGAAATATACAAGTATTATTACCAAAAGAATTAGTGAAATCCACAGTCAAAACATCAGCTGGCTGCTATAAATAATCAGACAGACAATGAAATTTCGTATAAGGAAAGCAAAATTAAAAGCTATTTTGTTTGACAGTAAATAATTTGTATATGTTTTAACAACTGTATTTGATACGAGATAGAAAGAGATAAAGAAAAGAAAGTAGGAATGTTATTTAGTAGGATATTATGATCTGATTGGCCCACGATTAGGACCACAGATTAATATTCATTCTTTAAGCGTCATGTAAGAAAGAGAGAAACTGTTTTTTTAGGTATTTGCTTAAAAACATTTATATGTCTATATAATCTGTGTTATAAACTTAATTTACCGCCTAAGGTTGGGCCATTGCTGCACCCCCGCATTCCTTGCTAAACTAAGGATTAAGGACACTTCTATATGCGAGTGTGGACTAGATGAGGGAGATGTCAACCATATATTCTTCTCCTGTCCCCTATATGATCGATCCACTCTGTTATTCTCATTATATAGAATCGTTCCCTTTCCTACCTCTATCACTTTACTACTCTATTCGCTCAATCCTGTTGTTTATACCATTCTCACTAAGTTTCTCAATTTAAATAATATTAAACTCTGAGTAAACAACGAGGGCATAGTGATGTCTATGGGGTGAAGTAACTTCCCTGGTTCCGACCCATGGGGCTTTCCCTCTTCTCCATGCGGACGGATAAAGTAGATTTTTCACTATGCATGAGGGAGAGGGTGGGGGGCACAGTCCGGTGGGACTGGCGCCGGGGGGGGGAGGTTCGACCCCGTATACAGGATTGTGGCTCCGGTGTGCAGCTCTCTATGTTGCTTATATGTTATTTGTGTATTGTTCTTATGTGTAATAACCTAACGTGTTGTGTTGTTAAGTACCATACTAACCAAACCTTTTTTGTTCTAGCGTTTGTGATTCACCTTTTCCAGTTAAAATTAACTATTAAATTAATTCTGTCTATTAATCTAACAAACGTGATGTTGGCACAAATGCCTTAGTGGCGATTGCCATTTCTAGTTTACTAGTTTTTAAAAAAATAAGAAGAAGAAGAAACTTAATTTAGGGCGGTTCGAGGAGTTCTTCGCGCCATTTTGCATGGACATGTCAAGTGCAAGTTTTTGTTTTGTAAATTAATTTGCTGTGGATATTATTGGTCAAAAATGGTGTTGTTTTGTTTAATAATGTGCTACAATGTGAATAATTATGGAAAACGATAAATTGGACTTTAAATATGGGGCACAAGTCGCAGTTTATTTTTTGCGGTTTTCCCGCGCTGCGGACTCCCATATTTTACCCGACGTGTTTAGGCTATAATGCCGCGAGTGACTCCAAGTAAAGCATCAAATTCTGCAGCATCTGGAATTTGATGATCCCCAACTCGGTTATGAACTCTGTTATGAACATATATTATGCTAATAAATTACGTGTTTAGGGCTGATGTATTCTGTACAATGTCCTTTAAAGACAATTTAAAAAAAAAAAATTAATTTAGGGCGGAGTTCTTCGCGCCATTTTGCGTGGACATGTCAAGTGCAAGTTTTTGTTTTGTAAATTAATTTACTGTGGATATTATTGGTCAAAAGTGGTGTTGTTTTGTTTAATAATGTGCTGCAATGTGAATAAATAATTGGAAAATGATAAATTGGACTTTAAATATAGGGCACAAGTTGCAGTTTATTTTTTGCGGTTTTCCCGCGCTGTGGACTCCCATATTTTACCCGACGTGTTTGGGCTATAATGCCGCGAGTGACTCCAAGTAAAGCATCATATTCTGCAGCATCTGGAATTTGATGATCCCCAACTCGGTTATGAACTCTGTTATGAACATATATTATGCAAATAAATTACGTGTTTAGGACTGATGTATTCTGTACAAAGTCCTTTAAATACAATTAAAAAAAATAATAATAATAATTTAGGGCTAGTTCTTTCTTTGCCCAAAGAATCAATATTGCATTTCAGAGGGGAAATGCAGCTAGCGTTCTTGACAACATCCCAACGCGGACGGGACTTATATCCCTATCCTTACACCCGTAATAAAGTTTTTGTAATAGTTACGAATAAAGTTAAAGATAGAGCCGAACCGACAGTTTTATTTTGAAGGTCAGCCGTAAGCTGGTAGAATTTTAATCGTCTTAAGACTTAATTTTAGTTTGACAGCTGGAAGGAAATGTTGAGTGGAGGAGCCGTTGAGGAAACGTCTTAGAATACGGTTGTTAGAATACTGGTGTTAGTATTAATATTAATTTTATATTATATTATATTTTTATACTTTATTATATTTTGTAAAAAAATATATCGTATAAATGAGTATATTTATATTATCACTCGAGTTTTTAAGCAGCAAGTTTAGTATTTTTTACATTGATTTTGTACGTTACGTGTTATTTTATATTTAAGATGCTTTAGTTTTTATAATAAAACGCAATGTAGAAAAAAAATACTCAATTTACAATTTTACAATTTTTACAACTTTTAAACTGTGGATGACAAACAAATAAAAAAAAAAATGTCATTCGATAAATTGCAAATTCGTAAATAATAATCGAGTTAGGAAATAATATTAAAATTCTGTAGTTATATAACTTGTAACAATGCCTAATATAGAATTAGATATATGGCGGGGAGAGTGGGGTTTAGCATCAATTGATTTAGAATGTTTGAAGGTTTTGGTGAGTTTGTATATGACATAACCTAAAATTACATTGATATGAAATTATTAATATAATAGCGGTGGTAGTCAAGTATTTAATATGCTGACCATCAGTCCGAAGGTCGCGGTTTTCCTCCCGATATGTTCCAGCCATTCGAGAGCAAGTTAAGATGCCAGTCCCGGTTCTACTGAAATTGTAAATAAATTGTCATAAGAAAATGACATTACATAAAGTAGACCAGGGGCAAGAGTCCCACGAAGTCAGTTTTTTAATACTAGTAAAGTTGTAATGCCACTATGAGAAAGTCAGTTTGATAATCTTCTTGAAACTGGCATTGTGAATGGTTGATGCGATAATCATTCACAGTCTTCTAAATAATTGGACGCACTTCCATTCGGAGACTTTGATTGAAACGGTGTCCCTTTAGTTGGATACATTGTCAGTTTGCCTCTAGTCATAAAATTGTCGGAAATATATTGAATTAGCGATTTTCACTCTCATTATGGAATTTGACAGCCCGCAAAGTTATTTCATATCCCTTATTTATTCACCATTTGATACATTTGGTACAATCGGTTTTGTCAAATTACAAATTAATTATTTTACTAATCATTGTATGATAGTGAATGAATAACAGCAAACTTCGTCATTACCAGATAAGTACTACCAAAATCTTTGCATCACTTACTGAAAAAATTGGGCCTAAGCAGGTCTGCCGTCAATACATTTATGGAACGAGCTTCCAAGACGGCATTAACAGAATCATACAGTATTTGGTTGGGTAGGGAGAGAAGTAGAATGGTGGATGGTGAGCGTATTATCGCGCAATAAAAAAAAGGCCTTCTTTTCTTAAACCAGCCTATTGTCGGTCGCAAGCCCGAGATACCATTCTTCTCATCTCCTGCCCACACACGATGGACCCGGCACCCGCACGGTGAATCCATGGAATGCTTAGAAATTTGTCTTCTTCTTCTTCTAGACTAATAAATGCTGCTGTAAAAGGGTGTTGTCAATGAGTAAAAGGGTGTTGGCTATGAATTTGTTTATTCTTCTATTTTTTTATTTAATGGCGTCAGATGTCGTATATACAACAATTCTGCCAATGTTGAGTGATTAGGCGCGGTGTGGAGGATGTAAATCCAGAACAGCGCGCCGTTTAGTAGTGCAATCTCTGAACCGTACATGTCGTCAATACAACATATTTTCACGAAAAAATAATGACAGTCTAGACATATTTGCTAATTCTTTGCATGTTTTTAAGCACAATGTATTATCACTGCAGCGGATCCTGGCTGGGACTGTAAACTGAACTGCTGTTTAACCAATTTTGATCCTTGGAATTGTGTTGCTTGATTGTGGTTGTATCATGTTCTTTTGTTTTTGTTTTTGCTTAGATTTACTTAGTTGTTGCTGTAATTGTATTATGTTTTTGTTTTGGCTACTCAAAGGCCCAATTAATGGATACTGTAATAGCATGTGGTGGTTGCCTGTAATTGGTGCAGCATCTGTATTCTGTCTAAGTTGTAAGTAAAAATCGATGTATCTTTTGTTGCTGTCACTGTTGGCGACCCTAATAAATAAATAAATAAATCTGAAAACAGCAAAATAATCACACACACGTCACACAATTGCTAATAGTTAGTCTACTAATGAAAACATGTTTTTGCAGAAAAGATATATAATAGGGAGAGGAAAGTTGCGAGGGAGAAAACTGTATAAAGGAAAGTGGATGTTAGAACAATTAAAAAATAAATGATGAATAGTACCCTCCTCCGAGCCACAGTCGCAAAGACATGATATGATGTCAATTTATTATGACAATTTGTTAACGATTCCACAAGTTGGTGTTAGTGGAACCGGGACCGATGGCTTAACGTGCTCTCCGAGACACGGAAATGGTGGTGTTGTAAATCTATGACAAATGTACTTAAGAAAAGTGTATTTCTCATTGGTACATGCCGGGTGAGTTTGAACTGACCTTTGTAGGATTTAAGGAGCGCGTTCTTACAACCGAGCCACCACCGCGCGGAAGACAGCGTATATTCAGCAACCTTCTTTTTAGGGAAGTGTTAATTATGTTCTACATTTCCATCAACATAGATCTGGAACTGTATTATAGGGGCTGTGATAATAAGGATAATAATTTTGTGATTGTTTTTAGACCTATATGAAGTTTATTGGAGTGCCTGTAAAGGTACGGGAAGAAAGCAATCCCTTTTTTACCTCCAAAGGAACACTGCCAGTCCTCAAAGATGGACGTACAGCTTTAACAAATTTTGAAGATGTTGTAGATCATTTAAAGTCGTTGGTTAGTATATTTTGTTTGATACAGTATTGTGAAGAATAGGCTTGGTGTGTTAGGGAAGTTTAGAGCTAAGAGAAGTTGTACAGCTACATCCAGGAATTTTCTGTTTTCAGTCTCTTTGAACCAGTTACTAGAGCCATCCTATCTATTCCAGAAAGGCTAGGAGACTCTTGTGGTCAATGTAATGATGTGTCACAAATGCCTGCATTAGGTTTATGTGAATAAAGATGGGAAATGCCACTATCGAAGTTGTACAAAAATACGTCTACTTTGGACAGATCATCCAATTAGGAACAGCCAACTTCAGTAAAGAAGCCGACAGACGCATTCAGCTAGGATAGGCAGCATTTGGGAAGTTGCGACACATCTTCCTATCGAACATACCACAGTGTTTGAAGACAAAAGTGTTCTTCCAGTAATGTCGTATGGAGCAGAGACGTGGACACTGACGGTGGGTCTGATACATGAGTTCAAGGTCGCTCAGCGAGCTATGGAGAGAGCTATGCTTGGGATTTCTCTGATAAAGACATCCGTCAAAGAACCAAAGTTACCAATATAGCTTTCAAAATTAGCAAGTTGAAGTGGCAATGGGCTGGACACATATTCCGCAGAACCGATGACCGATGGAGTAGACGGGTTCTGGAGTGGAGACCACGTACTGGAAGACGCAGAGTGGGACGACCCCCCGCCAGATGGACAGATGACCTGAGGAAGGTCGCTGGTGGGGGATGGATGAGGGTGACAGAAGATCGTGTAAAATGGCGAGCCTTGGGGGAGGCCTATATCCAGTAGTGGAGAGACACAGGCTGATGATGATGATGATGATGAATAAAGATATGATGACTAATGATGGTGGATGGTGAGCTTGAAGAACAAGATTGTTGCACAATAAAATAAATAAAAGGCGGCCTTATTCATAAACCAGCCTATGTCACAAGCCCGAGACACCATTCTTCTCATCTCTTACCCACACATGATGGACCCGGCACCCGCACAGTGAATCCATTGAATGCTTAGAATTTAATTTTATCTTCTCTTTCCTTCGACTTGCACAACTTCGAACAACTTCTTTGGTGTATCAGGCAAAACTTTTTGTAGATGTCGCTAGCGGCACTGGTACCTTGTTTACACCTATGACGGATATTTTTTAAATGTTTTTGTAGTTTTTTATGTTTATAACAGAAAAAATAATTTTAACTTAACGTTACCTACCTTAAAAGACGAATTAGGAAAGTGAACACCATATTTAAAAAGAATAAAAGGTTTAATTAACAGAACGGCAATTTTGAGATCACCATATCTTTGATTTCGCTTGGAAATTTGATTTGTACACTTAAAAGCTGGCTTCAATGGCTATGACTTCGGCATAATATCCAGAAAATAAAAAAAATGGAAATAAAAATACAAGTTTCCTATGCAACTGGCAGTTATATTAGGTACTGACAGTTATATCTATCATGTGCCATCTATCGTGATAAAAAGTTAGTGTTACACCCCATTTTGAGATCACCATATCTTTGATTTCGCTTGGAAATTTGATTTGTACACTTAAAAGCTGCTCACTTCGGCAATATATCCAGATAATAATAAAATTCGTAATAAAAATACAAGTTTTCCATGCAACTGACAGTTCTATTAGGTATATCTATCATGCGCCATCTATCGTGATAAAAACTTAGTGATACACCCCATTATATAGAAAAACACATTTCAAGTAATGCTACTTTTCAGCAGTTAAAGTAAAGTTAAGTATCATCACGTTGGGGTGGTCAGAAACCACGCTTATAAAGCGAATTCACATTTAGCCAAACTTTACTATAGGCCAATCATGACAATTGGCAAGCTCGTCGATGTCTCCAGCGTACCAAACTCGAGAAACCATAAATTAATTTAATATTAATTAAATGTATTTATTTACATTAATAAATATTTTTGTATCCCGACCAGGAATTGAACCCGGTACCTCCGAGTCCAAATCCACGGACTTGACCGCTAGACCACGAAGGCAGTTGTAACCAATAAATAATAACCAAACCACTTTTTTCAGCATTACAGCACAGACTTGCATTTAGACAGCAAAAAAGCTGCCGAGGCCAGCGCTTTTGCCCAATACTTAAAAGAAAAACTATATCCAGCATTACAATTTGTCTGGTGGGTTGATGAAAGGAACTATGCAGAACTGACCAGACCAACCTATGCCAAAACCTTAAGAATACCATTCAATTTCTATTACCCCTCAAAATTCCAGAAAAAAGCCACGGAAATGATGGAAGTATTATATGGACAACATTTTGAAGTTAAGGATATTGAAAAAGCTGTAAGTTACTTCTTGGGTTTAGTTATGTTCTCCTGCCAGGAGATCGGATGGCTCCGCTGAAGGAGTAAATGTCACGCACAATGGTCCAATGAAGAAGACAAAGGAAGCCAAACTTCTAAGCTTTCCATGGATTCACCGTGCGGGTACCGGGTCCATCGTGTGTGGGTAAGAGATGAGAAGAATGGTGTCTCGGGCTTGCGACCGACAATAGGCTGGTTTAAGGAAAGGAGGCCTCCTATTTTTTTTTTATTGCGCGATAATACGCTCACCATCCACCATTCTACTTCCCTTCCTAACTCTTGCAATAGAAAGACATACTGCTTTACGGATAAAACTTTGCAAATAAAAGCGCTTTTCTAGAAGAGTGTGTGTCTAGCAGTTCTTATGGATTCAGATTACTGGTCCGGGAGGGACATTTGAAAAGTGTTTAGGTAGAATATCAGAACATATTGTGATTGTGATTACGGTTTCTTTTCCGCAATTAGCATATATAGCACGAATAAATATTATGATCTCACAGAAGAAATGATCAGGAACGGGTTCAAGACTCAGCTTTACGCAGTGAAAGTTGGTGCGAGAGGAGTTCCAGCGAAATCTTTGCACCACTTACTGAAAGAATTGGGCCTAAGCAGGTCTGCATGAGATTTATGGAACGAGCTTCCAAGACGGCATTAACGGAATCTTATAGTATTTGGTTGGGTAGGGAGAGGAGTAGAATGGTCGATGGTGAGCGTATTATCTTCGTACTGTACTGCCAGACCTAATTCTATCAATAAGTGATGCAAATATTTCCTTGGAATTCGCTTAAACTTCCACTGCGTAAAGCTAAATTTTTGATCATTTCTCATTTCTTCTGTGAGAATGTAATCGGGTTTGAGACCGACTATAGGCTGGTTTCCTTTTTTATTTTTTCATCCTGCTTCTCTTCCTTCCCAACCAATTTCTGTATGATTCCGTTAATGCTGTTTTGGAAGCTCGTTCCAGAAATGTATTGATATCAGACCTGCTTTGACCCAATTCTTTTATTAAGCTATAATCCTTGGTGTATTCATTTTATAATTGTGTATGTCTTAGTTTATAATATGACAATGCCTATTTACAGCAGCTATAATTTTAAGATTATAATTATGTATATTTGGGTTGTAATGTGCTGCTCCAAATACAAGCTATTTCCCAGAAAATAAGCTTTTCGTTATATTAATTAATTTTTTGACATGTAAAAGCGCAGAATACATTATATTTATTGGCCTATGCCTACTTACAAAATAAAAAAACTAAACATAAGTGGTGCAAAGATTTTGCTGGAACTTCTCTGGCACCAACCAAGTCTTGAATCCGTTCCTTATCACTTCTTCTGTGAGTTCATAATATTTGTTCGACTTCATGTTGACTTTAGGAATTTGGTATTTTCAGGTATATTCCGAAGCTGAAAAGTGTATAAAGACCATATCAGACAGATTGGGAGAGAGTGAATATTTCTTTGGGTCCCAGCCTTCGTCTTTTGACGCGGTAGTATTTGCTTACCTAGCGCCACTCATTAAAGCACCCTTCCCTAATGCCACGCTATCAAATATGGTCAAGGAAATACCTAACTTGTCAAAGTTTGTCTCAAGAATCAATCAGAAGAATTTCAGACATGTTACTGATGGTAAGTTTATTGTTCATTGTTAATGGTAGGTTTTTACAGTGAGAACTTTATTGCGCGCACCTATTTCGTTGAACGTACGTATTGTCAGAACAGCGCACAAGGGGAAACAGTGCAGCTGGGAAGAGGGGCGGATAGGCGCGCGCGTATAGCCGCTGCCTCTCTCTCTCTCCTTCTTTCTCTTTCTTCCTCTCGAAACAGCGCGACGGGGAAGGGGAAGATGGGGCGGATAGGCGCGCGCGTATAGCCGCTGCCTCTCTCCTGCTCCTTCATTCTCTTTCTTCCTCTCGAAACAGTGCGGCAGGGAAGGGGAAGAGGGGCGGATAGGCGTGCGCGTATAGCCGCTGCCTCTCTCGCTCTCCTTCTTTCTATTTCTTTCTTCCTCTCGAAACAGCGCGACGGGGAAGGGGAAGATGGGGCGGATAGGCGCGCGCGTATAGCCGCTGCCTCTCTCCTGCTCCTTCATTCTCTTTCTTCCTCTCGAAACAGTGCGGCGGGGAAGGGGAAGAGGGGCGGATAGGCGTGCGCGTATAGCCGCTGCCTCTCTCGCTCTCCTTCTTTCTATTTCTTTCTTCCTCCCGAAACAGTGCGGCAGGGAAGGGGAAGAGGGGCGGATAGGCGTGCGCGTATAGCCGCTGCCTCTCTCGCTCTCCTTCTTTCTATTTCTTTCTTCCTCTCGAAACAGTGCGGCAGGGAAGGGGAAGAGGGGCGGATAGGCGTGCGCGTATAGCCGCTGCCTCTCTCGCTCTCCTTCTTTCTATTTCTTTCTTCCTCTCGAAACAGTGCGGCAGGAAAGGGGAAGAGGGGCGGATAGGCGTGCGCGTATAGCCGCTGCCTCTCTCGCTCTCCTTTTTTCTATTTCTTTCTTCCTCTCGAAACAGTGCGGCAGGGAAGGGGAAGAGGGGCGGATAGGCGTGCGCGTATAGCCGCTGCCTCTCTCGCTCTGCTTCTTTCTATTTCTTTCTTCCTCTCGAAACAGTGCGGCAGGGAAGGGGAAGAGGGGCGGATAGGCGTGCGCGTATAGCCGCTGCCTCTCTCCTGCTCCTTCATTCTCTTTCTTCCTCTCGAAACAGTGCGGCAGGGAAGGGGAAGAGGGGCAGATAGGCGTGCGCGTATAGCCGCTGCCTCTCTCCTGCTCCTTCATTCTCTTTCTTCCTCTCGAAACAGTGCGGCAGGGAAGGGGAAGAGGGGCGGATAGGCGTGCGCGTATAGCCGCTGCCTCTCTCCTGCTCCTTCATTCTCTTTCTTCCTCTCGAAACAGTGCGGCAGGGAAGGGGAAGAGGGGCGGATAGGCGTGCGCGTATAGCCGCTGCCTCTCTCGCTCTCCTTCTTTCTATTTCTTTCTTCCTCTCGAAACAGCGCGTCGGGGAAGAATTTAATCTCAATATTCCTACCAACTACGAAATCAATAACCTCCATGGTTAGTTGTCACTTTTGCGGTAAGTCCCGCGACGCACCCGTTTTTTTCACACTAACTTGATGACTGACATCAGTCGGCAATTCGAGCCTGATCCCGAAACGTGTGTATCCACTTTTACAGGGTTTGTCAGCACGAACAATAGATACTTCCCCGCCTATTTGTTGTTCTGGTTGAAAGTATGTGCCATTTGCAATGATGTCAAATGCCATTTTTTACTTTCAAGGAGAACTAATATTGTTAGCTTGCCATGGTGATATTTATATAAAAATAACACGGTTTGAACAAGACTTACTTAATAATGTTTTTTTTTCTTTTTTCGTTTTAGAATACCTAAAACAGAATGCCAAATCACAAGGCTCTCAGGTAGACAAGGTGTCTATATTCTCAGAATCTACCCGAAATAAGATATTTGCCGGTGTATTTGCACTATTAGCTATGGCAGGATTCGCTTTTGCTAACGGAATGGTTCGGGTATGTATTAATGATTAATAATAATTTAATTTAGATTAATACATCAGAGCCCCACACAACACACACAGAGTCCTAGACCTCCACTGTTGGAGATGGGCTTCCAAAACATATTTCTGTAGAATTTGACCACGCTACGATTTGCCGCGGGTGTCGTGAAACTAGTGGAACCGGGACCCACGACGTTCGTGCTCTCCTCACGGAAAAGGCAAAGAAGATTGTTTTTTTTTATATTTGTTTTTTATTCCTATCCCATTACTATTCTATTCAATCCCATCCAACCTACCTATCCTGTTCCTATTCTATTTTATTCTATTCCTATCCTATTACTATTCAATTCCTATCCTATTACTATTTAATTCCTATCCTATTATTTACTACATTTGTAGCTCTCGACTACTATCTAAAGTAGATATGAGCACGATTGACCTTGTTCGGTATGATGGCGTGCCAATTGCATTCTCCGGCGAGGTTAAGAACCTTGGTATACACCTCGATTCTCATCTTAGCTGGGGCACGCAGACTGCCAACACTAGTCGTAAAATATTTTCTTCACTGCACTCTCTTAACAAATTCAAAAATTTCTTGCCTATGAAAGCTAAAATAACTTTGGTACAGTCCCTGTTGCTTCCTCTGCTCGACTATGGTGACGTGTGTTGTGTGGATCTCACTGAAGAATTATTAAATAAAATGGAACGTCTACTCAACGCATGCATCAGGTTTATATTTTGTCTTCGTAAATACGACCACATATCACCTTTTCGAAACAAATTAAAGTGGTTAGCCATTCGTCCTCGGAGGAATCGCAGAGTACTCTGCATGTTATACTCAATACTTAATGAGCCCGCTACCCCCAATTACTTAAAAGAGTGCTTCACTTATCTTGGCGCTACCCATGACAAAACTCTCCGTTCTTCCTCTAATTCTACTCTGTCCATTCCCACTCACCATTCTTCTTTTGTCTCAAAGTCCTTTGCAGTTGTAGCCGTAAACCTCTGGAATCAGTTGCCTATAAACATCCGGCAGGCCCAGAGCAGGGCTATCTTTAAAAAACTTGTATATGCACACTACATGAAGTCATAATAAACTTAGTTTAGTTCTGGCGTTGCTGATAATTATACTTGTATTTGATATGGTTATAGATAGTATTACATTTAATTTAATATGTATGTATATTATTATTGTTTTTATGTGTAGTTTATATGTATGTATTTGCATGTAGTATTAGTATGTAGATATGTAAATATTATTTATTTGTATGTCTATGTGTATGTAAGTATGTATTAATTTATATATGTCATTATATTGTCTAATTAAGCCTGTAATTGCACCTACCTTTCATTGTTTAATTGCTCTTGTTGTCCCGAAGGTTTGACTGTCATAGAATGCCTAGCGGCATTAAGTCCGCCTTTGTACTTTGTGCAATAAAGATTTAAATAAATAAATAAATATTACTATTTAATTCCTATCCTATTACTATTCTATTCTTATTACTATTCTGTTTCTATTCTATTACTATTATATTCTATTTGTTTGGTTCTTATTGTACATAAAGGGTTTCTTTCGGATTCTCGATCGATGAAAGTAGTTCTTTGACTTATCTTGTACTATCTAATTACAATAATTATAAATTTGGTATACAGGTAAATATGTCTGATGACCTTGGATTTAGCCAGGAATATGATTTCTACGAGAATGAAGATGACGACAACTAAATAGAACGACAGAAATAAATACACATGCGGCATATATTTTTTTGCGGATGTTAGATTGTCAAAATAGTGGATTTATTATTTTGACAATCTAACGTTTGCGCTTAGGAGTAGTTAGCGCGTTTGTATCCCTCTCCCACACAGAATATAATATTTTTAAAGTTATTCAAATCATAAAATAATATTGGAAAAAATAGGTTGTTGCTTACACATGCATACTTATGTACTTACACACACACCAAAGTCAAAGTCAAAGTCAAATCATTTATTACAATTTGGCCTTCTCGGGCTCTTTTGTATTGTCACATCACATTGTTATAATTATTTAAATAAATTATATTAAATTTATTACAATACAATTGAATTGACCTAAATATAAACATACACCAACAGTAACAGGTGTCCAAAATATATTAATAATATACATTTGCACATCTACCAGGCATTTTTGTCACTAATAAAATCATTTATCTTATAACAGGCCTTGCCTATAAGTCGACGTTTGACATGAATTTTTAGTTTATCTAAACACGAGTGAGTTCCTTTGGGAGTGTGTTATAAAAACGAACACCAAGTCCCAAAAAAGACTTACTAGTTTTACTGAGGCGTAGGTGAAGTGACCAAAACACACATACACACACACAAACAATTATTAAATCTGGCCTTCAGCAAATATACAATGTTGTAAGTAATAATTCCTACAATGACATCTGAAACACCGTCCACCGACATAAGCGCAAACGTTATTAGTGGATATTTACGTCAAATATTGCGTCATAATTACCAAATATTATTCAATTCTCAACTCTATAAGCGCTCGACCTTGACAGCGGCGGTGCAAATATCAACTTTAATAGCGTGATATATATATAAATAAAAATGTTTTACAAATAAAAATTGACATTTGCTTTGAACCTTATCTCCCGAAAAAGTGATCTGTGTATCAGGAGATATGTACTTACAGCTGAACCTTATTATACTAGCATTATTTTATATTTAACCTACCCATCACCAAGCATTATTATTTTTGCATATTGCATAATGAAAAATAAATAAATAATATAATATATATATAATAAAATAAAAATATTAATAATACAATAATTAATAATTATCGTTTTCATATTGTGTGTAACGCATGAGTGTTGTGTATCGGTGTAAGTTTCAATGTGTGTGTATATGTGCGTTAATGTGTATGTGTATAGTATGTATATATATATAGTTAACGGATTCCATTATATAACGTTTGCGCTTAGGGCTGTAATGACTAAATAAATTTCTCTGTATAGCGATTATTCGATTATCTACTTTCATTAGCCAGACTAACAGAGCAATAGATAAAGTAATAATTGCACAATGGGGTGTATCAGGCAAAGCTTTTTGTAGATGTCGCTAGCGGCACTGGTACCTTGTTTACACCTTTGACGCATCATTTTTTAAATGTTTTTGTAGTTTTTTATTTTTATAACAGAAAAATGTATTTAAAATTAACGTCCTACCTTAAAATACGAATTAAGAAAGCGCACACCGTCTTTAAAAAGAAAAAAGGCTAAATTAATAGAACGGCAATTTTGAGATCACCATATCTTTGATTTCGCTTGGGAATCTCGATTTGTACACTTAAAAGCTGCTCATTTTGACATAATATCCAGAATATAATAAATTTCGTAATAAAAATACAAGTTTTCTATGCAACTGACAGTTATATAAGGTACCATCTAGCATGCGCCATCTATCGTGATAAAAAGTTAGTGATACACCCCTTAAATATAAATTTAACGTAAAAAAATAAAAATAAACTGTTATAACCGCCCGATGAGGGTAGTGTGCGTTCACCCGATGAACGGCGAGGGTGACCCTTTGAGCAAAATATTCTCTACTCAAAGGGTCACCCGTCGCTAAGCGGAGTTTTTCTCCCAAGCTTACGAAAGTACGCCAGAGCCTCCTCGAACCACTGACCCATCGTTTCGACTGCAAATTTGTTGAAGTGGTGATTTACGATGATCTCAGCGTATTTCTTGTGTTAGAGGCACGCGGCTGACTGCAGCAAAAACTAAATTTAAAAAAATCTATAAAATCTTTGTTGCCAAGGATAATGGCCTAAATATTGGCCATCTCCTTCTAATATCTTTATCACAACCCCTAGAACACAGTCATAGACCTCCACCTTACAGAAAATTCTAGAGAATTTGGCCTACACTCGCCACGCTGGCCAGACGGGCTGGCGAGGTTCTGCTGTCATTTTTCATGACAATTTATTAACATATCCACAAGTTGATATTAGTGGAACCGGGACTGACGGCTTAATGTGCTCTCCGGGAAGACAGTGTATTTCTCATTGGTACATGCCTGGATTCGAACCGACCTTTTTAGGATTTTTTTATATTTTGTAAAGCGTTCTTACAAAGCCACCACCACTCTATCTATTATCTTATTTCGTTTAAATTAATCATGACTGATTTCTTTACCTGAGGTCTTATTAAATTAATTTTCATTAATTTACTGAGTGCACCAAAGTCTCTTGTAATGGGGTGTATCAGGCAAAGCTTTTTGTAGATGTCGCTAGCGGCAATGGTACCTTGTTTACACCTACGACGCAACATTTTTTAAATGTTTTTGTAGTTTTTTTTATTTTATAACAGAAAAATGTAATTTAACTTAACGCTATATACCTTAAAAGACGAATTAAGAAAGTGAACACCGTCGTTAATAAGATAAAAAAACTTAATTAATAGATCGGCAATTTTGAGATCACCATATTTTTGATTTTGCTTAGAAATCTCGATTTGTACACTTAAAATCTGCTCAATTCTGCATAATATCCAGAAATTTCGTAATAAAAATACAAAATTTCTATGCAAATGTAAGTTATACTAGGTACCATCTATCATGCGCCATCTATCGTGTAAAGAAGTTAGTGACACGCCCCATTTTAGCGGTTTAAGTTAAAAATGGCGTCGAATGTATCAATTATATGTTTTACTTAAATCGTTACAATTACTAAGTCATTGGCACAACCCAGCCTTAGACCGAGTAACTTTGAGGCTAGATTTTTTTTTAAATAAGACCCATTTTATATTAGGATATTGTTATTTTTTGTTATATTTTGTTCTCTAAATATATACCTGCTCAAAAGTTTATCTGTGTTTTATTCTATCCCCGCTAGAACCCGAACTAAGTACGCATCTAATTCTATTGTAAACAGACTTACCCCCTTCGTTCCGATACGCGATAATAGTAACCTAAGCACGCTTAAAGGTGTTCCGAGACGCGCTTAAACTGTTTTGCCAAAGCTGTGTGACGTCACAAACGACATCATTTCTCGCGCTTAGACTGCTCACGATATCGAGGTAGATCGCTCTGAGCGCTGTCAGTTTTTTGTCATTATGTCGCGCGCCATTTTCAAGTTTATTTAATATTAGGTTTTCATTTAAATTATTGAATATTGTAATTCGTTTATACTTTTTTGTATGTTGCTTCTAAAACAAATCTATAATTAATATTAAAGTAGGAAGTGGAAAAAAAAATGTCTGTAACACACATTGGCAAAACAGTTTAAGCGCGTATCAAGCGTGCTTAGGTTACTATTATCGTGTCTCGGAACAACGGGATAAAGGGTTTTCCAAATGAACTTTGACAGTAGATAACGGCCATCTTGTTGAAGCTACTTCTGTCAAATTTGTTGTCATTTATTTAGTCTGCCAAATCACGAAAAAAGCATTCAACACCTGCAAATAATGGCACGCAAGTCGAAAGCGCCAGGATTAGGCCCCTGTTACTTAGTCGCAAACGTTTATTAGTGGATTTCGTTATTTACGCCAGAGATTGCGTCATAATTACAATATTCAATTCTAAACTCTATAAGCGCTCGACATTGACAGCGGCCGTGCAAATATCAACCTTAATAGCGTGATATATATATATATATAGTTAACGAATTCCATTATATAACGTTTGCGCTTAAGTAACAAATTGGGCTGCTGGGTTGGGTAGTTAGGATGGAAGAAGGAAATCACTACTCGTATTAAATAAAAGACACATGTATATATATGAATAATATTTATTTCTCATTATTTGAACATTCGCATCATATTGTTGTCAGGTACATAATAACAACAAAATCTAAACTAAAAAAATATGCTCCGGAGCGTTTAACATAATACAATATTAAAAGATTATTTAAACTTACTAGGAAATAAAATCACTAACAATTTGGCTCAAGCAAATATCTTTGCTCCACTTACTGAAAGAATTGGGACTAAGCAGGTCTGCCGTCAATACATTTATGGAACGAGCTTCCAAGACGGCATTAACGGAATCATACAGTATTTGGTTGGCTAGGAAGAGCAATACAATGGTGGGTGATCGTATTATGATAGGGTAAAATAAATAAAATTAATTACAGATTGTGAAATAACAATTATAGCGAAGGATAGTGGACTACCTCCTCGAATTAGTCGTGGCATACGTCCGTTGAGATACCAATAGCAACGCGTTTCGGGCGGACTATCTCCGACAAAAGCGTGCCGAGGCAGTCGAGCCCGAACCGCGTTCGCGAGCGTATATAACCTCGCCTCAGCCGGACAAACGAATTATTTTCTATTGTTTAAATTATAAGTACTTTCTATGGTGTTGAGTAAACGTATTAACAAATCTGTTATAGTTATTATTTACCCCCACTATAACTGGCGCCCAACGTAATCGTGATCCAACATGGGATAACGCCGCGATCACCCCACAAGGACAAATCGCCGACGTGGACTTGCAGGCTCCGCCGCTCCTCGTTGACGCTGATCTTCCTGCGGACGAGCAGGATGATGAGGACCTAGCCGCAGCTTCCGAGCCGGCATTGGCACCAGCATCCCTGCGACCCAGGAACCGTCCTACGGTCAACATGTTAGGATGGAGGCCGGCGCGACTACTTGACAAGAACCAGCTCTCTGAGCTGCGCAATCTGTTTGAGGAGGTCCCAGCCGATGTGGCGCACATTCGCCGCACCATCCCCCGCTATGCCTACAACCCCGAGCTCTTCGAGTTAGCTCTTCGCCGCATTCGTGAGATCAGGAACTACAAATTGGTTCCTCTCCCCACCAACAGAGGCGGATCAGTGGCGCAACAACTAGTGTGGGATCCTGAGCCTGAAAGAATTGGCTATCTGGAGCGACAGTCTGCTTCGCAAGGAGCGATTTCGTCGCACACCAAGATCCACACCCGTATCGCCACCATATCGAAAGTGTTATGTTACCGTTCAATACGTCGAAACGTGACCATCGATGAAGAGGAGTTTGCCCCTTGGGCGTGCTATGGATTCAACAACTACCGCAACGTGCCGGACAACTGGCGCTCCAACGTTTAAAGGGGTCTCGCGAACTATTTTTCGTGTGCAAAAAACGACTCCATTTTGAATTCTCAGTGTTTGGTGCATTTCGTGTAAAATGTAAAAATGCCGTTTACAAGAAGCCAAGGACTCGAAGGTGACGGGAAAAATACGGCGAATAATCCTATCAACCCCCCTTCGATGATGGACATGGACGAGGGTGAAGAGTTAGAGCACATGAGGGAGGCTGCACCGGTTTCTCAGAGGATATTCTCTGCACCGGCTGCCCCCAGGGTATCCTCTGCCCCAACGGTCGACGCGACGTTCTCTCAGGATAATGTCGCCGCGCTCATGGTGACGCTGCAGAAATCGCAGACGGATGCGATCAAAGAAATTCTGGACAGCGTCCTTGGCCATAGAGCATCGACTTCAACTCCAACATCATTCCACGAAGCTTCCGGCAATTTTGCACGGTGCAAGGCCACATTTAGCGGTTCTCCGGCGGAATCCGTAGAGGGCTTTATAGATGCTGTCCTGAGTTTTAAAGACTGCACCAACGTGACGGATTCGAATGCTATAAAAGGGTTTTCAATGCTGCTTACACATGAAGCCGCCACTTGGTGGCAAGGCATAAAGCATCAGGCAACATCTTGGGAAAACGTCATAAATAACCTGCGAAGTGCCTACGGGGACCGACGGCCACCTCACCGGTTGTATCGAGATTTGTTCTCTATGGAACAACAGGAGGAAAATACCGACGTCTTCGTTGCAAGAGCACGAGCGATATTAGCAAGACTACCTACAGATGACCTTAATGAAAAAGTCCAAGTGGACATGATATACGGTTTATTAAATATTCGTATACGTAAACGACTTCGTAGAGAAGAGATTACGTCGTTCACAGACCTGCTCTATCATGCCAGGAACATCGAGGATTCGATGGGCGAGGTCGAGCGTCGATCTTTTGAGCACACGGCATCGGACGCCGCGCGATTTTCCCGCCCTACGGCCGCTGTTATCAAAGCCCGAGCGCCGCCCGCCCCTGTCGCCGCACACGCGCCAGCAGTGCAATCTTCGGCGTCGAAAGCGTTTCCCGCGCATTCTCCGGGAACGCCATCGCTACAGAATAGTACGACAGGAAAACAGCGTGCTTACTGTACCAACTGTAGACGTCCTGGCCATATGATAGAGGAATGTCGAAAGTTGAATAAAATATATAATATTAGTGATAAACCTTTACAATGTTACGGTTGCGGGAGTAGAAATGTAACCCGCAGCAACTGCCCAAAATGTACTAAACAAGCATTTTATTCACTGGACACGCCGGACACTTTTAGCGACTTGCAAGTGACGTCGGTACGGACAGATCCACGCTCGCCTTCTCCATTGCGCGCGCAACCCGCGATCTCCCGGCCGCTGCGTGTGAGAAAGCGTCAACGCATTTCGCGCGCAAGTAATCGCTCTGTCCCCGTCGAAGAAGTAGTTGAAACAAATTCACGAGCGTTCTCTCCTCTGCGCGCTCAGCTCGCGATCTCGCGGCCGCCGCGCCTACGCAGGCAGCAATGCATTTCGCGCGCTAACGACTGCGCAGTCCCCGCCGAGGAAATAGTAGAGGTGCTCCGAGACGTAAGTACGCAACGAAGTGAAGAAAATTGTGAGTACTTTTATCCTTTGTTACGATATAGTGAAGTGTCAAAGTGTGGTGAAAATGAGTTTATGTTTGTAGAACGTAACTGTAATAATTTAGAACAGGAGCGAAATGACTCTAATTTTAATACTTTAGAACAGGAGTCAAGTGACCCTGATATTACAAATGTAGACCAGGAGCCAAATAATAATTTTATGAATATGTGTAATAATGTTATTCGTCAGGGGAAGTCCACGATTCCTATACAGTCATCGGTATCATATATTACACCCTCTAATTTTCGTCGACCAATATTAGATTTAACTATTTTGGGGGCTCGTGGTACTGCATTAATCGATTCGGGAGCTAAGAGCTGTATTGCAGGTCATTCGCTATACGCTCTCCTTTTATCGAGGGGTCATCCTGTATACCCATCATCAAAAACTGTAAAATTTGCAGATGGAGATGCTTACAACGGAGTTAGAGGTGACACTGTTGAATAAAACTTTTAAGGTTCCTTTTTCTATCCTACCTGATTCAGATAATAATGAGACATTACTAGGTATAGATTTTCTTATAAATTTCAACTTAACTATTGATTTCGGTAACGGCATCTGGTACTTCTCCGAAGATGTTAGTACCAAGTATGAACTGATATTCGAATCTGTTTCACCTCCATCTTCGTATGCATCTAACAGTATTTTGCTTGGGGATAACGAAGCGATATCTCTAAATCAGCATGAACGTAGGGTACTTGCCCAAATTCTGACGGATCACGCGGATATTTTTGAACTAGGGGGAGAACCAACTCCATTCTCGGTCCACCGTATAGATACCGGTAGTCATCTTCCCGTGGCTGTGCCTCCGTATAGGTTAAATCCCGTGAAGAAAGAAGCCATGCAGAAGGAGGTAGAAAAGATGCTCCATGACGATATCATCGAGGAATGCGAGTCGGCATGGGGAGCTCCGGCATTACTAGTACCAAAACGCGACGGCACTTTTAGATTCTGCGTCGACTATCGAAAACTCAACGCGGTAACCAAATCTGATAGTTATCCAATGCCTCATATAGACGATCTTATACAATCTACTAAAAGGGGATGCGTGATGAGTTCGTTAGATCTTCGTTCTGGATATTGGCAAATAGCAGTTGAACCTAGTGACCGGGACAAAACAGCCTTTATAACACCGTTAGGCACATATCGGTTTAAACGTATGCCTTTCGGGTTAAAAAACGGACCGGCGACATTCCAACGATTAATGGATCGATTTCGTGCCGGATCGTCCCTTAAAGACGTGACGATGTTGACATATCTGGACGACTTATTAGTGATATCAGAGTCTGTGGAAAAACATATAGCCGATCTTCGCGCTGTGTTTGAACGTCTACGTCATTTTGGACTCCGTGCAAACAGAGAAAAGTGCGTTTTCGGTCGCGAAAGCGTGAAATATCTGGGCCATATAATTACTCAAGATGGTGTCATGCCGGATAAAGAAAAGATATCGGCTATCATAGACATGAAGGAGCCTAAAACCATTAAACATCTGCGTTCCTTTCTGCAGACCTGTGCGTGGTTCAGGAAATTTATAGCTAACTTTTCGAAAGTTGCTGAACCACTCACACGGCTTACAAGGAAAAAACAAGTTTGGCAGTGGGAAGCAGAACAGATAACTGCATTCGAAGAGTTAAAAAGATGCTTAACGTCGGCTCCGATACTAGTGCAAGCCGATTACAGCCAGCCATTCGTTCTAAGAACGGATGCTAGCAATTATGCGCTGGGCGCTGTATTATTACAAGGAGAAGGAAATGGGGAAAAGCCTGTTGAATATGCCAGCCGGCTTCTTACATCTGCAGAGCGTAACTATAGTACCACGGAGCGGGAAGCTTTGGCAGTAGTATGGGCCGTAGAACGTTTCAGGGGTTATATAGAAGGTCAACCAGTAATAATAGGTAGTGACCATCAACCACTCAAGTGGTTACTGACATTAAAATCACCAACTGGTAGGTTAGTACGATGGGCGTTAAAATTACAAGCCTTCGATATTCAATTTCAATATACGCCAGGAAAAATAAATATAATAGCGGATACGCTAAGCCGTCCGCCATGTGAAGAGGAACATCGAGAAGCATGTGACGTATGTTCCATAATCGTAGATTTACCTACACGAAGACCAGATGACCTACGAAAAGCTCAACTAGACGATCCTAAAATAGAAAAGATAATAGGCGGCCTAGAGAGTAATGAAGAAATCGAGGAGAAAAGGTGGTCAGAGAGAGGATATTTCATGCAACAAGGAGTACTTTACCGGTATGGACCCGATGCTGTAGGTGAAGAACCGCAGCTAGTAGTACCGAACAGCATGCGATTGGAAATACTACAAGAGTCACACGATGCTCCAATTGCAGGACACCCAGGGATAGAACGTACTATTCAGAAGGTTTCCAACAATTACTTTTTCCCAGGTATGAGGAAAACAATTATAGATTATATTAAAACATGCGCTACCTGCCAACGATACAAGGCTTCCAACAAAAAACCTCAAGGTCTTCTTCAGACGCCTATACTAAATCAAAGAGGTGAAGTGTTGGCGGTAGACTTATTTGGCCCACTCCCGCCAGGGGAACGTGGAGAGAGATGGATTTTAATAGTAGAAGACACAGCAACACGATGGGTAGAAATTTTCGCATTAGTTGATGCGACATCTGAAGTGTGTGCCCGTATTCTGATAGAAGAAGTTTTTCTACGCTATGGGCTACCGCGGCGTGTTATATCGGACAACGGAGTCCAGTTCATTTCGGCAGTAATGCAGCAATGCATGTTCGTTTTAGGGATCAAACAAGCATTGATTCCTTTATACCATCCGGAAGCTAACCCGGTGGAACGAAAAAACAGAGATCTAAAAACACAGTTAGCGTCCTTAGTGGCTTCTTGCCACAACTCGTGGCCAAGACATTTGGCATCGATTCGCTTTGCGATCAATACAGCAACATGCCAAACCACAGGGGTTACCCCGGCCTTTTTATCATTCGCAAGGGAATTAAGATCACCGATCAACGTAGTGAACGATATAAAGGCAATACTAGAAAAAGAGAACTTTGTACCGCAGGCCACACCATATCTAAAAGAATTTATCTCTGTACTCACTGACATAAAAGACAAGGTAGAGACAGAGCAAGACAGAAGAAAGACATGTGCTGACAAAACCAGGAGAGAGGAAGTTTTTGACGTCAATGATCTGGTATTAGTGAGATCACACGTCCTCAGCAATACATCAAAGAACATAACAAGTAAGTTCGTTCAGAGAAGGGATGGTCCGTACGTGGTTACACAAAAAACTAGCCCCACGACATATTTAATAGCAAGTGTAGACGATCCAGAAGTAAATCTGGGCAAGTACCACGTATCGGAGCTCACACGTTTCCATAGTAGAGACGATGAGACGCAGAGCCCCGTTATGCCCAAGCAAAAACGTGGACGACCGCGTCGTAAAAACTTAGGTAGGCGAGCTCATGAGCGAGGCCGTTCTCAAGACCTCGAGGGGGAGTGTATAGCGAAGGATAGTGGACTACCTCCTCGAATTAGTCGTGGCATACGTCCGTTGAGATACCAATAGCAACGCGTTTCGGGCGGACTATCTCCGACAAAAGCGTGCCGAGGCAGTCGAGCCCGAACCGCGTTCGCGAGCGTATATAACCTCGCCTCAGCCGGACAAACGAATTATTTTCTATTGTTTAAATTATAAGTACTTTCTATGGTGTTGAGTAAACGTATTAACAAATCTGTTATAGTTATTATTTACCCCCACTATACAATATATTAACTATGGAATAAAAAATAATTCATTATGACTTTTTGGTCCCATTTCACTAAGAAAAATGGGCATTCTCATTCTCAATAGATTTGTTTTAGTAAAAAAGAATCGTTATAAATGAGAATGCCCATTTGTCTTAGAGGAATGTTCTCGTGTCATAATGATTTCATTTTTATTTCATAGTAAATATATTTTAATTTCATAATCAGTAATTATTTTTATTTATTTGACCCTAGCATAAAGACAATCCAGAATTTAAAACCAAATCCAGTGTTTTATCTATAATAAAGTACCTGATCATAATAAAGAACCTAATCGTGTAAATAGTGTTATGTATCTATGTTATACATAAAACCAATAGACTATTAAATTAAATTATATGTTAATTAATGCTGGGGTATATCAGATGTTCAAATTAAATTTATAAATAACACAATAGATATGATTATTGAATTATATTTTGTTGAGGCACGCTCCAACAAAGTTGGGGCCTGGTTTTGGGCAATATCTTTTCTGATCATTCCATAGATTCACTGTGTATTATTTTCATGTCTAAAATGTCTGTAATTTTATTTCCTATAAATTTACGACATTTTTTAAACGTACAATCAAGACTTAAATAATCTTTTAAAAGCTGTATTATGCGAGCTAGGGAAGCAAAAACTGAGGCGTCTGTCTATCGTGAGTCTTCTACTTGACCCATGGTATCTATTCGCCAAGCAGCTGAAGTGGGATCGCTTCTCTACTTTTAGTATGGTGGCTTGTTTTGTCTACATACACCAACAAGTGGATTGTCTAACCATTCCGGGAGAAGATCGAGGCAGCGCTGCATCATAAAAAAAATAGTACACTTTCAAAAATTTTTTTAGGAAGTCCCATCATCAGTCAATCTTTATATTAAGTTTAAAAAAAAATGTTTTAACAAATTTTATTTTTAAATATAAAATACTAACCTACAAGTTTCCAAAAGGATAAATTAACATTATCCATATTTAAAATTTTGTTATACACCACGTGATTGGAAGTTAGATTGTCACTTTGGTTATTTCGGCCAATGACGTGCCTTACAGACGTTACTGACAGTGGGTCTCGGCCACAAGCTAAGCTCAGTATTACAAGGATATAGTCTGAAACGTGGACATACGTCAGAGAACCAAAGTTACCGACATAGCCTTTAACAAGCAAGGCAAGACCAAAATTAGGAAAAGACCAAGACCAGCTATACTGATGCAAGACCAAGACCAGCTACACTGATACAAGACCAAGACCAGCCACACTGATGCAAGACCAAGACCAGCTACACTGATACAAGACCAAGACTAGCTAAGTCTTGGGTCTTGCTTTGGGCAACACTAGTTGTCACCAATGCAGGACCCGTCTACTCCATCGTTAATCGGTTCTGCGACTTTTTCGGCTAATCCTTTGTTAGGAGAGGTGTTAATGGATAATATATTATCATCATCAGCCTGTGTCTCTCCACTACTGGATATAGGCCTTCCCCAAGGCTCACCACTTCACACGATCTCCTGCCACCCTCATCCAACCCCCACCAGCGACCTTCCTCAGGTCATCCGTCCATCTAGCGGGGGGTCGACCCACTCTGCGTCTTCCCGTACGTGGTCTCCACTCTAGAACTCGTCTACTCCATCGTTCATCGGTTCTACGACACACATGTCCAGCCCATTGTCACTTCAGCTTACTAATTTTGAAGGCTATATTTATCCCACGGATTTCCTCATCAGAGAAATACCGAACATAGCTCTCTCCATAGCCCGCTGAGCGACCTTTAACTTGTGGACCAGACCTACTGTACGACAGCACTGGAAGAACGCGCTGGTTGAAAACTCTCGTCTTCAAACACTGGTACCCCAGTTTGATAGGAAGATGTGGCGCAGTTTCCCGAATGCCGCCTATTCTAGCTGAATGCGTCTGTCGGCTTCTTTGCTGAAGTTGACTACGCCCAATTACAATATATACTCGTACATATATATATAGTGTGGTGTATGTATGTACGCATAAAAGGATAACTATTACATAAAAAAAAAACGTGTCCGGGCAATTGCCACTTTAACGTGCTAATATTGAAAGCTATGTCGGTATCTTAGTTTTTCTTACATCAAATGAAGAGGACCACCCCTGTAAGTGTGACTTATAATCAACTGTTAAAACACACGTTAATTTAATCCTTTCGGAATAACTGGCTATTATTATTAATACTTACTGTGCTATATCTATATTTTACACAACAGGCGGAGTGCACAATCGTCCGAAAACGATTACATCTGTCAGAAATGTCAAAAGCTAGACGGAACGCCCAAGATTTTGACATTTCTGGCAGACCTAATCGTTTTCGGACGATTGTACACTCCGCCTCACCCCGCAGGATATATTAATATTATTAAATATTAAATTAAATTATATGAAATGATTAAATTACTATAATTTAACTTAAAATATACATATATATAATTGATTTACGACCAAACCCAATATTACTTCATAAAATTTGCTGTTGGCTTAAATTTGACGTTTAGTAATAATAATAAAAGGCCAAATGTCGCAAATACGAGTCAGTTGTTAATGATGGAATGGAACCGTAGGGGTCAAGTGCTAAGAAGTTCGTTAAAGAACTGGCTAAGCGGCTGTATGCGACAAAGAGGGCTGGCAGATTTTTCGCGCAGCAAATCGGCATCGCTGTGCAGCGGGGGAATGCTGCAAGTGTTCTTGCCACATGATCAGGTCATGGGTGAATATTTTATATATAGTAGTTTAATCAATGTACATTATTAAAAGTAAGTAAAAGCAAAGATATGTAGAATATTGGATTTAGCCGTTAAGTGCAGTTTTTCAATTTAATATTGAGGGTAATTTGAAAAAATAATTTAAAAAATATCTGTTAACTCGGAAATATAATGTGCTAATAAGGAAAATAAATATTGGATTTAGTTGGATGTAGTTTTTATAATTATTATGAGGGTAATTAGAAAAAAAATGATAACGAAAAGTATTGTTTTAACTTACAAATGTCTTATTATATCATATCTTATTTTTTAACTGGGAATATTATTATGATGTGTTTTTTTTTCTATGTCCATTATTAAGCGATTTCCGTTAAGTTTAACGCTTTGTATCCGTCTCGCTCTCACAATCCAACATGGGGATGTTAAGCGTTAAATGGATATTGGTACTTTAAAATTGCATATAACTATATAAATTTTTGTACATGATGTAAAATCCAAGAAGAATAGTTAGTTCCAAGAGCCAAATAATATTTAAAAAATAAAATAAAGATTTCACCATAAAGTACCTCCACGCCATCTATTAGGCACAGTATGAACTAGTAAAAAGTAGATACAAGAAAACCGTTCATTAATTCTTTCTTAAAGCCCTATTTAGAACGTTTTGCTAAACCGGAGCGGGTAGATTCTACAAACAGCGTAATGTTGTGTTTAAAAACTTATGTCAACGTTGAAATGATTATATTAAATTAGATAAATTATATAAGTAAAAAAAAAAAAGCTGCCAAATGTACAACACAAAAAAAAATCTAATACTAAATTAATAATATATAAAAAAAACTTAACAACTATATTACGTATATTAAAAATAAAAAGGAATGAAGTATATAAGAAATATGTTGTGTTATTTTCTGTCATAATGTGCTAATAATACATAACAACAACACCAACGCTGGCATTCAAGATTGAAAATAGACCATAATTACAAAAAAAAAATGTGATCATAAATGAGTTAATCAAAGTCAAAATATATTCACGTAAACCTATTATAGGCATTTATGAAACGTCATTAATTTAATTATTTTGAATGATTCTACTCCTGCTTGTAGAACACTAAGCAGCAATAAATAAGCTATTAGCAGAAGACCAGCAGCTTAGCAGATTCCAGTGACCTGTTAATGTTTAATCAGACTAAGAAAGGAATCTGCAAGGAAAACTCAGCTATATCAGATTTACAAAATAAAACATATACAGAACTGCACCACAACGATCAATTAATAACCTTTTAAATTTTGTTATCAGTGTACCTAAGAGATTACAATACCTGGTACAGCAGTAACCAGGCAAGTCAGAATTAAGATAGACTACATGCCTATGTGTAACCCGAAAGTCGACAAATCAGGGAGTGGAAACTTATGTAGACTATACACACTCCACCACCGGAGTGGTCTGTCGGTGCAGGTAGTCCGGAGCGTGTGTGAGGCGTCACCACGGGGTGAGGCGGAGTGTCAAAAACTAGGCGGAATGCCCAAGTTTTTGACATATCTGACAGACTGTGTGTGCACGCCGCTGTGCAGTTTTATGAAACTGCATTTTGAGTGACAATGCCGTACGGTGTACTTGTGCGTATGTGCAAGTACTCCGGTAACCTGTCAGGTCGCGTCAGTTTTTTTCTAGTCTGTTCATTCAGAAAGTTCGAATTTTAATTGAACTACCCTCTATTTTTTTCTTTTTTATATACGTTTCTTCTAAACTAAAGCAAGGCCTAACAATACCAGCGCGTAATCGTCCTTCGATGCTTTTGGGTTTTTGGGTAAGTAGTCTATCCTAATTCTGACTTGCCTGGTGAGTTACTGCTGTAACAGGTATAACAATCTCATAGGTACTGATAACTAAATTTAAAAGGTTATTAATTGATCGTTGTGGTGCAGTTCTGTATATGTTTTATTTTGTGAATCTAATATAGCTGAGTTTTCCTTGCAGATTCCTTTCTCAGTCAGATTAAACATTAACAGGTCATTGGAATCTGCTAAGTAATACAGTTTTGTGGTAACTGCGCAATACTTTCTTTTCACTATTTTACCCATAAAACCCGTCAGGTTATGGGACCAGCATAATTATTATGTTCCTTCTGTATACTATTTTGCGTGTGTTATAAATTATAAATAAGGGGATAATGTAAAGACATAAAAAAGTATTAAAAAGTGGGAAAATGGAAATGGACGCCATTTCACATTCGGCAATAGAAAAACTAAAAGACTCGGAAACCTTCATACTATGGAAATTATTTGGCATAGTAGATGGGTCTATAAAAAAGGATGAAGACATAAATTGAGATAAAAAAGACGCCCAAGCACAAAAAAAAAAAAATTCAAACAATTGATAAAAAAATCATGACGCAGTTAATTATCGACACGACATCAAAGGAAATGTATGAACAAATATGTAGCATCTATGATGGCTCTGAAAGCAGGAAAAAAGATCAATTAATGCAAGATTTTTTCAATTTTACATATAAATCTGATATTGACATGTAGACAAATTTAGCCAATATGGAAAATTTAGTTTACCGATTGTCACAACTAGATAAAAAGATTGAAGAAGATATGGTAAAATCACGAATTTTAAATTTTCTACCAAAATCTTATGAGTTCTTTATTACGGGAATCATCACCAACAACTGAACAGAATCTTAATTATTTAAAATCAAGGCTAATTAAGGAGGATGAAAAATGCAAAAAGATGAATGAAATAAATGGAGCTCCCGTGGCTTTTAAAACAACTGTTAAAACTGGTGGTAGATACATATAATAACAATAATAAGAAGGTATGTTTTAAATGTAATAAACCGGGGCATTTTGCTTCCCATTGTAAAAACTGGTGGTAGATATAATAATAATAATAAGAAGGTATGTTTTAAATGTAATAAACCGGGGCATTTTGCTTCCGATTGTAAAAACTGGTGGTAGATATAATAATAATAATAAGAAGGTATGTTTTAAATGTAATAAACCGGGGCATTTTGCTTCCCATTGTAAAAACTGGTGGTAGATATAATAATAATAATAAGAAGGTATGTTTTAAATGTAATAAACCGGGGCATTTTGCTTCCCATTGTAAAAACTGGTGGTAGATATAATAATAATAATAAGAAGGTATGTTTTAAATGTAATAAACCGGGGCATTTTGCTTCCGATTGTAAAAACAGTTGTTCTAAAGAGACAATGTTCGTAAAATCACTGTTGGGTGCTTTAAAAATTGAATCTAAGATAAAATTTAACATTGATAATCAAAGTGCTATACAACTAATTAAATCAGGAATTTTAACAAAACATCAAAGCACATTGATGTAAGGTATCATTACATACATGAGTTATACAGCAATAATTTAATGGGGTGTATCACTAACTTTTTATCACAGTAGATGGCGCATGATAGATGGTACCTAATATAACTGTCAGTTGCATAGGAAACTTGTATTTTTATTACGAAATTTATTATTTTCTGGATATTATGCCGAAGTGAGCAGCTTGTAAGTGTACAAAGCGAAATTTCTAAGCAAAATCAAAGATATGGTGATCTCAAAATTGCCGTTCTATTAATAAAACCTTTTTTCTGCTTAAAGACTTTTAGTATCATCACGACCGTTTCCCTTTCGGGGTGGTCAGAAACCACGCTTATAGATAAGCGGATTCACATTTAGCCAACTTTACTGCCGTCCAATCATGACAAGTGGCAAGCTCGTCGATGTCTCCAGCGTACCAAACTCGGGAAATATCACAAATAAATTAAATGTATTTATATACATTAATCCTAACAAATAAACGATTTTATTTCATTAATATTTTTGTGTCCCGACCAGGAATCGAACCCGGTACCTCCGAGTCTAAATCCACGGATTTAACCGCTAGACCGCGGAGGCAGTATGTATTAGTACGTAGTATATTATATATTTATACATCTAGTTATTAAATATTATTTTTTATTTTCCTTTATTTTTGCACCTGTTTTTTTCTCTCTCTTTGGTTGGCTATGATAAAATGTCTTGCGGCATTAAAGCCCGCCTTTGTCTTTGTGCAATAAAGTATTAAATAATAATAACAAGACTAGGCCAATCTTGGTCTTGCTTTGGGCAATACTAGTTATGACAAAATTCCCCTTTTTACCAATATAATTGGTATTGGCCAAAAGATTTGTTTAATAATGTGAATAATTGTGGAAAGCGATAAATTTGACTGCAATATGTGACCCATATTAGTGTTTATATTTTTAAAATGGACATGAAAGAAAGAGACGAATATAGAATCGTGTGTTATGTTAAGACTAGTGTGTAGGTTTCTTTAGTTGCTAGTAAAAGTTTAAGATTTTTATTTTTTATTATTAATCTCGATTTTAAATTAATGATTTAATGCAACCACAATCATTGCTTACTATCCCAAAGGTTAGCTGGTAGAAAATGTCAATAGACATTATGTACATTTAAATGTGTTATTGTTTATTGTGCAATAAAGAATTTATCTATCTATCTATCTAGGTTTCTAAGTCACCGTTTGCAGTTTACAGAGTCCACCGCAGAACGCATGGTGGTGTTTCCGTCCCTTTATACATGCTTTGAGAAGCTAAAGGCAAGTTCTTATGACTTTAAGGTACAGATTTAACAATTTATTTGTAATGTATTGGATAATGTATACCGGTAGCCAGAAAAAATGCGTCTCAAATTTAAAATAACTACTCATTTGGTGGAATTGTTTAAATCCGGATTCCCATCAAGCTACCAGTCTAGCGAGTTATAATATAAACAACAACAAAATCAAATAAAACATCTTTACACTGTGTATCAGTTGAGAAATATTTAAACATAAACAATATGCGGAAAGTGTTAAGTTAGTATTATCGGTTTAAGTCGCTTGCACAAACATTTACAAAGATTTCTTAAGTGGAAATGTACTTTTGAAAAATGTTGTCTATTAATTTTCTAGGAAATAATATACGCAAATTTTGGATTTCAATTTTGATTTTGAATTTGAGAATGCCTATTATTCTTAGAGAAATGGGCCCAATAAAATGTTTTCGTGTCATAATGATTTCTTTTTTATTTCATAGTTAATATATTGTTTATTTCCATGAAAATGTACATAACAGATTATACGTCTAAACAATACATATTTCATAACAACATTAAAACACGAGTGACTAGATGTGCGAATTAATATGGCTCCAAGTACTTTAGGACAATGTTTTAAAGACGGTTTCTTAATTCGTCTTTTAAGGTAGGTAACGTTAATTTAAAATACATTTTTCTGTTACAAAAATTAAAAACTACAAAAACATTTGAAAAATGATGCGATATAGGTATAAAACAAGGTACCATTGCCGCTAGCGACATCTACAAAAAGCTTTGCCTGATACACCCCATTGAATTACAGTACTGCCCAACAGACGAACAAACAGCTGACATTTTGACAAAAGCTCTAAATAACATAAAGTTTATTAAACATAAATTAAAATTAGTCGTAATATAATTTGTGAATAGGAAGTTAATATATTCTACTGTATTAAAAGGAAGTTAATAATATAAAAGGTTTTATATAAAATATAAAAAAAAGAATTGGTTTATAGTTGAATTTTTATAGGTAGTATAAAAAAATTCGAACCGACCTTTTTAGAATTTTAAGGAAGCGTTCCGTTCCGTTCCTACGACCGAGCCACCACCATTCTTACGTAGTAACATATGACTTATGGCTGTCCGATTTTTTTGTAAGTAATTTAAATATTTGGTGCAATGACACTTAAACATATTTATGAAAACACCTGGTTTTTAAGCATCTTGGAAGCATCAGCGTTATTCTTGAAATCTGCAGCCCAATTATTCTAATAGTTTTATTTCTATTCTATTTTATTCTAAGCTGCCTCCGTGGTCTAGCGGTTAAGTCCGTGGATTCAGAATCGGAGGTACCGGGTTCGATTCCTGGTCGGGACACAACAATATTTATTAATGTAAATTAAATATTTAATTTATTTGTGATATTTCTCGAGTTTAGTACGCTGGAGACATCGACAAGCTTGCCACTTGTCATGATTGGCCTAATAGTAAAGTTGGCTAAATGTGAACCCGCTTATTTATAAGCGTGGTTTCTGACCACCCCGAAAGGGAAACGGTCGTGATGATGATCATCAGTATAAAAAAATGAGTTATTTTAATACATACATATCTTCACGCCAAATCCCAGAGACAATTGAGCGCCACTTGACACGATCACGACATACCTCTTTCGCTTCTTCGACATTCATCAACCTCTTCATACATGCCCTTTTATTTCGATGGCTTTTTAATGCACCTTCAGCTATTGTTTTATTTATTTGATGGTGATAGGTAAGTCTTGGTCTGCCAGGGCCTCTTTTACCCACAACTTTCGCATTATATATCTGGTTCGTCAATCTCTCTTCACTCATTCTTTCAACATGTCTGAACCATCGGAGCATACCTTTCCTTATTTTTGTCCCTATGCTTTCTTTAATACCTACCCTTTTGCGTATTTCGTCATTACGTATGCGGTCCGTTAAAGTGACGCCGCATATCCGAATTTAATGTTTGTAAAATAATAATTTCAACTTAATACTTCGACTTCATCAAAATGAATCATGTTTAATAAGTAATTGTTAAAGAGTTGTCATAAAATTGTATATATTCCTATGCCATATGCTTGGTTTATAAAATTAGGAGAGGGTGTTAAGAATTAATTTAAAATTATTTTATAATCCAAAATTGTCTGAATAATATAAGGTTAGCCTGTAAGAGTTAAAAAACACAGACACATTGACAGAAAACAAACAAGCATTAATTAGGTTTATTATTTCTTATAGTTACAAAACTAAATTATTGTTATTTAATTTATATAATACTATAAAAACATAAGTATATCGACGCTTGAAATACAATCATTGACTTGTGTTCACACGCCAACCCGTCCGAGCTGCGTTCGTTTTTGTGACACCGCGTAAAGACCTGAGTGTAAGTACTCAACATTGACGTTTACGAACGATTTTGTGTTGCGAATCGTCAAACCATGTTGTTGTCATAAAATTTCGTCAAAATTATTATTGGTTTTATGCACTTTTTATTTTTTTTGATTTCTTAATCTGTCTTCACAGTGGATTTATATTATTGTGTATAATTTGTGAACCCATTCATGGCCTTATTTATTGTGTAAAATTTGATAATATTGTGTTTTTAGTTATGCTGTTGGAGTTCCAGATAAATAAATAAATAAAATAATCTCAACTATCGACATTGACACAGCCCTGCACAAAACGTGCGTAGTTTAATAGGTTGCTTGTATTATGGATATATGCATAGCTGGGCACCGTTAATCAAATAGTTAACTTCGTTAATCGTTAATCCGCTACAAAAAAAGTTAGCTTCGTTAAACGTTAAAGCGTTACATTTCGGAAGAATTAACGAAAGTTAACGTTAATCGTTAATCCGTTAATATGTGTAAAATTGCATTTTTATATCGTTGCGTTAGTGAACTTATAAAACCTGTTGGTTTAGGTTCTAGAAGTTAACAGGTTAAGATGTAATATTGTCAGAATGAGTCTCTTTTTTGTCTTGCCACGGTTAGAGCCCGCCTTAACAATCTCTTCAAACTGTACGTATTGTGACTCATGTACCCTTCATACATGTTGTTTCAAATTATTCAGGCTTGATACATGAACTTTTATTTTGGTGTCTTTCGGCAAGCGACGCTTACAAGCAAAAAGCATTTGCTGGCCCGATCTGGATACAAATTCCACATACTCAGTCAAATGTGGCCAAGGATTCTCATCAGGACCGCTGAAATCCGATTCCATGTCTTCCATGATATAGTTTTAATTACTACACTGCACAGTACACTTTTCTATCTAACTAATTACACTGCACTCTTCTTTATTAACATTTAGTACTTCGCAGTTTTCTTACTCGCACGCGCCGGCAAAATATATCTAGTTTTGTTTTTGTCTCACGCGCCGCCGCGCCCGGCACTTGTCGTTTCATACTTGTCTGAACCTGTTTTTCGCGCCACACCGCGGTGCCGTGCGGTAAATAGTGGCATTGGATTAACGATTAACGGACTTCTGCATATTAACGGAAGTTAACGTGTCCGTTAACATTTTAAAAAGTTAACCCGTTAATCAAAATGTTAACTTCGTTAATTAACGATTAACGGATTAACGAGTTAATGCCCAGCTATGGATATATGTCACATGTCGTAATAACCTATTGTGCTGTGTTGTGACGTATCATACTAACCAAACTGTTTGACAACGCCATCTAGTGATATTATTGGGTAACATGGCTTGGGTCAGACAGACAGACAGTGGGGTCATCCAGGCCCGGATGGCTAATGGGCCTGGGTTGGGGATGGGGACATTCCCCCGTTTTCCCCGGCAGGATCTCAGCGGGTAACCACCAGCTGGTAATTCATGCACGTTTGGTGCTGGGCGCTGTTACTGGTATAAAAGCGCCCGTGTGGCTCACGAACCCAGGGGGTCTAGGTTCGACTGCTTCAGCTCTCCTCCAAGAGTGCTTCTCTAGGAAGTGGTCTCCCGTTGGGGGGCGAGCGCAAGACGGAGCGATATTCTGAAGATGCTTGAAGTGTCCGTTGTCGGCCCGATAGAAGGTACGTCTAGTCAGGCCGACGACAAATTCCTAGTAGGCATCTCCAGATCTCGAGCTATGACGGAATTACGCACGAACCATGGTGCTCGGGAGACCACTCTGAGCGATATGTTCTGCTGACTTTGGATCTTGTCCCTGTTAGTCTTGGCCAGAAGGTGGTGCCAGGCTGGCGCAGCATACGTGAGTCGGGAACGGATGAACATCTTGTAGATCCGGACCTTCAACCTGAGCGGCAAGCTGGAATTCATAACAGGGCGTAACATGGCTCGGGCCGCCTTCGCCTGATTGACGGCGTGGCAGGCCATTTCACCCATTGTTAACGTCCTGTTAATGATGCAGCCCAGGTATTTGACGGTCGGAGTCCACTCGATGTTCTGTCCTCGAAGCTGCAGTGGTGGAGGCAGTCGGCATCTGGATGTCATCAATGCGGCAGTTTTGCCGACATTGATGGACATACGCCACTTGTCCAACCACGCAGGGAGAGGATCCAGGAGGTCTTGCATTTTATTAGCAGCCTCATATTGGCTTGGAGAAGAGCTAAAGTAGGCACTGTCGTCCGCAAACAGTGCAAGCGTGGCTTGGGTCACCACGCTTGTTGTTGAGGACAACGCCATCTAGTGATATTATTGGGAAACATGGCTTGGGTCACCACTCTTGTTGTTGAGGACATTATTGGGTATCATTAATTGAAAACTAGTTGCACACTAATTACACAAATGTATGGTAAACTTACTAGATGGCGCTCAACACAGGACAGGGCGCTGCAGTCGGGCAAACTGACACGTTTAAATTTTAGGACGATATATATTTGAATCGCGAAACTGGACACGAGTATTTTTTACCTCATTACAGCCCCTAGACCTCCACTGTTGGAGATGGGCCTTCCAGAACATATATCTGGAGAATTTGGCCTACACTCGCCAGACGGCTTGGCGAGGATATGATGTCAATTTTTTAACGATTCTACAAGTTGGTATTAGTGAAACCGGGACCGACGGCACGGGTACGGTGGTGTTGTAAATCTATGACTGCAGTACGTAAGAAAAGTGTATTTCTCATTGGTACATGCCGGGTGGGATTGAACCGACCTTTGTAGGATTTAAGAAACGCGTTCTTACAACCGAGCCACCACCTCGCCATTTTTATGGACACATTTTATGGAAAGAAGACGATGTTGTTATTATTAGAGACCTGCCTGCCCATCTGCACATCATCACAACGCAAACACTTTGTATTGTCCGTGCTGTATGGTATAAATCGATATGGCTCAAAATGACGATTAATTTGTCATTTTTTCAAGCGTCGATATGCATTTATATGCTATATAATTAACGATATAACTAATACATATATATTACAGTGTAAACTCCATGTAACGTCACTCGATTTAACGACAAACTCCCTAAAGCGTCGAAATCAATTGGCTTTGGTTGGTTTAGCTTGTCTTCCAATTCTCATTTTTCTTCTCCCCATTTAACGACAACTCTCTATAACGCCATAAAATGCACAGTCCCTTCAGTGTCGTTATATAGAGTTTACATTGTACTTTGAAATTATTTTTATACACTGTCTTAATTTAAAAATAAATATTTGCCTTAAAGAGTAACAAACAATATATTAAAATGTCATAAAGCTGTATTTAAAAAAGACTTCAAATAGAATTTTAAAAAACTTAAAGATGTCTTAAGATTTTCAAAGAATGGTAGGCATGTCGTGGACGGAGTTCCGAACCAACAAATCCATCCTGGAGAAACTAGAGATAGGACGGCGCCTTTCCTCAATCGTACAATCATGCATTCTCACTCTCTTTGGACACGTGTCGCGGCGTGGAGATACATCCATTGAGCGCCTGGTAGTTCAGGGGAAAGTCGATGGCAAGGGGTTAAAGCAGCAATGGATCACCCCCTAAATGAGTGCTCCAGGAAGGCTGCAGTTCGAGACGAGTGGCGACGGCTTGTTAAGCGTGCCACTGACACTCAAGTGACGACCACGACCACTCTGCCAAGAGTGTAGCGACTAAAAGAAGAAGATTTCAATCTATAAAAATAGTCTTGTTTTATAATACTGAAGTAAAAAATACAAGACATTATTTAACTTAATATGTTAGACAATGTTTAAAATTGCTTTAAGGAGATTTATAAGATTTATTTAAGGAGGTATTTAAAATTGTTTTAAAGAGATTTATAAGATTTCTTTAAGGAGGTATTTAAAATTGTTTTAAGGAGATTTTCAAGATTTTTTTAAGGAGATTTTCAAGATTTCTTTAAGGAGGTATTTAAAATTGCTTTAAGACAGTATATAAAATCCCTTTAAGACAGCATATAAAATACCTTTATGACAGTATATAAAATCCCTTTAAGACAGTATATAAAATCCCTTTAGGACAGTATATAAAATCCCTTTAAGACAGTATATAAAATCCCTTTAAGACAGTATATAAAATCCCTTTAAGACAGTGTATAAAATCCCTTTAAGACAGTATATAAAATCCCTTTATGACAGTATATAAAATCCCTTTAAGACAGTATATAAAATCCCTTAAAGACAGTATATAAAATCCCTTTAAGACAGTATATAAAATCCCTTTAAGACAGCATATAAAATACCTTTAAGACAGTATATAAAATCCCTTTATGACAGTATATAAAATCCCTTTAAGACAGTATATAAAATCCCTTTAAGACAGTATATAAAATCCCTTTAAGACAGTATATAAAATAGCTTTAAGACATAATTTATAATTGCTTTAACAGTGTTTAAAAATCCTTAACATTGATATATTTTCTATAGTAACACCTTTAATGTCGAATCACATACTTTAATATATTTATTGTAAATAAATTACTTGTCAATCTTAATTATAAACAATTATATATTAAATTTACAACGATTTTTTATTAACTTTGAATTAAACTAAAAATAATTTAATAATTTCCATTGCTATTTGCTGATATACTTCTGAAGACACATAGAACCGTACCGCTACGAGGGTCACGGGTTTGATATGAAATCAAATTGTTTGTCAGAAACATGGTAGGTACAGGGATGTAAATTATTGTATGTAATTACAGTGTAAACTTCATGTAACTTGATTTAACGACAAACTCCCTAAAGCGACGAAATCAATTGGCTTTGGTTGGTTTAGCTTGTCTTACAATTTTGATTTTTCTTCTCTCCATTTAACGACAACTCTCTATAACGCCATAAAATGCACAGTCCCTTCAGTGTCGATGTATAGAGTTAACACTGTATATCACATGCTTCGCTATTTCTAGCATACAAATATTTATTTAGTCACATGACTTTGTCGAGCTTAGTGTCGTATTAAAACATTTATTAACCAGCATTTGTTTGACTTTTAATTTAAACAGTTTTAATGTTGCCATTGCATGATAATTTCGGCTATATTGGGTAATTTAGTTAGAGACACTAAGGGAGATCTAGTGTAAATTAGTATTAAGTTAAGTAAATATTTTAAGCTGGGAAGCATAAGTTAAAGCTCTGAAGCTATAGGTAAAACTAAGTTCTTATAAATAAATAAATAAACGTGAAAAAGGTAATTAATCATCAGTCAGTGATAATATACAAAAATAAGGATCTTAAGGTTGGTTGACTTAATTTTAAGTTAGGTTAAGCTAGTTATAAGTTGCGCCGTGTGGTGGCGGCTGGAGAATACCACCACTCCCGTAGGCCCAAAATCCAGGGATACTGTAAGAGCCAGGAATGGATTCTGCCAGTGGCAGTGGGTCAGCTCCGATGCCGTTGATAGTTCGGGCGAATGAGCTCCCCTGCGTCCGCTTGGTGGACTCTAGTCCAAGGGGCGTCGGGAGTCTTCGGCGGCCTAGTCCCAGTCTGGCTGCCGAAGAGCGAGGAGTGCCGACCGCCCGATTATTTTACAAAATAAGGGCCGTCGGTACACGAGGAGGAGCACACCGCCAATTAAGTTGCACCCAGGCAACTCGCGGTGTGCGAGAGGAGACCCGGGGTCCTAGGCCACGTGCCAGAGGGACGGTCGGGAGCCCTGATAGCCACTGGGATTTGGCTGCAGGGCAGGTAGGAGCACCGCGAGTCCTGCACCCAGGCAGCTCGCGTTGTGCGTAGAGGCTCGCTCCGATGCCTAGTGTTAAAGGCGGAGGAGCGCCCCGGCCTTGATTCAAGGTCGGGAGCCCTGTAGAGTTGGCTACAGGGAACGGAGGAGCACCGCGAGTCCTGCACCCAGGCAGCTCGCGTTGTGCGTAGAGCCTCGCTCCAATGCCTAGAGTTGACATGGGCGGAGGAGCGCCCTCACAGGAGGGACCTCGGTCCCCCGACCTTGATCCAGACAGGGTCGAGGGACTGAGGAGGCGAGGAGGAGGAGGAGGAGATCCCCTGCGCCATTCGTATAATGGCTCTGCGTTTGGCCGGGGGGCCCGGCAGTCACTGGGTTTGGCTGTCGGGAAGCTGGAAGCACCGTCGTCTGGGTCCCAGCCCAGACCGGCGGTTCTGGTGGAGGAGATAGGAGGAGATCCCCTGCGCCATTCGTATAATGGCTCTGCGTTTGGCCGGGAGGCCCGGCAGTCACTGGGTTTGGCTATCGGGAAGCTGGAAGCACCGTCGGCAGGGTCCCAGCCTAGACCGGCGGTTCTGGTGGAGGAGATCCCCTGGTGTGTCGTTCGTGCTAGGGGGCCCCGACAGTCACTGGGAGATGAAAGTCGGGGGAGATAGGGACACCGTCGGCCTGCCCCAGCTAACCAGTAAGACGGAACGACGATGGAACCCTCACCCCGCCATTGTCGGATGGATGGGGGACCCTGAAATGGCTACTGGGACCTAGCTGTCAGGGAGTGGAGGGGCCGACGACCGCGCCCAACGTAACCGGTAATGCGGGCGTGGGGGCAGGCGGTCGGAGGTGACGACGGAGTCGGCCTCTGACCCAGCCCACCAGACGGGTGGTGGTGGTCGGAGGTCGACTCGCGGCTCTTGGAAGTCGCGAAGGAGCGGTGGTCTCCGCGGTTACGTGCTCACAGCCGGCCGCGTCGAGACGACTCTTGGGAGGCAAGTCGTGCACTCCTGCCGTAAACTTCTTTACGGTTAGCGAGTGCACGCACGCCCGAGTCAGGTCATGGAGTGTGACCTACTCGCGAGGGCGAGAGATGGCGCACGTGGTGTTCCCGTGTTCCATCTCCTCCTGCTCACTGGAGGGTTTGCCTAGGCGGACAGCGCCGGCGGTTAGCGGATGTTTCCTAACGGGCTCCCGCGAAGCCGCCACTAAGGCGCCGTGGAGGAACGCCGTCAGGTTTTAGTCGGTGCGAGTCCGACATAACCTTTCCCTGCTGCCTCCACAGCGGGGATTGGTATCCGTAGGGATTTCCTGACGAAAAAAAAAAAAGAAAGAATAAGCTAGTTATAAGTTAAATTATTAAATAGTAGTATAAGATTTAAAATAAAAATAAAAGGAAAAGACCAAGACCAAGATTATTAACCCAAAGATTGCCCGTTCTCACACAGAGATACAATTACCACTAGTCCCAGGCAAAATGTCGGGCAGACAGACTAAAGAGACTCCACCGGCCACCTCCACACTCGGCCAGGTCCAGAGGAGGCCCAGGTCAGACTGTCAGGGGGAGAGGAAAGTAAAATTAGCAGCCACCGAGACCACTTCCCTGGCTCCGGTCCCTGGGGGTTCCCCCCAGAGGCAGGCGACGCCGGGGGCGAGTCGACCAGGGCACCTTCCACGAGACCACTGTCGCGGGGAGCCTCGCCGTAGCGGCACGACTCTCCCCGACGACCCGGGACAGCCCGGATGTGGTAGTCATGGCCCCGCCATCCGCTGGCAGCGCTCTCCTGCTCAGCCTAAACCCCCGCGGCGACGGCGGACTCGCGACCGCGGCGGGCCGGGCCGGGACAGCAGTGCAGCAGGCCAAGACGGCCCTGGAGTCCAAGGCAGCGGGAAATCTCAAGCGCGAGGTGAGGGAGAAAGTGGTGGAGCACCTCCACTTCCTCCACCAGTTCGTCCTGAGGCTCGCGGACTCCAGGCACAGAATAGAGTCGGAGTTTGTCCGATATAAAATAGAAGCAGGCAGGAGCATGGACAACATCCGGGTGGTACATGCCAAAAAGTTGGAGACTCAGGTGGAACGTTATGAGGAGTACGCCTCCACCGTGAAGGACCTCGTGCAGGCGGTGGAGCTGACACGGCGTACCGTGGGCGGGTTCGGGATGTCCGGGAGCTGAAGGACTGCGTGGCCTCGAGCTGCCGGATGCTCTCCGGCGCGGCGGACTGCGCCTCGGTACTGGAGGACGTCCGGGAGCTGAAGACCCTCGCGACGGACACGTACCGCGCGGTCTCTGATTCTCGGACATACGCGGAGATAGCAGCCGCTCCGCCGCCGCCGCCACCTGCTAGCTAACCTGCATTCGTCCATTGCTATTGCATATTTATTTATTTATTTAGAAAATCTTACAGCTAATTTATGTTGATATTTGAGAAAATTTTATATCAACGTCATATACTTGTCACGTATTCTAGATTGTCACTTGCTAATAAACAACTATATAGAAGAAATCCCTCGTATATTATTTCATAATATTCAATAGGTTATGAGCCCAGGAAACGCGTAAAAAGAGCGAAATTAAAAGAAAAACGAGAGGAGCAGAATAAAAGAAGAAATGGATAAGAATATCGCAATAGAGCGATTCGACGGAAATGCAAATAATTTTAGACAATGGAAATTTCAAATAAAATGTGCGTTAAGAGCGAGGGGACTACTAGATTACATAAAATCGCCAAGAGCAGAAATAGACGATCAATGGCAAAAAGACGACGCTACCACAATGTTTATCATAACTTCGGCATTAGACTACAAACAAATTTCCCTAATAGAGACCTGCGAAACATCGGCACAGGTAATGGAAAAACTGGAAAGTATATATGAGCAAAAGTCTGAATTTACTAACCTGATGATACATGAAAAGTTCTACAATTATAAAATGACACCGACAGATAGTATTGCTCATCATATCAGTAAAGTTGAGAGCATGGGTAAACAGTTGCGAGAAGCAGGAGAAGAATTGAGTGAAAAGGCAATAATCACAAAAATCATCGCCACACTTCCAATAAAATATAGGAGTTTTCGTCAAGCCTGGCTTTCGCTATCGCCAGAGAAGCAAAATATTAACACTCTGACAGCTAGGCTTATTGACGAGGAAATGAATTTAGGTACTATCGAAGAGGAGGAAAATGCTTTCTATGCAAATGGACGGAGCAATAATCGATGGAATAAAAAATCCCATCAAGTAACAACATCAAGAGAGCAGCAAAATAGATTTACATGTTACAATTGCAACAAAAGAGGGCACTTTGCGAAAGATTGTCGAGCTCCAAAGAGGAATTATGATCAAGGAAGAGGACCAAAACCAACAGTGTTATGTGTGGATGATAGTGTCTTAGGTTATGTTAACAGCGCTATAGATGACTCGGATCCGTGGATCCTGGATAGTGGTGCTTCTCAACATATGACTTATCGGAAAGACTTTTTTAGTAACCTAGTGGAATTTAAAGACAGTGAAATCGAAACAGTGAAGTTAGGTAATCATGAAACAATTCAGGTAAGGGGTAGAGGTACAGTTCTAGTTAAAAAGATGGTAAACAATGTGTGGTCTTCAGACAGCTGATTAACGTACTGTACGTTCCAAAACTATGTAAAAATCTATTTTCAGAGGGTGCGGTTATACGTAAAGGTTTCGAGATTATTAAAAGACAATATAAGGCACACATTAATGAAAAAGGTGTTGAAATCGCTACTGCTATATTGAAATCAAATAATCTATATGAACTCCTAATGCACACCGTTGTTCATTCGGAATGTAATTTAGTAAATAAATCGTCGATCGATGAATTACAATTATGGCATGAGCGACTTGGACATTTAAATGTACCTGAAATTATAAAAATGGCAAAGCATAAGCTTATTGAGTTGGATTTGTCTAAAGTTGATGTGACCAATTTTTTTTGTGAGGCATGTGTATTAGGAAAACAGGCTCGTCGTCCGTTTCAAAATTCAAAAAGAAATAATTCGTCTATCGCCAATATTGTTTATAGCGACGTCTGTGGTCCGATGTCATGTACATCACTGTCAGGTGCCAGATATTTCGTAATTTTTAAAGATTCATTTTCAAGTTTTATTTATATTTATTTAATCAAACATAAATCTGATGTGTTGGAATGCTTTATCCAATATAATAGTATGGTTCAAAACAAATTTGGCAAAAGTATAAACATTTTACATACAGATAACGGAGGTGAGTACATTAATCATAATTTTAAAGAGTATTTGATTAAAAAGGGTATTGAACATGAATATACTGCACCTTATAGACCACAGCAAAACGGCAGGGCTGAGCGAGAAATAAAAACTAAGAGCTAGATCTATGCTTTATGCACGGGATCTTCCACTTTATTTATGGGACGAGGCAGTATGTACTGCTGTATTTTTAATGAACCGGATGACATCAACTCAGGCTCCAGGTGTAACTCCATATGAAAAATGGTCTGGTGAAAAATGTTGTGATTTGAGTTTTCTTAGAACTTTCGGTTGTACTGGATTTGTACACACACCTCATGAAAAACGAACTAAATGGGATAATAAAAGTGAAAAGTCAATATTAGTTGGATTTCAGGGAAATTCTCAAAATTATAGAATGTTCAATTTAAGTACCAATAAAATTATCATATCAAGAGATGTAGTATTTAATGAGTTTGATGTTACAGAGTCTAATTTAAGCCGGAATGGCGAGATGTTAATAGAGATGAGAAGTGAGAATGAAAATGAACATGAAACAAACTTAGATGAAAATTTCAACTTTGAATTCAAAGAGAGTAACAATGTAAATGAAGATGAACTAAATAATGCTCATAAAGAATACCTAAGTGATAATAATGATATAATAAGTACTGATGAACGGTCAATAAATAATGAAATGGAACATCATAACTTAAAACAGAACTCGTGTGAGATTACTGAATCTAAAAATAACCATGATAACGGTATAAATATTAATAATGGTGACAATATATACAATTTGAGTCCAACAAATACTTTAAAGAAACCTGAACGATATCAAGCCAATTTCGTTAAAGAAGCGCAAAGAGATTATGAAATGAAACAATTTGATATCATGACTGAATTTTTATATAGTGAACTGAATGAAGAAATATATGTGGATGTACCACAAGGAGTAAGTGCAGAGAAAGGAAAGGTATGCAAGCTTTTTAATTCTTTATATCGTTTAAAACAATCACCTCGTTGCTGGAATAAAAAAAAAAAAAACAAATTTCTTAAAACTTTTAGATTTAAATAAAGTAGGGCAGATAATTGTGTGAATAGCGGTTGTTTTAATAATAGACGGACTTTTGATCTTATCTAATCATGAAACTATTAATCTAATATTGTCACATATGAAAAGAATATTTAAAATTACTATTATAAGTGAACCAAGTTGGAATTGAGATAATAAAAATGAAAAACGAGATAAAAGTATTTTCCATTCACAATGACATTATATATAAATATTATTACAAAATTTAATATGGCAGATGCAGAACCGCATAGCGTGCCATCGGACCCCAACGTCGTATTAAAGTTAGGTGAATATTTTGAAACAGAGTGCCATCAGTAACTTTAAGGGCTTATATTTTATTTACTCGTGTTAATGTTTAATGGGTTTATATTTTTGTTTTTATATCTGTAATAACTTCTGTTGTTTTATGTTTCTTATCTTACGTTAGAAATGATCAGGATGGTCTTTGTATTTAGTTTGTTATATAATAGAGAGATATTAAATTTAGGGGAGGTGTTGATATTTAAGAAAATTTTATATCAACGTCATATACTTGTCACGTATTCTAGATTGTCACTTGCTAATAAACAACTATATAGAAGAAATCCCTCGTATATTATTTCATAATATTCAATAATTTATACATATATAGGAGAAAATAGTAATACGATAAAGCCAATAATAAGAGTTCGCTGACAGATACAATAAAAGTAAGCAAATAACAAATAAATATGACACCATAAGTGAGTTTACTCATACTGTGAAATCATTGGATTCCAGAGTAAAATCAGTGGAGAAGAACTGTTCTATAGTGTCCAAGTTAAAGGCAAAAGTAGCCAAAATAACTAATGATTTGAATGAGAAAGAGGCCCACTGCTCTTATTATACTGCATGTATTAATAATATAGAAATTAAAGGCATACCAGTTAAAAACGGTGAAAACTTATATGATATTGCCTCTAACGTCTGTACAGCGATTGATTACCCTATCCGGAAGGACAGCATCAATTTCATAACGTGTATTCCATCAAACGATCCAAGTGCTATTAAATCTATAATAGTATCCTTTAATAATAGATACACCAAGGAGGAATTTATATCTGCCTCTCGCAAGAAGCTGCGCAAATTGTGTGATCTGGAGAAGATTTCCGGGTGGCTTTTTACAAATACGCATTCAAGTATATAGATAGAAGGAACAGGCAGTAATTCTAGTTTTATAAATAACGACAGAACGTCATAGGAGGTGTGTTACTAATAGCACTAATGCATTGTTATATATATCACTCTCCCAAAGGTTAGCTGGTAGAGAATACCTTTATGGTAATAAGCTCGCCTATGTACATCTTTTTATATTTTATATTTTGTGTGCAAAGCCAATTGACAGTGGGTCTGGTTCACAAGTTCAATAAAGCCAATAATAAGAGTTCGCTGACAGATACAATAAAAGTAAGCAAATAACAAATAAATATGACACCATAAGTGAGTTTACTCATACTGTGAAATCATTGGATTCCAGAGTAAAATCAGTGGAGAAGAACTGTTCTATAGTGTCCAAGTTAAAGGCAAAAGTAGCCAAAATAACTAATGATTTGAATGAGAAAGAGGCCCACTGCTCTTATTATACTGCATGTATTAATAATATAGAAATTAAAGGCATACCAGTTAAAAACGGTGAAAACTTATATGATATTGCCTCTAACGTCTGTACAGCGATTGATTACCCTATCCGGAAGGACAGCATCAATTTCATAACGTGTATTCCATCAAACGATCCAAGTGCTATTAAATCTATAATAGTATCCTTTAATAATAGATACACCAAGGAGGAATTTATCTCTGCCTCTCGCAAGAAGCTGCGCAAATTGTGTGATCTGGAGAAGATTTCCGGGTGGCTTTTTACAAATACGCATTCAAGTATATAGATAGAAGGAACAGGCAGTAATTCTAGTTTTATAAATAACGACAGAACGTCATAGGAGGTGTGTTACTAATAGCACTAATGCATTGTTATATATATCACTCTCCCAAAGGTTAGCTGGTAGAGAATACCTTTATGGTAATAAGCTCGCCTATGTACATCTTTTTATATTTTATATTTTGTGTGCAAAGCCAATTGACAGTGGGTCTGGTTCACAAGTTCAAGGTCGCTCAGCGAGCTATGGAGAGAGCTATGCTTGGTATTTCTCTGATGGATAGAATTCCAAACGTCGGAGAACCAAAGTTACTGACATAGCATTCAAAATTAGCAAGCTAAATTGGCAATGGGCCGGACACATCTGCCGCAGAACCGATGACCGTGATCTAAAAATTGCCGTTCTATTAATTAAATCTTTTTTTTTTAAAGACGGTGTACGGTTTTTTAATTTGTCTTTTAAGGTAGATAACATTACTTTAAAATTAATTTTTCTGTTTTAAAAATAAAAAACACCAAACTCATTTAAAAAATGATGCGACATAGGTGTAAAACAAGGTACCGTTGCCGCTAGCGACATCTACAAAAAGCTTTGCCTAATACACCCCATTAAGATTCTATTTCCACTGCATTACCCCACAATAATATTTGACGCAACATATCTATGGTTCGCCAGGTTTTTATGTTAGCCATTTTAGTTAATCGCCACTAAGCGTAAACAAATATATTTATTTTAGTTGTTGAATTATTTATATTTAATGTAATGACGCGTTTTTATTTAATAAAATTAAAGCATCATCGTTCCCCTTTTATTACGAAGGCTTTTTAATGCACTTTTTTCTAGTGTCTCTTTTAACTGTCGTGCCTTGGTCGGTTCCGTTGTAGTTTTCTTCACCAAGTCAAAACTACCCACATTTTGGACTCGACTAAGGATCGAACACTTGTAGTAGTGGTACGGTGTTATGTGACGCTTCATGCTAAAAAATAGCGACTGATTTATTTTAATTCAAAGTTTATACAAAGTGCTTATTAAAACTAGTTATAAAACAATTATAGGCACAATTTTCCACCTACCCTCTTAATGAAACAAAAAAAATATACAAAATAAAACATTAATTACTAACTTAAAGTTTACTACAAAAGAAATAACGGCGGTTTAATATGCCTCTAATCCTTACTTTATTAAAGTGTGATCAAAATAATCTACGATTAAATATTTTATGTAATTTGTTGGTCTTATCATGAATTATTTATTAGCGTACGTAACCAAGTTTACAGCGGATATTTAGTGAGATTATTACTGCTGAAGCCAACACTCGCTGGCAATACATATCCATAATTATTTGGTCTTATCACGAATAGGCGGAACACAAAAAAAATAAAAATAATAATAACAAAAAGGTTAGCGGTTTTAACCCTGGAATACACCAATGAGGTACATTTATCATAGATTACCAAAACCACCGTTTCCGTGCCTCGGAGAACACTTTAAACCGTCTGTTCCGGTTCAACTAATACCAACTTGTGGAATCGTTAATAAATTGTCATTAAAATTTACATCAGACTCTCGTCAAACCGTCTAGCCAGCGTGGCGAGTGTAGGCCAAATTCTCCAAAAAAATTAAATAGGCCCATCTCCAAGCGGAGGTCTGGGGGCTGTGACATGTTCCGCCTATTCGTGATAAGACCAAATAATTATGAAAGAAGCAAACCTATTCGTGATAAGACCAAATAATTATGGAAGAAGCAAACCAAATAAGATTTTAATTTTGTATTTTCGTAGATTATTTTATCCACGTTTTAAAAAATCCACATTTATAATTTAGTTAATCTGGTGCATTTAATAAGGACTGAGAATCTAGAAGTTGCGAGGCATCGATTAGACTAGTTTGCATGACTTCTAGAGCGTTTGGTTTTCTATTGATTTGTATAGAGGAGAAGGGGTAGAAACGTGGTACGGACTGACGTTTTAGGGGTTCAAATAATTCCGCATCCCCATTCGAGGGGTGCAATACCGATAGTGATAGTAGTCTTTCCTTTAATCTGTGTATCTGGAAATAAACAATACAATGTTGATTTGTGTGTAACTATTAGTGTTGCCCAAAGCAACTATTATTATTATTGTATTATATAAATATGTATGTATTATTATTTATTAACTGCCTCCGTGGTCTAGCGGTTAAGTCCGTGGATTTAGACTCGTGGGTACCGGGTTCGATTCCTGGTCGGGACACAAAAATAATGATTAATGTAAATAAATACATTTAATTATTATTTGATTTATTTGTGATATTTCTCGAGTTTGGTACGCTGGAGACAGCGACGAGCTTGTCACTTGTCATGATTGGCCTGTAGTAAAGTTGGCTAAATGTGAATCCGCTTCTTTATGAGCGTGGTTTCTGACCACCCTTAAAGGGAAACGGTCGTGATGATACTTTACTTTTATTATTTATATGTACCTATGTATTATATTTATATATAATGATACCGCCTCCGTGGTCTAGTGGTAACAAACGTTGCCGTGAACTCGGGAGGTCGTGGGTTCGATTCCCACCGGGGGCAAGTTGTACATTGTATAATTTGTCTCGGTCTGAGTGTTTATATGTATATATTTACAAAAAAAAAAAGTATAATATGTAGTTTATCAACCATCTAGTTTCCGTAACACAAGCCTCGTAGCTTACGACGGAAACTAGATGGCGCTGTGTGACCTGTCTGGAAATATATATTTATTTATTATTATTATTTATTTATGTAGTCTATTAAGTGTATACCTACTGGTTAGTATATAGTATATTAGATTTAGTATTTAAGTTTTATTTATTTTTATTTTGCACCTGCCTCACATAACAAATGCTCTAAATTGTCCCTAAGGTTGACTAGTAAGAATGCCTAGCGGCATTAAGTCCGCCTGTGTACCTAGTGCATAAAGTTTTGAAATAAATAAATGCAAGACCAAGACCTTGGTGGAATCAGAACAGGTGGTCTTGCACTCCATTTTGTAAATTGTTATTGTGTCTGTCATTTTTACAGTCCGTATCTTGTTCGGGGTGGTCAGAAACCACGCTTTTTATAGAATCGGATTCACATTTAGCCAACTTTACTATAGGCCAATCACGACAAGTGGCAAGCTCGTCAATGTCTCCAGCGTACAAAACTCGACAAATATAACAAATAAATTAAATAAATGTTTCCCGACCAGGAATCGAACCCGGTACCTCCGAGTCTAAATCCACAGACTTAGCCGCTAGAGCACGGAAGCAATTAAAAATTAAATATTTAGTTTTTGTATCAAGTATTTTAGTAATGAGGCTGTCATGTTGATATTTAAAACATTTATGTGATAAATTGAGTAATATGTATGTGGGGTGAGAATTTGAGTAATATGTGTGTTGGGTGAGAATTTGAGTAATATGTATGTAGGGTGAGAATTTAAGTAATATGTGTTGGGTGAGAATTTGAGTAATATGTATGTGGGGTGAGAATTTATGTGTGTTGGGTAAAAATTTGAGTAATATGTATGTGGGGTGAGAATTTAAGTAATATGTGTGTTGGGTGAGAATTTGAGTAATATGTATGTGGGGTGAGAATTTAAGTAATATGTGTGTTGGGTGAGAAATTGAGTAAACTTGTATATACTTACGTGTTCGATGGTATGTATGTTATAGACAGTGTACTGAGAGGGACCCATTCCCAAGCCGTCGAGTTGTGTGAGCCATCGCTCATAGTTGTGACTCCAGATGGAAACACTAGCTATGTTAGTGTTAGGTTCCAGACGGTCTAAGGAACTTTGGGATGTTCCAGGGATTTGGGCTGGAAAGAACAAAATTAAACATCATTTATCATCACAGCCCTAAGAACACAGAGTCCTGGATCTCCACTGTTGGCATCAACCTTGCTTGTATGTTAAAGTTTTATCATTTCTGGAGGTCATGCAACTATTTTAATTGTAACTGTTCGGAACTTGATTTGTTTAATACGAAGCCAACGTTTGCTCGCAGCTACTTGACCAGATTGTACTGTACAACCCATATGCCTTAGCTGTGTACCCACAACTGCTTTTATTAATTGTTGTTGTTTATTTTTTGTAAGTTTTCTTTATTTTATTTTATGTTTGTAGTCCATTTGCGGTAACTTCTAATTGACCCTTTATGTTTCCATTTATTTTTTCCAAATTTGTTATTAGTCGTTAGTTATCCTTTAATAATTAAATAAATAAATAAATTATCAGAAAACCATTGTCTCGAAAGTCATTGTTAGTGTTCAGGTTCTGGTTGAAGGGGGGGATGGCTGGCACATGTGGGGGCATGAGACCGAGGCCGAACACGTTAAATTTATTGTTCTTAAATTAGCAGAGGTTTTGCGTTTTGTCGACTTTCGGGTTGCACATAGGCATGTAGTCTACCTTAATTCTGACTTGCCTGGTGGGTTACTCCTGTACCAGGTATTGTATTCTCATAGGTACTGATAACTAAATTTAAAAGGTTATTAATTGATCGTTGTGGTGCAGTTCTGTATATGTTTTATTTTGTAATCTGATATAGTTGAGTTTTCCTTGCAGATTCCTTTCTCAGTCAGATTAAAATTAACAGGTTATTGGTCTGCTAAGCTGCTGGTCTTCCGCTAACAGCTTACTTATTGCTGCTTAGTCTTCTACTAGCAGGAGTAGAATCATTCAAAATAATTAAATTAATGACGTTTCATAAATAAAGATATTTTGACTTTGACTTTGATTCGAATACATACATAATCGTGTTTTAGCTGTGTTAATGGGCTTGTTGCTTGCGTATAAAGGATTGTAGAATAATGCTATATCCTGTTCGGAAAATTGCTCGCCCCAATCCCATATAGGTCGGACTATGAGTTTCTGGAAATAAAACAATTTAAAATTTATTATTTATAATAAAACTTTAGTACAAAAGGCGGATAACTGCCTCCGTGGTCTAGCAGTTAAGTCTGTGGATTTAGACTCGGAGGTACCGGGTTCGATTGCTGGTCGGGACACAAAAATATTTATTAATGCAAATAAATACATTTAATTTATTTGTGATATTTCTCGAGTTTGGTACGCTGGAGACATAGACGAGCTTGCCACTTGTCATGTTGGCCTATGGTAAAGTTGGCTAAATGTGAATTCGTTTATTTATAAGCGTGGTTTCTGACCACCCTGGAAGGTCAAGACCTTGAGATGATACACTTTTTAAAAATATTGGAATGTGCGAGTGTTCTTTGCAAAAGGTGATTCTTAAGATATAAAAAAAAAACCTACCTTGGTCACGGCCAATTCTCTATCTCTAGGACAGTTGAACAAAAAAGTGTCAAATATCTGGTTGTGTGTACAATCCCACAGAGTTGTGAGGTAAGTTGAGCTAATTTGGAAGTCCGATGGAAACTGTTCCGTCAATTGCCAGACACAGTCCAAAAAAAGAAGAAAAACTGGCGCTGGAGAAGGTGGTAGCTCTTTTTGTTTTGGATTCGGTGGTTCTAAAAGTCCCAATCTGTAATAAAATATATATATATATATAATGGGCAGTCTTATTGCCGCTAGACATTATCTGACAGCTAACCTTAGGAAAAATGAACATGAAAATTTTAAATGTAAGGTAGTTGGTGCAAAATTGATAATGCCATCTTATGGTAAATATTTAAATCATCACCAGCCTGTATCTCTCCACTGCTGGATGTAGGCCTCCCTCAAGGGGTGCCCCTTAATGCGATCTTACGCTACCCCAAATGCTGCGCCAGCTTGGCATCACCTTCTGGCCAAAACCAACAGGGACAAGATCCAGAGTCAGCAGAACATATCGCTCAGGGTGGTATCCAGAGCGCCGTGGTTCGTGCGAAATTCTGTAATTGCGAGAGATCTGGAGATGCCTACTATCGAGGCATTTGTTGTCGGCCTAGCTAAACGTATGTTTTACCGGGCTGACAACGGATCCTACAAGCATCTTCAGGATATCGCTCCTACTTTCGCACGGCCCCCGGAGGGGAGGCCACTACCTAGGGAGGCGCTCTTGGAGATGAACTAAAGTAGACAAATCTAGGAGACTAGATTCGTGAGCCACAAGGGCGGTGTTGTAGTAGGAACAGCGCCCAGCACCAAAGGTGCGTTGAATCACCGGTGGGTAGTTAGCCGCCGAGATCCTGCCGGGGAAAACGGGAGTTTATCCCATCCCCAACCCAGGCCCATTGAACATCCGGGCCTGGATGACTCCGCTGTCGCTGTCTGAACCCCCACCAGCGATCTTCTTCAGGTCATTTGTCCACTCTGCGTCTTCCCGTACGTGGTCTTCACTCTAGAACCCGTTTGCCCCATTGTTTGTCGGTTCTGCGGCAGATGTGTCCGCCCCATTGCCACTTCAGCTTGCTAATTTTTAAAGCTATGTCAGTAACTTTCGTTCTCTGACGAATTTCAACGTTTGACGTGTTTGGAATTCTATCAATTAGAGATATACCAAGCATAGCTCTTTCCATTGCTCGCTGAGCGACCTTGAATTTATGGACCACATCGGTGGATACTCAGTGGTTAGAGTCCACTTCTCTGCTCCGTACGACATTACCAGAAAGACGCACTATTAAAAGACCTTCGACTTTAAACATTGTTGCATGCTTGTAGGATTTCTACTGGCAGTTCATTCCACAGGTTTACGACAAAAACAGAGAATGAGTTGGCCAAAAAACCAGTATGATAATGGAGAATGGAGAGAACAGAATTGTGAAAAGAGCGGAGAGACTTATCATGGAATGAAGGGAGATAGGCAAATTTGCTCTTGAGGTATTTATACGGACTATCGTAACGCCTTCGACAGAGTGAACCACAAAACGCTGTTGAAAATACAGCGCAATTAAAATAGGGATCAACTTTCGCCCTAATACAAATTTAAAGTTTTGTAGGTACTAAAATGGTCCACAAAAACTGCAAAGAGAAAACCAAGGAGTTATAATCAACTTTGGAGTGCCACAAGGAGCTTCATTGGGCACTTACTTCACTCCAGAACCCGTTTTCTCCATCGGTCATCGGTTTTGCGATAGACTTATCCGGCCCATTGTCACTTCAATTTACTAATTTTGAAGGCTATGTATATACTATATATATAACATTGGTTTTGTGACTGATGTCAACATTTCGGACTTTATCCATCAAGTAAATACCAAGCATAGCTCTTTGAACGACCTTAAACTAGTGGACCAGACTCACTGTCAGTGTCCACGTTTCTGTTCCGTACGATAATACTGGAAGAACGCATTGGTTAAATAGTTGAACACTTTTGTTTTTAAACATGGTGTATGTTTGGTAACAAGATGTGGCGTAACTTCATGAATACAGCCCATCCTAATTGAATGCGCCTGTCAGCTTACTTGCTAAAGTTGGCACATTCATCCACATTATGAAGAAATAAAGGCCGAAATAAGTAGTGACATTTTTCATTTCATTCATTGATCACAGCCCCTAGAACATGAGTTTTAGAACTGTTGTAGAAAGGTCTTTGAGAAATCTCTGAAGAATTTGGCGAGGTAACTTAAAAAATTATCGACGAGCTTGCCACTTGTCATAACTTGTCACTTGGCAGTAAAGTTGGCTAAATGTTAATTCGCTTCTTGAAAAGCGTGATTTTTGACCACTCGAAAAGGAATAGTTTGATGATATTTTACTTTACATTTATTAACTATATATTATCTGTCACTAAATATACATTACCTGTCACAAAATGGATGTCCCAAAGCAATCCATTCCTTTTGCACGAGAGATTGGAAGCCAGTCAGAGTTCTGTAGTAAGGATCTAATAGTAATTGAGTTAGGGAAGACACCACAGCACAGTAGTCCACACCATCACCTTAAAATATAATTGATTGAGAAAATAATTTTAAACAGAGTATATGATCCGTCTCGAAGGATCAAACACACGATCATCATTATCATCACAACACACGATATAGTTTTTAATTTGAGATATAATATTATATTTATTTATTTTAAGGTAACAATATTAGGTTGCATTATATAGATTACACAGCCCCCCTAGCATGGGCTGTGATATATGTACATTTCAAAAGGCCGTTATATCAAAGTTTAAATTAATATCCGATTATGGAAATAATACATGATTTAAATAACTAACGATTTAACGATGATTTCCATGATTTAAATAATTAACGATTTCTTAACGAATTAACGATGATTTAAGTAATTAACCATTTATTAACGAATTAACGATGATTTTCATGATTTAAATTAATTTATTTACCTTCCTGTAAAACCACACTGCAGTTATCGGCTAATTTTGAAGCTGCTTCGTCAGCGAAAGTTAAGCAACAGCTAACAAATTTAAGCCATTTGCAAGAATCCAGGGCTGAATAGTATTGTGAATCTTGTACCTGGTGAGAAAAAACATATTTTTGAAATCAATTGAAATCATCTGTGACAAATTAATCTATTTTAAGGATTTATTTATAATAATTATAATAGTAGACCCTATTACAGCAATTATGGTCATGCCACAAATAGGATTGTAATTCTTAACACAAATAATCGACGTCATAACCACTTACAAATCATGATTAAACACAAGCAATTATAAATTACACTCAAACTAATAATAAAAAAGTAAAGCATCATCACGACCGTTTCCCTTTCGGAGTGGTCAGAAACCACGCTAATAAGCGGATTCACATTTAGCCAATTTTACTATAGGCCAATCATAACAAGTGGCAAGATCGTTGATGTCTCCAGCTTACCAAACTCGAGAAATATCAAATCCGCTAGACCTCGAAAGCAGTTTGATAGATATATAATAGATTATACTCACAGTAAATCCGTTTAAGCTAGGCGTGCAGAGGTCTATAAGTTTCTTGTAGGACATGTGTAAGGCGGATAAGGCTGGTAACACATTGGCGCTGGCCACTCCGGGAGTACCACAAAGGTATACAACGTGAGGGGGTGTTAGTGTTGGGTGACATTTACGGATCTAAAAAAAAAAGAAATATATAGTCTTATTGATTATGGTGATGTGTGGACGCTAAATGCAGAGGGCCTAACACCTAAGACCAAGCTTTGAGCGAATATATAAACCTAACAATATATAAATTATAGTGGTAGTGTAAAGATAGAAGTCTCACTGCCGGTGTAATACCCTAAGGCAGCGAGGGAATGGGGAAGATGGTATGCGACTGTGCCTAGAGGAGGCAGGCGGCTAGGTGTCTTGACCAACGTGATGATCCTAACAGAGGTCAGGCAGGGATTCAAGGTGGTGGAATACACGTTTGATCGAGCAGGCTCACAAGATCGTAGCCTAGAAGAGGTAGCACGCAAAGGTGTCTTGGGCAACGTGTAGGAAAGGAGACAAACAACGCAATGTTGCAATCTGGTTTATTATTCTGCTGGTCGCACCGCAGCAAAAACTACCGCTTGCTAGTCTTGTTTGTGAGAATCCTTTACAAGGCTAGCTAATGTGTGTTGATTCCATGCGCCGTCATTTAGCTAGATGGCGCTACGGTCGACACTTCCGGGATGAGAGAGAACTTATACGCGCCGAGCTTGTCATATTTCGTCCGTGTACCTTGTCTCCTCGGGAAGACCACCACGAAGCTCTCTCAGACCGCGCCGCTCATTACCCGCATCCGCTTATATGAAGTGACACCCGCGACATTATAACCGCACCTGGATCGTCTCGCAACTGACTAGAAAGCTGATGCTTGGCTATTGGAGTCCTCGTCATTGCTAGTTCAAGTGGATTTTCTACAGATAATTCTAGTTTTGGAGTAGCTTTGTACTGCTATGACCCGACCAGGTTTCCCACTGGTGGAGCTATAATCGAAGGCCGCGAACCAGCATCCTATTTTAAAACCCGCATAACTGCCATACCAGTACACATTCTTAAATACAAAATGTTTACTACATTGAAATATATTTGTTGTAAGATTTGCTCTCTCAACAATTATGATGGCTGCGGCCTAGAAACGAGAACACAAGGCATGTTTGGTCAGCTAAACAGTGATGTATGTTGAGTTAACATGACCGAAGAACAACTAAACAAGATGGATCGCCTTCTTAACTGCTGTATTAGGTTCATTTATTCTCTTCGCAAGTATGACCACATTTTAGAATATTGTTCTAAGCTCAAATGGTTTGGCAATACTTCTCATTCCTCAGATCCTATCACGACAGAACTCCTCGATGTTCACAAAACTCCGTCCTTTCTATCCCTTCCCATCACTTTAACTTTGTCTCAGTCTTTCGTAGTCGCAGAGTCATTCCTTTGGAACAGTCTTCCAGTCAGTATCCGTCAACCACCGAATAGTCACCTTCAAGAGGCATGTGTTCACGCATTTAATCAAGTCCCAATAAATATATCTATTTTAATGTTTTAAATTTATTCTAATTATTATATAGTTATATATATATGTTCGCGCCTAACGCGGTAATTCGACCAATTTTGGATGGTTAGGCGTTGTTGTGATTCATTGGTGCATGTACAGACGTCCTAATTTGTTACCCCTACACCTTTGTCCTGTCTCTTTCTCGCCGCTTCCTTTCTCCATTACCCATCCCGCTCACGCACAGATCCTTTAGTGGTCCCTTCCCCGGCGGGTCGTTGCTGAATGGGGATCACCCCGGAGCGGTCCGCCCCAAAGCGAAGATAACTAAATATATAATATATAAATACTATAATGATCTGACAACACTAACAAGTTCCAAATAAGTATTTTAGCCAGCTTAATAGTTTCATAACCCTGATATTGTGATAAATTTTTAGTTCATGCATGCCGTGTAAATAATAATAATAAATTTATTCGAAGTAAAAAAGAACATAACATGCATTTTATGGCGCTATGAATCCCGAGTAAGATGTTTTATAAAAAACACCTGCGTTACGGGATTCAGGGTCTTCCAGAGGTACAATATAACAAAATTTATTTAACAAATAATACGAGTATACATAGAATTTAAGCATGCAAATTAACATAATTAATAATTAAAGTAAGCACATATTATTACATTTCTAAAGAAGTACATTCAATTTTCTTTCAATTATTTTTAGGGGCAATCAAACTATTAAAGGAAAGAATAAGTTAGGACAATAGGTCAAGTAGATATAACATAATAATATGCTACAATGCATAAGAAGGTTAACTAAATAACATACATGATTTATTTATATATTTATCTCCATAGGATCCTATCGGAACACTCGGTTAAGTAAATTTTTCTTAATAACAACGCTAAACAAAATACCTGGCCAGATATGGTGATACAGTATGGCAAGGAACAGCCCCAATTTCCATTATTATTATTTTATTATTATTATCTCTATCTCTTCCACTTCTAAGCCTAATAATTATTATAATTTTAATTACACTTATATATATTTATAAACATATAAATAAATATATCATATAGTTATAAATATACAATTCACACAAATATATATATATATATACAAAATGTATATATATATATATATAATAGTTTTAGATTGTTAAATTTAACTTATTTCTGTCAAATACATTTTTATTACAAGTGCGAGTAATCCGATGTGTGTGTATCTAATTAAGCGGGTTTCATAACACCGTAACGTTTGCATTTCTATTTATATTCCTTTTATTTCATGTTAGTTTTATATTCTTCCGTTTTTTAAATATAATTTTATTATTTCTTTTTGTAATTTGTTCTATATTTTTGTGTATTAGATCTTAGTAAGAAATGTAAATGGAATTAGGTTAAGCTTATTAATTTAATCATATTTATACTATGTACTATCAACCTTAATGTCTGTAATTTCTTCTAAATAAATAAATACCTACATAACTTTTTTAACCTGTATAACATTAACCTCACTTAATAAATAATAACCTTGTCTATTACTAAAAAAAATAGTGCTAACAAGTTGGAGGTAGTTACGGAAAAATAGTGCTAACTAGTTGGAGGTAGTTACGGAAAAATAGTGCTAACTAGTTGGAGGTAGTTACGGAAAAATGATTGAAGTTAATTTCAACCATTAAAGTTGGAATTTAGATTAGTATGTACAACGTGGGATTAGTCCAGTATTTTATATGTTTCATCATCAGCCTGTGTCTCTCCACTGCTGGATGTAGGCCTCCCCCAAGGCTCGCCACTTCACACGATCTTCTGCCACCCTCATCCATCCCCCACCAGCGACCTTCCTCAGGTCATCTGTCCATCTGGCGGGGGGTCGTCCCATTTGAGTCTTCCAGTACGTGGTCTCCACCCCAGAACCCGTCTACTCCATCGTTCATCGGTTCTGCGGCATATGTGTCCAGCCCATTGCCACTTCAGCTTGCTAATTTTAAAAGCTATATCGGTAACTTTGGTTCTTTGACGGATGTCAACGTTTCTGACTTTATCTTTTAGTGAAATCCCGAGCATAGCTCTCTCCATAGCTCGCTGAGCGACCTTGAACTTGTGGACCAGACCTACCGTCAGTGTCCACGTTTCTGCACCATACGACATTACTGGAAGAACGCACTGGTTCAAAACTTTTGTCTTCAAACACTGTGGTATGTTCGATAGGAAGATGTGACGTAGCGTTTATATGTTTACAATATGTTAAAAAGAGTATTTTTATATGTAACGTTTTTCATATAAGATATATGACCGCATCCGTGGTTTAGTGGTAACAAACGTTGCCGTGAACTCGGGAGGTCGTGGGTTCGATTCCCACCGGGGGCAAGTTGTACATTGTATAATTTGTCTCGGTCTGGGTGTTTATATGTATAATATGTATAAATGTGTAAATATGTATTACAAAATAAAAGTATAATATGTAGTTTATCATCCATCTAGTTTCCGTAACACAAGCCTCGCAGCTTACCACGGAAACTAGATGGCGCTGTGTGACCTGTCTGGATATATTTATTTATTTTATATATCATCATAAGGACCTGATTAAAATTCATAATTAAAATTACTGAAAAAATGTGGATTGAATCCTTTTTGCGTCCAGTTCTAAGTTTTTTACCATAAATAAAGATACAAAAATATTACTCACAAGTTCCAAATAAGTATTTTCGCAGGTCCCAGCTTGTTCTGTAGGAGCCAATTCCCCACACCTCAATAGTGCAGCTCCCTCGGCCCTCCCCCAAACCCAAATAGGTATTCTACCAGCTCTGAAATGCCTCGCAGAATCACTCAAACTATAATCCACTATCGAACTTGGGACTATCAAGGTCTCTCCAGCAGTCAACATAAAACTTTCAGTTGTTCCATTTATACATGTAATTCTCCAATTTCGACATTCGCATCTATCTAGTTCTTTTTTCCAATCATGCGGGCGCAAAAACATGTTTAGTTCTGGGGGTAATGTTGGGTAGTAATGTTCCTTGTGTTCATAAGCGAAGAGTAGGTCGTGGCGTTTTGGGAATGCGTGGTGGATTAAAGCCATGGCAATTTTCCTGCCTTGTCCGTTTGTCGAATTTTCGAAAGTGAATTGCATGACTTTCATATTCTGTAATTAAACAATAACACATTAAAATAATAATAATAATAAATATTTCCAGACAGGTCACACAGCGCCATCTAGTTTCCGTCGTAAGCTACGAGGCTTGTGTTACGGAAACTAGATGGTTGATAAACTACATATTATACTTTTTTTTTTGTAAATATATACATATTACACATATAAACACTCAGACCGAGACAAATTATACAATGTACAACTTGCCCACGACCTCCCGAGTTCACGGCAACGTTTGTTACCACTAGACCACGGAGGCGGTCATGACCATAATCAGATGTTACAACTAGATTTTAACCACTTGCGTAGTGCTGCTCAAAGCAAGTCCATAACAGCTGGTCTTGGTCTTCTTGCACTTTTAATCTCACAAGACTCTTGCTCTGATTGATAATTAGCGTTGCTCAATCTTGGTCTTGGTCTTGCTTTTTTAAAGACCAAGAACAATAAATACTGATTTTTTTTATACAGCCACAATTTTTTTTATTTTTTTTTATTTTATTATTTGACATTAAATTATAATTATTTAGATTGTAAGTTGACACGGCCTTTATACAGCCACGAAATTAATTTAAATTTATTATAATTATACATTATGTTATAATTATTTAGATTATAAGTTGACACGGCTATAATGCCTCGAATTTAGGTTAAGCTACAGTACTTGCTTATGGCAGCAATGTCACTTACTTATTTCGGTCTATCCATAATTTAAATTAATCTTTTTATTTATTATTTTAATAATATTGTAAAAAAATTACAATATCCGAGTGTTACATGTGAACCATATGGAAATAAATATTTTGAATTGAATTGAATTTTCTAACCATTGGGAGAGTGAGACAGTATAATATGTGGGGTGCAATTTTAACATTTTTATTTTTTTATATTTTTTATTCTAGCACGACATGTGACCTTGCGCCCACCTGATGGTAAGTGGGGAGTGAGATCCATGAATGTTAGCAACTGTACCACACACTCATGACTGACATCAGTCCCTAACACTGTGCCGACTTGACTGGACATGATGGCAATTCGAGCCTGATCCCGAAATGTGTGGATACACTTTACTGGGTTTATCGGCACGAACGGTGGATACTTCCCCGCCCCGGCAGACTGGGCAAATTACCACCATCAGTCTGCCTACCACCTATTAAGCTGACTTTGGATCTTTTAAATTTTAATAAATTACATAAATAATAATAATAATAATTTTATTGCAATATAAAATATATGGTTGCCAGACTAAGACTATTGAGTCGAGACTATTGCGAAGACTATTGCACAGGCAAAAATTCCAAATTTTGCTAAACATTGTTTTTGGGGTTAGGTTTTTGCTTTCAATAACTTTTAATTGTGTCGTGTCCGTAAATTTTAATGTATATATATATATAAAACTAAAAAAACTAAAATTATTTGCAAACGAGCTCTCCCAAGTTCCAAATACCTAAAAGTTTTTTTTATTTTTATTAAAATATATATATATATATATAATATATATATATATATATATAACTTTTAGGTATTTGGAACTTGGGAGAGCTCGTTTGCAAATAATTTTAGTTTTTTTAGTAGTGACTAAACAATTATATTTATAAAAGTATCATCACGACCGTTTCCCTTTCGGGGTGGTTAGAAACCACGCTTATAAAGCGGATTCACATTTAGCCAACTTTACTATAGGCCAATCATGACACACAAACTCGAGAAATATCACAAATAAATTTAATATTAATTAAATGTATTTACAATAATAAATATTTTTGTGTCCCGACCAGGAATCGAACCCGACTACCTCCGAGTCTAAATCCACGGACTTAACCGCTAGACCACGAAGGCAGTTATAATTATAATAATAATAATAATTCTTTATTTCAGTACAAAAACCATATCGTGTTAGTAACAATAATAACATAAAGAAAACTATGTTAGTAATTAATCTAAAATGTACATACTAATGTATTTGTCCATAATTTTTGAAGCATAAAGCAATGCTCATAGATACATACATACATATCTTCACGCCAAATCCCTTGCGGGGTAGGCAGAGACAATTGAGCGCCACTTGACACGATCACGACATACCTCTTTCGCTTCTTCGACATTCATCAACCTCTTCATACATGCCCTTTTATTTTGGTGGCTTTTTAATGCACCTTCAGCTATTGTTTTATTTATTTGATCGTGATAGGTAAGTCTTGGTCTGCCAGGGCCTCTTTTACCCACAACTTTCGCATTATATATCTGGTTCGTCAATCTCTCTTCACTCATTCTTTCAACATGTCCGAACCATCGGAGCATACCTTTCCTTATTTTTGTCCCTATGCTTTCTTTAATACCTACCCTTTTGCGTATTTCGTCATTACGTATGCGGTCCGTCAAAGTGACGCCGCATATCCGACGCAAAGACCTCATTTCTACTGCATTAACTCTACTCTCATGCGTATTCTGACATATCCACGTTTCGCTTCCATACATAAGTGTTGGTACCAGCATGGCATTGTGTATGGCGAGTCGAGCTTTGTCACTGACATTTCGGCTGGCCATTAGTGACCCCAGGGCACCGTTAACACTATTTCCCGCGTTCACTCTTCTTTCAACATCCCTATCATACTTCCCATCCGCAGTGAAAACACTGCCCAGATATATAATTTCATTTACTTGTTCTAGAGTCATAGATATTCTTTAAAATTATATTTTTAGTGTCCATATTATATTATATTTATAATAAACATTTTTAATAAAAAAGATTTCCGTGGAATCCTCTCCGTACCAAATAAAAGCAACTACATCCAACCGCAGGCGTTGGATAATCCTGTAACCGCAAAGGTAGGTTATGAATTGCAAGATTGATTATTTCTTGAGATATGTAACAGGGTTGAAACAATTCATTTGGGTGAGAAAGCCAAACATATCTACCATAACTATAAATATCATTGGCCATAGGTATGCATTGTTTAGATAAGCGGTCACGTGAACTCTCTTTTATCAACACATGGACGGACGGTAAACAGCTCCTACTCATATCTATTTGAGAGGTATTTTGCTCTCGAATTATCGCAAAAGGTAGGTATAAAAAGCAGCATAGGGACAAAATAAGGAATACGCGGCGAACGAGTGCCTTCACTCCGTAGCCACGACTCAGACTTAGCTGTAAAGGCACATAGGGCCAACAGTGAGAGAGAGAGAGAGACGGTTTATAGGGTTGTAAAATAAAAATAAAATGCGTTTATTTCGGAATAGTATCCATAGGGGATAGTAACGTAGTGTTTGCTTATTCTATATTAGTAAAAAGAGGACATTTATTTTTTATATTTGCCTTGCCCTCCTGAGGCACTGGGCACATACATGTGAGTATGTACCCAGTGCCCCATGATAGGGCAATCTGGCTTCTCACTAACTGCCCTTAAGATGATGTTGCCGCTCCCTCGTACTCTGTGCATCAACGACGCGACTCGTTTCCGCAATACTGAGTAGAAATCATCTGTGTGCGCCACGCAAACATCGCTGATGCACTGCACCAACGAGGGAGCCCCATCATCATGCTGAGGGTATTTTTATATTGTACTCGAAGAGCGTTGTAGGCCCTCTGCGTATAATTGACCCAGTTTTAGTCCGTAGGATTTTATTATATTCTCAAGACTTTTTTACAATAATTTTCGCAGTGACGTTTTCTTCTCTTGCTCTTTATTGCTTAACTATAAATTTATATGTGAAAACCTTTAATAGTTCTTAGTGAATTTATTTATTTATTTATTCGGAGAAAAAAACAAAAATGATACATACAAATAGGCAAAGGATACAAATAGATATTTCTCACTAAGAACATATAGGAAGATAGTTTGATAGTTTGAGTACAACACGGACCTAATTATTGTTATATATATATATATATATATTTTATTACCAGTTGCACTAATAAACCATTCAATCAACAATCTTGCTGATCATCAATAAGCACCCTAGTGATATTGGCCTTGTAACTGCTGCAGCTTTGTGTGAACATGTCGACCGAGGCAAGTCTGCCGTCGTGGACGCGACACATTCTGGCGAGTGGCGCCCGTTTGCCCGCATTCGTTTTGGCACGTTTGGCAAATTACTGTATCAAATTTATTAAAAGATTGTCAACTATTGCTTTTTTAAAATGAAAAAAAAAAAAAAAATCCTTGATATAAAACTATGACCTATAAATAAGCAATAAAAACTATAGTTAAATTTACAGTTTTACACAACTGAAAAAGATTACGTGATAAGATAGCCTTATCGGAATGATAAATATAATTACGTCATACGTAGATGGAATTTATTTACAGATTTAGTTTGTAACTTGATTTTTTCATATTTACTAGCTGTTATACCCGGCTTTGCGCGTGTAAACGGCGTCACAAAATGGATTTCGTTGCGCATTATTTTTATTTTGCTATATCTCCTAAGGTTGCTAACCTAATAATAAATTAATTTTGCTATATCTCCTAAGGTTGCTAACCTAATAATAATTTAATTTTGCTATATCTCCTAAGGTTGCTAACCTAATAATAATTTAATTTTGCTATATCTCCTAAGGTTGCTAACCTAATAATAATTTAATTTTGCTATATCTCCTAAGGTTGCTAACCTAATAATAATTTAATTTTGCTATATCTCCTAAGGTTGCTAACCTAATAATAATTTAATTTTGCTATATCTCCTAAGGTTGCTAACCTAATAATAATTTAATTTTGCTATATCTCCTAAGGTTGCTAACCTAATAATAATATAATTTTGCTATATCTCCTAAGGTTGCTAACCTAATAATAATTTAATTTTGCTATATCTCCTAAGGTTGCTAACCTAATAATAATTTAATTTTGCTATATCTCCTAAGGTTGCTAACCTAATAATAATTTAATTTTGCTATATCTCCTAAGGTTGCTAACCTAATAATAATTTAATTTTGCTATATCTCCTAAGGTTGCTAACCTAATAATAATTTAATTTTGCTATATCTCCTAAGGTTGCTAACCTAATAATAATTTAATTTTGCTATATCTCCTAAGGTTGCTAACCTAATAATAATTTAATTTTGCTATATCTCCTAAGGTTGTTAACCTAATAATAATATAATTTTGCTATATCTCCTAAGGTTGCTAACCTAATAATAATTTAATTTTGCTATATCTCCTAAGGTTGCTAACCTAATAATAATTTAATTTTGCTATCTCTCCTAAGGTTGCTAACCTAATAATAATATAATTTTGCTATATCTCCTAAGGTTGCTAACCTAATAATAATTTAATTTTGCTATATCTCCTAAGGTTGCTAACCTAATAATAATTTAATTTTGCTATATCTCCTAAGGTTGCTAACCTAATAATAATTTAATTTTGCTATATCTCCTAAGGTTGCTAACCTAATAATAATATAATTTTGCTATATCTCCTAAGGTTGCTAACCTAATAATAATTTAATTTTGCTATATCTCCTAAGGTTGCTAACCTAATAATAATTTAATTTTGCTATATCTCCTAAGGTTGCTAACCTAATAATAATATAATTTTGCTATATCTCCTAAGGTTGCTAACCTAATAATAATTTAATTTTGCTATATCTCCTAAGGTTGCTAACCTAATAATAATTTAATTTTGCTATATCTCCTAAGGTTGCTAACCTAATAATAATTTAATTTTGCTATATCTCCTAAGGTTGCTAACCTAATAATAATATAATTTTGCTATATCTCCTAAGGTTGCTAACCTAATAATAATTTAATTTTGCTATATCTCCTAAGGTTGCTAACCTAATAATAATATAATTTTGCTATATCTCCTAAGGTTGCTAACCTAATAATAATTTAATTTTGCTATATCTCCTAAGGTTGCTAACCTAATAATAATTTAATTTTGCTATATCTCCTAAGGTTGCTAACCTAATAATAATATAATTTTGCTATATCTCCTAAGGTTGCTAACCTAATAATAATTTAATTTTGCTATATCTCCTAAGGTTGCTAACCTAATAATAATATAATTTTGCTATATCTCCTAAGGTTGCTAACCTAATAATAATTTAATTTTGCTATATCTCCTAAGGTTGCTAACCTAATAATAATATAATTTTGCTATATCTCCTAAGGTTGCTAACCTAATAATAATTTAATTTTGCTATATCTCCTAAGGTTGCTAACCTAATAATAATTCTAGAAGCAAAATTAAATCAGAAGGATGTTAACATAGCGTAATACAAACTATATTACATACCTAGAAATAACATTTGACATGCCCATTTACAGCAGTAATTATTTATTCAAATGTGACATAGGCATTATAATAATAAAACTTAAATATATTCTTGACAAAGCTCATTTGCAGCTGCTAAATTATTAATAACTTATTATTATTTATTTTTTAACCTTAGTATAGGATATTGACAAGGTCTATTTACAGCTGCTTCAATTACTTTAGTAATTAGCTTTATATATATATAAATTTGACATACCTATATAATTATATATATATATATATATATATATATTTATATTTCTGACAAGGCCATTTTACAGCTGTATAATTTAGTTTTATTGCAAATATTGATGTTTTTTTTTGTGTTTATTTCTCTTTTGTTTAATTTCCTTTGACACTGCTTTAACCTGCAGTTCTGTTCCTTGCCTTATAGCACTCTCCAGGCAGGACAAATGTGTTGTACTTGTGTTTGTAACCTTGGACTTAGCCGAATTCCGGTGGGAATGTATGGCGGTACGTAAAGAATAAAGAATAATAATAAAAATAATCTAATCCTTGCCAACCCGTCTGGCCAGCGTGGCGAGTGTAGGCCAAATTCACCAGATATATGTTCTGGAAGGTCCATCTCCAACAGTGGAGGTCTAGGGTCTGTAATGAATGAAGGTTCCATTTAAATAAATAAATATTTCCAGACAGGTCACACAGCGCCATCTAATTTCCGTGGTAAGCTACGAGGCTTGTGTTACGGAAACTAGATGGTTGATAAACTACATATTATACTTTTTTTTTGTAAATATATACATATTATAGATATAAACACCCAGACCGAGACAAATTATACAATGTACAACTTGCCCCCAGTGGGAATCGAACCCACGACCTCCCGAGTTCACGGCAACGTTTGTTACACTAGGCCACGGAGGCGGTCTTTTTTATTATTTATTTGTATGGTGTAAAGGGAAAAAATAATCTTTATTCTTAGTGTATCACCGTACATTCCCACCGGAATTTGGTTAAGTCAATATAATTTAAACAAAATTGTACACAATATATATTTAACGTTAAAATATCTGTCTTGCCTGGAGATTGCAATGTGAAGACAAGGAGCAGAACTGGTAGTGTCATAGTAACATCAACACAATAACAAAAAATAACCAAAAATATACCTAGGTACCTATATTAAATATAAATATTTACCTACCTTAGGTAAATAAATTAAACTGTTGTTGCGGCTGTATATGGGCTTTCCTAGTTTTAAAATTGCAATTATCCCCAAGAGTTTTAAAAAGTTCCGGGTGGCTTTTTACAAATAAACAGCATTCAAGTATATAGATAGAAGAAAGTAGTAGAAAAAATATCTTAACTCACCTTACAGACAACCTGTAGCCCTTTGACTTTGGACGGCATCTGACCGTACGGCATCAGTCTCCTTCTGCGACCGCCGTCAGTCAAATAGACTGTATCCACCGAGCTTAGGGGGACATCATAAACACCCAGGAGAAAATTCTTTTGGTATGGCTCCTGTAGGAAAGATAATAATAATAATAAATTATTTATTGTATTTATTTATTTAGTTACAGTTTCAACAGCGCTTAAAATTAAACCTAGTCTACAAAATTCTTAACTAAAGCCAATTCATCATCATCATCATCAGCCTGTGTCTCTCCACTGCTGGATGTAGGCCTCACTTCACACGATCTTCTGCCACCCTCGTCCATCCCCCACCAGCGACGAAAAGCTATATCGGTAACTTTGGTTCTTTGACGGATGTCAACGTTTCTGACTTTATCTTTTAGTGAAATCCCGAGCATAGCTCTCTCCATAGCTCGCTGAGCGACCTTGAACTTGTGGACCAGACCTACCGTCGGTGTCCACGTTTCTGCACCATACGACATTACTGGAAGAACGCAATGGTTGAAAACTTTTGTTTTCAAACAACTGATGAATCAATAATAATAATATACAGGGTTACAGAAAAAGTCGTGCTAGATCCGTTCAGGGCGTGGAGTACCAATCAGTTCTGACTTATTTCTCTATGAAACACCCTACCCTAAATTTAACCCTTTTCGAGATTTTCGACTTTAAATTTTTTTATTGAAATTTGCCGATTTTTGGGCTACTAAAATTAATTTTGTTTATTATTATTATCATTATAGCATTTTTACATGTTAAATAAGATGCTTTAGGACGTCAATCATTAAAATAGTGCATAAGTTAATTGAATAGGCCGTAGTAGACAAGTGAAAGTTAAGAAATTACAAAAATAATTAGCAAGTTTTTTTTTCTCTAAGAGATATCTAAAAAAAATATTATGACAGTTGTTCGGCAGATGTATTTTAAAATATCTACGTATCATAAGCTATCTAACGAGGTATAACAATCTAGAATTTGTATTACATTTCGTGGCAAAAACTTAGTTCGATAGGCGACAGTGGGAAAGAAAGTTAATACTTAGTCCTTAAAAGTAAAGTAAAATAATAGGTAAGCAAGAAACGTTATTTATTAAATCTGGTTTTTCCTGTAACCCTGTATAGACAATACAAAAAAAAATCTAAAAAAATATTAATTGTGAAAAAAAAAAAAACCTTAACCTGTTCTCCTGTGTGCTAAGGCATTAGTATTGGTGTGTGTGTATAAAATGTGTGTGTAGTTGTGACAGTGTGAGTGTAGATGTAATTTTAAATTTGAGTGCAGCTATGCATTCCATTATTTATTAAACTTTTAGTTATTTCTGTTTTAAATGTCAATATGAGAGAAATGTTTATTGTAAGTCGTTGCCAATTTCGCAATTAAAGAATTTTGGGCATAACTAGTACAAAACCAAAACAAGTTCAGGTACATAGGCGAGGTTAATGCTGTAAATGTATTTTCTACCAACTAACGTGACTGAGATATGTAATAAGCGGGTGCACCAGAAGAAAAATGATAGTTAAAATTATGTATTATTATATAAAAGATTACGATTAAACTCTGGGGAAACTCAGTAGACATATACCGTGCATTCATAATACAAAAGATATGCATAAGAGCAATTTGTAATGTCTGGTATCGTGACAGTTGCAAACCTCTCTTAAAAACACTAAAAATATTACCTCTACCGTGTATGTACATTAGAGATGTATGTCTTTTCGTACATTCTCACCCAGAACACTTTAGGAAGCGTAGTGAAGTCATATATGAAGTCATAGTCACTAAAACTGTTTAAATTTAAGAGTCAAACAAATGTTGGTTAATAAATGTTTTTATTCGACAAAAGAATACCTAGACACTAAGTGTAGTTGCCAGAGGGTTATGTCCGAAGCCGATCTAATAAAATATAAGATACCTGGGAAAATGCAGGATAAAGGGACTCACCAATATTAGGTCGTCCAATCGACTGGACTGCCGATGTCTTCGATAGTTCTGGAGCAGGCCTGATCCAGATACAATTCACTTCTTTATTCTTTCTCTTGCTCGTATGGCTGCGCAATTTCAACTGAACGAACTTTATGTGGTTTTGACACTAGTTGTTTCGTCGAACCGGTCGAGGCGAAGATTTTGCGTCCGTGCATCCTTAATAAGACTTCCAAATATGGCGAGGAAAATGATTAGGGATAAGGACGCAGGAATTTTACCTAATCGGCTCGAACATCCTCCCCGGCAATTGAGAATACATAGGATATTCTCAATAGAAAGAAACCATATGGGTATGAATGTAGTGTCAGGTTATAGTATAATGTATATAGTATAATGTATATAGTGAAGATAATTAAAGTATAGTATGATAAATTATTTTAGTATATAAGTACATATAAATAGATAAGTATAAATTATAACTAGTTGGTACTTGATATGTTATTGGGTTGGCAAAGGACTCAGCTTAACCACTGGCCTTTTAAGTATTTTTTTTACAAATTTTAGGATGTAAACTACTATACGCAGTAATTTATGCCAAGATGAATTATTATTAATAATATTAGTTAAAGGAGATGCTAAGGAAACATCTGTAACCGTTGTAAGCGATTTAGTATTAAATTCCGGTGTCTCATTAATAGAAATCGGAATAAAGTTTGTGATTGGCCATGAAGGTATAGGACCTTGGAGCCATGAAGGACCATGCCACCACAAGGGATGACAAAGAAGCTGCGATGGATAAAGACCCCGGGATAAGCAATCACTGGGGTTTGATATTCCAGCAACATGAAAGAACCGGCTTGGATTAATGTTTTCATGACACTTCGACACACGATTACTCACAAAAACATTCCATCTATGGGGAGATGAGTGTATCCAAGACAGGGCAATCAGACTATCAGAGAAAGCATATACGTTTTCAATAGGAAACCTAGAGTTATAGGTATCGAAAACCCTTTTGGTTAATTTCGCCATTAGAACTGCAGCGCACAGTTCTAGACGAGGTAAAGATACAGTCCTAACAGGAGCAACCTTGGACTTAGAGCAAACTATATTTATAAGTATAGTCTGAGCTTCGGTTACTACATGTAAATAGACCACACAGCCGTACGCCTTCTGACTTGCGTCAGCGAAGGCCACAATATTTACAGTGCAATTTTTTGTTACACCTAAGTGACGAGGTATATTTAATTGCTTAAGAAGGTGTAATTCAGAAATTATTTGATTAAAAGTAGAAATGATATCCGAGGGAGGCTGTTCATCCCAATCTAATTTAAGTAGCCACAGGTCTTTAATTAGCAACTTGGCTAAAAGTATGACGGGGGAAACCAAACCATCCCACAGACGAGCTATTGTGGAAAGGATATTTCGTTTTGTGCATTTAATCTCATTATAATGCGTTTCTATAAGAAGTATATCCTTTATAGGGTCCCACTTAGTACCTAAGATTTTTAATGTATCAGACTTGTCAAAGTCTATAGTCTTTGGTAAATGAAATTGTTTCGGAATAGAAGATAATACAAGGAAAGAGTTGGTAGTCCATTTAGTAAGGTCGAATTTTCCTGCCGCCAACAGCTTAATAAGTTGATTAACAGACTGAATGGCTTCAGTTTCATCCAGGACGGATAAAACTAAATCATCCATATAAAAATTACCTTGTGCCAGTGAAGCAGCAATAGGGTAGCGCTCACCTTCATCTGCACATAGCTGTTGGATGGTCCGCATAGCCAAATATGGACTGCATTTTAGTCCAAAGGCCACTCGGTTAAATTGATAAGTCCGAACCGGTTCAGAATTATCAAACCTGTACAATATCTTCTGATATTTTCTATGTTCATCCTTTACTTCGATTTGCATATACATTTGTGTAATGTCTGCGGTCAGTGCAGTTGGAAATAAACGAAAATTCAGTAAAATCGCAAATAGGTCTGATTGAAGGTTTGGGCCGGAGTAAAGTAGGTCATTAAGTGACTTTCCGTTGTGTGTTTTGGCACTAGCGTCCAAAACCACCCTTAACTTTGTAGACTTATCAGGTTTTATAACGGCGTGATGTGGTATGTAATACCCCTCATTAATCCTACTGGTTGTCTCAGACAAGTAACCCTTAGATAGGTAATCTAAGATAGTTTTATTATAATCATCTCTCAAAGTTATATTTAACCTATTTTCAAGGCTTAATAAACGTCGATAAGCGACAGTGTGAGAATGGCCTAAAAGTTTAGGATCATTCTCAAATGGCAGTGAGACAGAGTATCTGCCATTTTCATTACGGGTTACCGATGAACTAAATAATTTTTCACAAGCCAAGTCGCTTTGTGATTGAAACCTATTAAAAGAAAATTCCTCCAATTCCCAGAATTTATTTAAATTAAAATTAACCTCATTGTTACTTAAGGCGAGGAATGAGACAGTTTCCACATGTTTCTCTCTAGATACAGGAACTTCACCCATAAGTATATAGCCGAAAACAGTCTCAATAGCTGGTGGGAACGGGGATGTATTTAATTTATGATTATGTAATAGAATAAAGGGAAACAATTGTGCACCCAATACTAGTTCAATCTCGCCAGGCAAGTACCACAGAGGGTCAGCTAAAGGTAATGTTGACATTTTGTTAACAATAGAAATGTCTACTAACTCGCATGGCAGATTGTCGGTAATGTGCTCAACGACTAAGCAAGAAATATTATATTTATTTTCATTTAATTTAGATTTAATTTCAATTAAAACATATCCTAGAATAGGACGTGACAAAGAGCCTATGCCCTTAACAAAAGAGTTACTTAAGGGGATGACATTCAAGTTTAATTTTTTACAACAATTTTTTGAGATTATATTATTTTGTGATGCATTATCTATTAAGCATCTAATAGAAAAATATTTATCTTTATTTACAATATAAACCTGAGCAGTTGCTAACAGAATAGTACTTGGTTGAGAAAGATTGGTGTAACACTTATCACCATTATCCATAAGTGTTTTCTTAGAAGAAATTAAAGAACGAGCACAAAGTGTGACTGCATTAGCTTCACTGCTGGTCGTTGCAATTGGTTCTGCAGTCACAATAGGACTTGTGCTAGCCGGTGTTTGTTTTTTAAAGTGAAGTAAAGTATGATGATTACTATTACAAGTTTTGCAAGTATTGCTAGAAGTACATTTAGAGACAGTATGATCAAGGTTCAGACAGTTTACACAACCTCGTTTGGTTTTGATAAATTCAAATTTATTTTTTGTTGCCAGCGCCTTAAATGCTGAGCATAAGTACAAACATGTATGGTCACTTTTATTGCAAAAGGAACAAACAGAATTTACTTCCTTATTGCTTACTAAAAAAGTTTTAGAAGTGTTGGAACGAGCACTTAGTTTTGAAGTAGTAGGAATCGAACTAGAGTTAGTGCGTTCAATTATTTTTACTTGACTTTTCATGAAATCTACAAAGTTTTGGTATGTAGGTATTGCTTTATCCCTAACGGACATTTCAAACAGCTGACCCGTAGAACTGTCGACCTTCCTGACCGCTATGTGCAGGAAAATAAAGTCTAATAAATCCTTAATATCTAGTTGTCTCAACGCACATATACTAGCATCATATTTTTCTATAAATTCATTAATAGAATTGGAATTGCAGGAAACAGTATTTTTTATATCTAGTAGGTTGTTTAAGTAGTAAGACCCTAAAACGCGATTATCCTGATACTTTTGTACTAGTGTATCCCATAGTGCAGTATAGTTTTCACCACTCGTAATAACACCTGATGTCAGTTTTAAGGCATTTTGGGTTAGTTTACCCACTAAATATTGCACCCGTTGAGCATTATTAAGGTGGGGATTCAGATGAATGTTTGTTCGAAACGATTCATAAAAAACTGCCCAGTTATCTAATTTGCCATCAAATGAGGGTATGTCAATAGGCGGCAATTTTATATAAGTTTTATCATTTTGCTGGGTTATATTCTCAGGACGAATTGTTTTTAGGCATTCAGACCGCTTACGCCGGAGCCGGGAATAAATATCCTCAAAGGCAAGCAATGTTTTAAACTCCGGATCCTCGGACGGAGTTTGTTTTAATAAAAATATGTTTATTTTATCCAAATTCATTTTAAACTCCTTATACATATCATCCAGTATCTCAGTATCATTTAAAAACTCATCCGTGCCCCTTGAATCCCGAGAAAGGTTCAGCGATTTCATAGAATTATAAATTTTAGTAATCCTTTCAAAAAGAGAATTATTTTTTGCAGTGAATAATTTATTTTCTAAAGCCATTGTAGAACAATATTAAGTTAAAAAGAAAAGTTAAAACAATTAAAAAAAACGAACATGTAAAAAAAAACGTGTTTTAAATTTTAAAGATTTTTACAGAGTAAACTATACCAATATACACAAAACTGTTATAATTTATAGGAAATTATAATAAATAATGTGTTAAACTACTTAAATATATAATAGTTGTATAGTAATTGGGTTTTTATTAAAAATGAAGTATGTAGGTAGTAAGTGTAAGATTATGTTTGAATGCGAACTAAATATCTTATAGTTATTGCACCAAACTGAATTATCACTTATTATATTATGTGAGTTGAAATAAAGTAAGTTATGTTAAGAAATAAGTATGTGAATTGTAAATCCGTGAGAAGGAACCATAAAAACTGTAGTTGCCAGAGGGTTATGTCCGAAGCCGATCTAATAAAATATAAGATACCTGGGAAAATGCAGGATAAAGGGACTCACCAATATTAGGTCGTCCAATCGACTGGACTGCCGATGTCTTCGATAGTTCTGGAGCAGGCCTGATCCAGATACAATTCACTTCTTTATTCTTTCTCTTGCTCGTATGGCTGCGCAATTTCAACTGAACGAACTTTATGTGGTTTTGACACTAGTTGTTTCGTCGAACCGGTCGAGGCGAAGATTTTGCGTCCGTGCATCCTTAATAAGACTTCCAAATATGGCGAGGAAAATGATTAGGGATAAGGACGCAGGAATTTTACCTAATCGGCTCGAACACTAAGCTCGACAAAGTCATGTGACTAAATAAATATTTGTGTGCTAGAAATAGCGAAGCATGTGATATAATTACATATAATAATTTACATCCCTGTACCTACCATGTTTCTGACAAATAAATTATTTCATTTCATTTCATACCCAGACAAAAAAGAGCCAAGTTTTTAAATCTATTATACCAGCCCCCCTGCTATAAAGACATAAGTATGAAAAATGTATTTAAAAATAAAAATAATAAAATATCTTTATTCGAAGTCAAAGAGTTCAAGTTTACATTTTATAAGGAAGTAGGTATAAGACAAATATTTAACGCAGATCATAGAGTGACGTAAACTATCCACCAGTATTAGTAAAACCCTGCAACCCGAATGAAGAGTATAATTACCTGTACTATGTAATCTATATTTGTATTGTATCCTAATTGTACAATTGTTTGTTATTCCAAATAAATAAAATAAAATAAAAGAGTACCTGTGTTCCGGGAAGCAGTATTCATTGAGTGCGGAATGAGTATGATTCGATATATGTATTTATACACCTAAGAAACTATGATGGAACAAATAGATATTTATTTATTTATTTATTGAGAATCCAACAGCGTTTCAACTTTAATAAATTAAGTACTTACAAGTTAACAATTTTAGGCCACTAACAGGATTCCACATATAATATTAAAAACTGTGATAAGTGATACAATAAAATTCAAAAGTTAAAAATACATATTTAAGAATTTAAGATGTAAAATTGATTGCATAAAATATGAAAAAAATAAAACTAAATTCTAAATTTCAGTTGAACAGATATAATAATGTATTATTAGTCCTACACTTTTTTTTTTTTTTTTTTTTTTTTTTTTTTAATTATGGTGCATGCATGTTTGTGTAAGTATGAGAGTGAGTGCATGTGTTTGTTTAAATGAGTGTGTGTGTGCGTGTGTGTTTTAGTATGTTTATTTATTTAATGTTTATTTGCAATTATCTCCTTTAATTTATTTTTAGATATATTAAAAATGTCAATTTCCGAGTACTCCAAGTTATATGTACGCGCGGCTCTATACAGTACAGAGTGATATGCATAGTTCGTCTTCGCGAAAGGCACAGCAAATAACGATGTGTGTCTAGAACGTAACGAATTAAATGAACTTTAAGCAATCACAATAATATTTTTATTTTTTATATAGAATAGATAAAATATAGTATTTATATAAATAAAATAAGATACATATAAGTAAGATAAATATATATTAAAAATAGATTAGATAAAAAACTACCTAATTACATATATTGAAACATCCTAATGTTTTTATACAAAAATGTAACACTATTTGTAGACAATGAATCTAAATAATTATTGCAAAGTTAAATTAGTAAATGAAAATGTAGGTAGATGTTAAAAAAGATAGTTGACGACCAAGTATACCGTGTTGTGATTCATCGGTGCTTGTTTTCAATAAAACGGTTAGCCTCCACCATATTTAATATGTGTATAATAATATATAATAAGCTTCCTTTCTATGTGGAAAAAAACTGCATCAGTGGTTGTTGCCTCTAAGTTATCAGTATGTTGAAGACCTATTAAAAATCATAACCTAATTTATTGGCTATTGTTACCGTAGTGTCTATTAAATGACTAATTTTAAATTGCATTACATCATCTTTCATTGAATAAATATATAAAATATATTTTGCTATAAGTTTATTTACCTAGTATAATATCATATCTATTAATTATAACATATCTTATCATATCTCATCATATATGTATCATATCATATCTTACTTTATTATATATTATCATATCATTTCTTATCTTACCATAGGTTTGCATAATACGAAAATTGTTGTCAGGATAGATACTGCAGTGGATGACACCCAGCGACTACATTAAATTCCATGTAACTTTCTCACATCATATTATTGACTGACCCCTGTAGTTCAGGTTCACCTAGTTTAGGGGTCTTAGTACTTTATATTTTGTTTTACACATATAATTGTTGCTGTACTGTTATTTGCTAAATTAATATGTTTCATTCCAGTGTATTGTGTTTATGTTGTTCAATAAAGGTTTTTTCATTTTCATTTTTTTTTTCATTTCATTTTTTCATTTCATTTTTCATTTTTTTTTTTTCATTTTTTTTTCATTTCATTTCATTTTCATTTCATTTCCTGACGAAATAAAATTATTGCAGGGCCAGGACCATGGATTTTATAGTGTAAAAGAGTATCTTGAGTGCAAAACAGGTTAATTAATATTGTTTTTTTGTTTTAATGTAGTGGTGATTATGATATTAGTATGTGGTTGAGCTTCTAGGAGTGGACTGTATATTTTTAATTAAGAAGAATTATAATAGCTCGGCGGTTTTACTGCATCTAATTCTGTGTTGCTTACGTTTAGGGCTATCCCTGATTCACATCTAAGCTAGGAGATGATGAACGTGCTGAAATAAGTAGACAAAGGCATACGACTTGGGGGAAAAAAGATAGGTACTCACAGATCTCGAAGCACACTATTTCCAGCATGGCCAAGCACTGCACTTTACACAAAACTTCAATTATTATTATTATCTAGTCTTTTGGTTGGATTCACGTATTTTCGCCATGCAAGCTCGGGCATGCGAAACGTCAGTTTATCACAGCTAGACACGACTAGCTCGCATCGCGGTCGCGCAGATACAACAGTGACGTTAGTAGATGTCACTTTTGGTGTAGGGAAAGAATAAGCAACTTGAGGAATCTGGATAGGATACCAAGCCGTAACAGTATGTGAGTAAAGATTTGCATGTAGAATATATGTGAGTAGACCTGACTAAAGTTTTGTGACCACTGTACTGTATTTATTGCAAATAAACGATATTTCATTTCACTTTCCTATAACCCGGAGAATGTAGGAGCCTTACGCACCTCAGCCTCAAGTTATTTTTATAAAAAAGATTGAAATAAAAACTTTGACAATTAATATACGTCAGTAAAAAATGAAGCCCAGAGAGCAACAAGTCCTTCAAGCGAAGTGTGAAAAGGCATCTAGTCAAGGCGGCATAGTGTTAGGGACTGATGTCGGACATAAGGGTCTGATTCCAGTTGCTAACATTCATGGACTCTGCGCACCACTTACCATCAGGTGGGCGCAGGGTCACATGTCGAGCTAGTATAAAATAAAAAAAGCGAGGTGCTTAGTCTAATTACTTACATCTTCTGGGGTATGCACAAGCGGGATGAAGGTCAATTTGTAATTGGTGACGAAAAGAGATCCAATTTTTTCAACTTGAAGTCCGCTGAGTGGTGTGAGTAAAATCACGTTATGTGTGGAACCTGCCACCGCTTCTCCTGTAAACAAAAAAGTCATTTTTGTAACAAGCACCATCTCTCAATGTTTTTAAACATCTAGTTACTACATCAGGGGCTAATCTCTTATACATGAAATAGCCTCTTTAACACAACTAAAGAACTACATGGAATGTAGATAGACTGATTCAAGTGACCATTCCGAAAAGTAGAGTATACCAAAATAATTAATATAGCATGGCAATAAAAGTCTACAATCACATTCCGGAAAATATTAAACAGCTACCAATACGATGCTTTAAAAAAAAAATGAACGGTGTTATTACTCCATAAATGACTTCTTAAATGATAGAAAAGAAAATTATGTACCTGACTATTATTAATTACGCAATACAATTGACATCTAGAATAATTATTTAATGAATTATATTTGATATTGAAACCTATTGGACCAATTATTATTTATGATTTATAAGACTGTGCCAATGTTTCTGAATTTGCAATTTAATTATTATAATAGTTGTATAAAATTTATCATGCTGTCACTGGCGAAACATGTGAGTTGTCTATAATAAATAAATAAATATTTCCAGACAGGTCACACAGCGCCATCTAATTTTCGTGGTAAGCTACGAGGCTTGTGTTACGGAAACTAGATGGTTCATAAACTACATATTATACTTTTTTTTTTTGTAAATATATACATATTATACATATAAACACCCAGACCGAGACAAATTATACAATGTACAACTTGCCCCCGGTGGGAATCGAACCCACGACCTCCCGAGTTCACGGCAACGCTTGTTACCACTAGACCACGGAGGCGGTATAATAACTACATATAACTATATATAATAAATATATATATATATATATATGTATATATATATTATTATACAATAATACATACAAAATAAAACTACTCATGTGATGAAGGAAGCGGGACAAAAGTAGACGTCGCGTCGCGGCTCCTTGTATATACCACATATTTAAAAGTTTTTGCGTGAGATTCCACTCTTTTCCAAATCAGCTTCTATACTCTTTGATACGTTGGCAGAAATAATTGCCAGCCTTCCTGTCTCTCGATTTCTCCGTCAGCCGTTTTATACGTAACTTGTACTATTAGGTTTATAAAAGTGTTTGCGCTCCAGTGACCCGCCAATGTCAGCGGTTAAAGGTCATTACTAAAAGAAACTGCGCCAAATCCAATTATCTTATTAACCAACAGCGACCACGGTCAAATATTACAGAATATGCGCCTAAATTCTGACAGAAATCACAATCTTCCACATTGCCACCGCAAAAATGCTCTATACACTGCTGCGTGGAGACAGTCCCATCAGCATTATATTATTTATATTTCTTACTTAAATTATCAGACAGGCACCATCTCTTAAAATATTTAAAGATAAACTATACACATACTTATTTCACAAGCAGAATAAGTCGCCATAACTCACTTATTATATATGCGTATATGTATGTATATTTATTCGTTTCTGACTTTATCTATCAGAGAAATACTTGAAACTTAAATTTGTGGACGAGACCCACTGTCAGTGTTCACTTTTCTGCTCCGTACGACAGCACTGGAAGAACGCACTGGTTGAAAACTCTCGTCTTCAAACACTGGGGTATGTTTGATAGGAAGATGTGGCGCAGCTTCCCGAATGCGGAAAGGAAATCCGTCGGAGAACCAAATTTACCGATATAGCCTTCAAAATTAGTAAGCTGAAGTGGCAATGGGCTGGACATGTCTGTCGTAGAACCGATGAACGATGGAGTAGACGAGTTCTAGAGTAGAGACCACGCACAGGAAGACGCATAGTGGGTCGACCTCCCGCTAGATGGACAGATGAGCTGAGGATGGTCGCTGGTGGGGTTGGATGAAAGTGGCAGGAGATCGTGTGAAGTGGCGAGCCTTGGGGGAGGCCTATATCCAGCAGTGGAGAGACACAGGCTGATGATGATATATTTATTTGTTTATGTAGGACATTTATTTATGTATAAGAACTGTAACCTGCCTTTGCAGTCACAAGATTATCCAACGCCTGCGGTTGGATGTAGTTGCTTTTAATTGTTACGGAGAGGATTCTACGGAACTCCTTTTTTATTGAAAATGCATAAACCTTTTTTATACTTTATATTTTAGATATTACTGATACAAATTTCTGAGTTAAAGTATCAGTAGTATCATCACGACTGTTTCCCTTTCGGGGTGGTCAGAAACCACGCTTATAAATAAGCGGATTCACATTTAGCCAACTTTGCTATAGGCCAATCATGACAAGTGGCAAGCTCGTCGATGTCTCCAGCGTACCAAACTCGAGAACTATCACAAATAAATTAAATATTATATAAATGTATTTATTTACATTAATAACTATTAGGAAGTAGAAATTTGTGGAGTTAAAATATATTGTTCTGATTGTTTAAAAATAAAGTATTAAGTAGTTTTTTTAAAGATGTGAATGGAAGGAGCCTGTCTGATGGTCAGTGGAAGTTTGTTCCACTGGCGAGCAGACGATACGGTACGAGGGGCGTTCAAAATATTCTCGGTATTGATACGTTACAACCTCTTTTATATATATATTTGTTACTGGCCGCTAAGATTCATCCATTGACATTAAAAAAAAGTACAATTGGAACCGAGATGTTCTTTTGTTTTTCTGCAATTGCCGAACAAACATGAACACCATGAGCGAATTAACAATTTTAACGAAATTAGAGCACCGATCCGTCATAAAATTCTTGACAAAACAGGGTAAAAATCAAAAAACCATAAAAGAGGAAATGGATTGTGTTTACCGTGAGTCTGCTCCTTCTTTATCTACTATTCAAAAATGGTCAAGCGAATTTAAGCGTGGAAGGGAGAGTATTGAAGATGACCCTAGACCTGGCCGGCCTGTAGTGGCTACCTCACAAGAAAATATCGATAAAGTGGAAAAACTTATATTGGAAGACGGCCGAGTGAAGGTAAAATCTATAGCTCAAGTAACCAATCTCTCTATTGGTACCGTACATGACATTATACATGACCATCTTAATATGTCAAAAGTAAGTGCAAGATGGGTTCCGCGAATGCTGACGCTTCTTCAAAAGGATATGCGTGTGGCTTGCTGTTCAGATTTTATCGACCTGTGTGGTGAAAATCCCGATGAGGTGCTGCAAAAAATAGTTACTGGAGATGAAACCTGGGTTCATCATTATGACCCAGAGAGCAAACAGGAGTCCATGCAGTGGCACATTAAGGGTTCAGCTCATCCCAAGAAGTTCAAGGTAATCCCGTCAGCTGGCAAGGTCATGGCCACAATATTTTGGGATTGTGAAGGAGTTTTGCTTATCGATTATAAAGAAAAAGGTGTAAATATCACAGGGCAGTACTACGCTAACGTTATACGTCAATTAAGAGATGCGATCAAAGAAAAGAGGCGAGGAAAGTTAACCAAAGGTGTTCTGCTTCTGCATGACAACGCCCCTGTCCATACTGCTCATATTGCCAAGGCAGCTATTGTTGAATGTGGGTTTGAAACTGTTACTCATCCACCCTATAGTCCGGACTTAGCCCCAAGCGACTTCTTTTTGTTTCCCAATCTTAAAAAGGATCTGCGTGGAAATAAATTTTCTGACGATGAAGCGTTGAAGACGGCCGTGGAGGAGCATTTTTACACCAAAGATAAAAAATATTTTTATGAGGGATTAAAAAAAAATATTGATCGATCTTATAAGTGTATGAACATAGGGGGGGAGTATATTGAAAAATAAAAATATCAAACTTTTCGTACTTGTTTGTTTTTATCCACATACCGAGAATATTTTGAACGCCCCTCGTAAATGAATCTGAATATCTGCGGAAGTGTGGGGTGGGATTTTGAGTTGGTTGTTATGAGAAGAACGAAGAGGGCGGTCGTGCGAATCACAAATAAATTCAAAGTGTGTTTTAAGATAAGAGGGACCTATAGGGTTGTAAATAATATTGTATAGAAAGTAAAGAAGATGTGCTGACCTGCGAAAGCGGATATTGAGCCAATTTAACCGTGTACGAAAATGGGAGACGTGGTCATACTTACGCAAGCCGAAAACAAATCGGATACATAAGTTTAGAAGGCGATCTAGTTTATTTAGTAGCTCTTCAGTAAGATCAGGATAGCAGACGTCAGCATAATCTATAATAGGAAGCAGCAGAGATGTGACTAACATTAGCTTCGTCTTGATGGGAATAAAAAACTGTAACCGCTTCAACACGTGCATACTGTTTAACTATTGTATTTTATAATATTAGTAGGACACCCAGCTAACTATAATCCTACATAATAATTATAATACCGACTTATTAGGTGACGTACAGTTAGGTGAAGTGTGTGGAATTTAAATTAGCTACAATTATGACACATATGTGTATTGGGGTTTATGTCACTTCCTGTATTTAATTAGTTGATATCAGAGACAATAAATATAAGAAGAAAGAGCAAGAAACAAAACGGTATGAGAATCAAAGCCAGGCCAATTATAACAAATGAAATGAAACAACTTATTTGTCAGAAACATGGTAGGTACAGGGATGTAAATTATTATATGTAATTATATCACATGCTTCGCTATTTCTGGCATACAAATATGTATTTATTCATATGAGATAATCATTAGTAAAGTATCATCACGACCGTTTCCCTTTCTGGGTGGTCAGAAACCACGCTTATAAATAAGCGAATCCGCTAAGAAATGTCACAAATAAACTACATATTAATTTAATGTATTTGTTTACATATTTTTCCCGGTACCTCCGAGTCTAAACTCTTAGTTAACCGCTAGACCACGGAGGCAGTTAGTAATCATTAGTGTATGCAGGTTATAGTCGTAATGAAATTTTAAATTTATTATTTTGTTGTTTTACGCACAAAGTGTCGACCGAAAGTGTGTTACGTTCTTCTCCGACAAGAACCACGTGTAAAAATAAGTAAAAAAGTTTGCAATTAAAATACGAAATCAATAAGAAATAGTTTCTTTACACGTTCATAGATGGCGCTATTATAGTTGTACACAATTTACACAATATGCTGCACCAGCCTGGCACTACCGAGAGTTACAAGATCCAAAGTCAGCAAAACATATCTCTCTAGAGTGGTCTCCCGAGCGACGTGGTTCGTGCGTAATTTAGTTATAGTTCGAAATCTAATGCCTACTATTGAGGAGTTTGTCGTCAACTGACTAGAAATGTTTTATTCAAGCATTCAAGCATCTCCAGAAGTAGAGGCCACTTCCTAGAGGAGACCTAAAGTTGGCAAACCTAGGCCCCTAGTCAAAATTAAAAAAAAAAAAAAAAAAACTTGACTTTTGACTTTTTGACTTTCCTAGAGGAGACCTAAAGTTGGCAAACCTAGACCCCTAGTTACACCAGTAACAGCTGTTGGCCACTGCAGAACAGGGATCGGGTGCTCATACCGAACCACTCTCTGAGTTTGAAGGAATGCTTTCTTACAACCGAGCAACCACCGCGCCATTTGTCCATTGCCTACTTGCAAAATAAATTGAATTGCAGTGCAAAGAACACGCTGCCGAACACGTTCAATTTATTGTTCTTAAATTAACAGAGGTTTTTGCGTTTTGTCGACTTTCGGGTTGCACATAGGCACATGCCTACCTTAATTCTGACTTGCCTGGTGGGTTACTGCTGTACCAGGTATTGTTTTATATAACTAAATTTAAAAGGTTATTAATTGATCGTTGTGGTGCAGTTCTGTATATGTTTTATTTTGTAAATCTGATATAGCTGAGTTTTCCTTGCAGATTCCTTTCTCAGTCAGATTAAACATTAACAGGTCACTGGAATTTGCTAAGCTGCTGGTCTTCTGCTAACAGCTTACTTATTGGACCACTTTGCTGCTTAGTCTTCTACTAGCAGGAGTAGAATCATTCAAAATAATTAAATTAATGACGTTTCATAAATGCCTGTAATAGGTTTACGTGAATAAAGATATTTTGACTTTGACTTTGAAAATGCACAAAGTATAAATGTGGTCCAATATTTACAAAAAAAATCAAAACATGCAAATTAATTGAGTACTTATTGCGATGTTGTGTTAACAAGTGATAGAAAATTTTCTGTGCGATAAAGAATTTTGTCATTTATGTAATGTTTATAGTCAATACTATTCTATTTGGGTTACCACTTATCACTAAACCGTACATGTCGTCAATATAACAGATTTCAAAGAAATAATAAGAATCAAAGTTAAAATATCTTTTTTCACATAAACCTATTACAGGCATTTGTGACACGTCATTAATTAAAAGATTCTACTCCTGCTAGTGGAAGACAAAGCAGCAAAGTGGTCCAAAGAGTAAGCTGTTAGCAGAAGACCAGCAGCTTAGCAGATTCCAGTGACCTGTTAATGACAGTTAAATAAATATTTCCAGACAGGTCACACAGCGCCATCTAGTTTCCGTGGTAAGCAACGAGGCTTGTGTTACGGAAACTAGATGGTTGATAAACTACATATTATACTTTTTTTTTTTGTAAATATATACATATTATACATATAAACACCCAGACCGAGACAAATTATACAATGTACAACTTGCCCCCGGTGGGAATCGAACCCACGACCTCCCGAGTTCACGGCAACGTTTGTTACCACTAGACCACGGAGGCGGTAGTTGCAGCGGTTCCTGGCGTAGACTGTAAACTAAACTGCTGTTAAAACTGAAGTATGATTCTTGGTGTTGTGTTCCTTGATTGTAGTTACATCAAGTTGTATTGTGTTATAGTTTTAACTTAGATTTACTTAATTGTTCTTATTTTATTATGATTGTTCAAAGGCCCGGATACTGTAATAGGATGTGGTAGTTGCGGCATCTGGTTTCTATCTTAGTTCTAAGTGAAAATCCATGTATGTCAATAAATCAATAAATGGATGGATGCGGGCCGGATTGCAACCAGTTGCAGGCCTAAAATGATATAAATAAATAATAAATATTTCCAGACAGGTCACACAGCGCCATCTAATTTCCATAGTAAGCGGTAAGCTTGTGTTACGGAAACTAGATGGTTGATAAACTACATATTATAGTTTTTTTTTTTGTAAATATATACATATTATACATATAAACACCGAGACGAGAATTATACACTGTACAACTTGCCCCCGGTGGGAATCGAAACCACGACCTCCCGAGTTCACGGCAACGTGTGTTACCACTAGACCACGGAGGCGCCGTTCTAAACTTTTGAATACATTTTAATAATGACAAATAAAGATGTAATTTAAGTATTTATTAAATTGTATGACGTATTTATATATTGGTATGTTATTTATACTTACTATGGTATATTTATGATTGATTTTAACTATTATTCTTATTTCGTACTCTGCATTCATTATAATAATTTCTCACTCTCCCAAAGGTTAGCTGGTAGAGAATACCAAACGGTATTATGCTCGCCTATGTACATTATTTTATATTTTGTGTGCAATAAAGAATTATATTATTATTATTATTATGTAATAATTATATGAAGCCCACTGTGTGGGTAGAGAAGACGGCCGCGCACATATTTATGGAGCACTGCAGTGTAGCTGCTCTTAAACTTAAGTTACTCTAGGGTACTGCGGGTACTCTTTCAGCGGTCTGCAGAAACATGACAGGTTCTCAAGGAGATTGGATGGCTCAGCAAAGCTTACGTACAATAGAAAAGCCATCACAATCATTAACATTTTATGTAGGAACATATTGTTTTCTATTAAGCAGTGTTATATCGTGATGGTGATCTTTACCTACTCTTGATCTACTATTGAGGCAATTGTGGTTCACTCGAAACAATTTAATTATTGTTAAAATTGTTGTGTTATTTTAATTTATAAAAAAATTGCTAATATACTTGGTCTAGCCAAGCAGTGTCTGTACAGTCGACCAAAAAGTGGTCTATCACCTAACTTAAGATTTATTTGCATGTCATCTAACAATAAGGTTGATTTTACCCTGAAAAAAATACAATCATTTAAATACTCAGCCTTAGCAATATTTTAATTACAAAGAAAGCTTTGTCAAAACTGATAGACCACATTCTTGGACACTGTACATCATTATCACGGCCTATAGAACAGAGTCCTAGACCTCCACTGTTGGGGATGGTCACTCCACAAATTTCTGGAGAATTTGGCCCACACTTGCCAGTCAGTTAGGCGAGGGCTGGGCGATTACTGATCAACAAAGTATAAATTCTATAAATATATATCTTACCATTAAGAAGCTTTGGCTTGAGTTCTTGTGTTGATCCATTTCTTTCTGCATTGTTCTGGAAATAGTTATAAAATTAGGGTTAAGTTAGGACTAGCGGTGGTGGCTAGGTTGTAAGAATGCTTTCCTTAAAAAAAAGCCTAAATTTGTTGTTTCGAACCCCGGCATGCACCCCTGAGAAATAGACTTTTTTTACATACATTTGTCATTTATTTACAACACCACCAGTTCCTGTGCCTCGGAGAGCACAAGTTGGTATTAGTGGAACCAGAACCAACAGCTTAACATGCTCTCTGAGGCACGGTGGTGTTGTAAATCTATGACAAAAGTACATAACAAAAGTGTATTTCTCATTGGTACATGCCGGGTGGGTTTATACCGACCTTTGTAGTATTTAAGGGACACCTTCTTACTACCAAGCCAACACTGCGCCTACATTTACTGTTTATTAGTGTGTAGGCTTATTTTATAGTTATATATATGTATATATTTATTCAATTATGTATTATTAGTATGTAGTATTTTCCCTTCTGTATAGCAAAGCTAAAGCATAAAAAATTGCCAGCATTCCTGTCTCCAGACTTTTCCGTTAACTGTTTGGACAACTCCTTGGCCACATGCTTGGCTGAGTGTCCCCATGGACTCATCATCTCGACCCCAAACAACGCAAATTCGTAACCTGTACCAAGGTTAGCGTATTTGAGCAGTATTTTAAGTATATATAATAAAGAGTTTTATGATTAACAAGATTACAATTGTTAAGAATAATTTAGCTAAAATGCATATATGAAGGCGAATCAAACAAGCAGAGAGACACCGGGTAAGTTTTGACATCACGAGTGTCACAAACATCAAACCATGATGTTGTCATGTAATTTGTAAAAAAAGAAGACAAATTTCTAAGCATTCCATGGATTCACCGTGCGGGTGCTGGGACCATTGTGTGTGGGTAAAAGATAGGAAGAATGGTGTCTCGGGCTTGCGACCGGCAATAGGCTGGTTTAAGTAAAGGAGGCCTCCTTTTTTACTTTATTGCACGATAATAAACCATCCACCATTCTACTCCTCTCCCTACCCAACCAAACACTGTATAATTCCATTAATGCCATCTTGGAAGCTTGTTCCATAAATGTATTGATGGCAGACCTGCCAATTCTTTCAGTAATTGAAGCAAAGATTTTGCTGGATCTCCTCTTGCACCAACTTCCACTGCTGAGCTGAGTCTTGACCCACTAAATGAAATTATTGTATGTCACTTTGACATTGACACAAATCCTGCTTGGAGTTGATGTTAGTTGAGTTAACACCGGTGTCACGACCCAAAATAATTCCGAATGGCTTGGAGTTACCACACCAAACATTTACAAACGACCGGTGTTGTGACTCGGTGTTAATTTACAAATGCAGCGCGTCCAAATTGGTCTACCTACAGACACACACTAAAGCTTCTTTCAAAATTTATAATATTAGTATGATTAAGTGTAGAAATAAGGGTATGTGTACGACATATAAAACAGGATTGCTTAGTTTTATAAACCTTACTAAATTGTTTTTTGTTAAGAAAAAATGTATAGGTATATGGAAATATTGTTATGAGATTAATAATTAAGTTAAAACTTACTTTACTCGATACATTAATGTAACTCTTAAAGTTCTCAACAATTTTTTTTTCATTCATTGTAACCTACTATGTCGACCCCAATATATACAAATGTTCGCGTGATTTACGCACTTAAACACAATCTCACTTATTTACACATTATTTAAAGACCAGGCACTTATGGAAAGTTCAATAATTCACATAATATTTTTGCAATTTACATAGATTTGATAACATCATTGAATACACAGCAGGTACACAATATTAATCTTAGAAATTACGTAGTAAATCACGACATGTATAATTCGTATGGGCAATAAATCTAGCGCACATGTTTAAACATTAATATTTTTTATTGTTACTTTATTTACATACGCTTATTAGAATACAAATTAAATTAAAGGTCTACCAAAGCAACGCACAAGAGAAACGAAAAGACCAAACCATAAATTATAAACTTTAATGATAGACAGTTGTTGCCACTCTTGCCAATTAAAAATAAACAAATACTAAATAATAACGTGAAAAAATATATATAATAAAATATATCTTAAATCTAAATAAGATATATAATATAATAATCCAATATGAAATTAAAATGTAATCTAAATTATAATTATGGATAACACTGTCGAAATTACAATCGAAATGAGAAAACTGCCATAGACAAAGGCTAGGTATTGCTAGAACAAATTAAAAAGTCCACTAAGTTCACTACAATCATTATAGTCTCTCCTTCACTCTTGTGTAATTTTCATAAGAACATTTTCCTTTACTAGTGCCAGATTATTCACACAACATTTCATTTAACTTAGCAACGTGTCACGTCATCCATTTTTATCAAAAGTCTGATTGAATTTGCATGTCTGATATGGCGATTGTTAAATTTCTGTTTTTTCATTAATTGTACAGTAGTTTAGTGTGTTTGTAATTGTTAATACTGTGTAAAATTGACTTAGTGATAATGTCTGAACCTGCCGAGCAGCCTGCTCCGACTGCTGAGGTAGTGGCGACTCCTCGGTTCTTTTGCCATAGATGTATAGCTGAAATTGCGGATGTTGGGCAGGTAGGAAGAAAATCAATATTTTTCCTCGAGTCATTATTAATCTGCATTACATTGTATTTACCTATAATAGTGGGGTTTGCTTTTACTAAAAAGCTAAAATATATAATTGCTGATTTGCTTCGATTTATGGGAATTTTATAGAAAATTCCAAATGTTGAATTTTTGTAACAATTCCAGTTTATTTCTGTCCGTTTATTATAAAACGTCGATAAATAGTAGCTGCAAATATATTGCGACATTATGAAAATCATTGACGGGTCATCATTTTGCGCGTTAACGCAAGACCACAACAAGAAACTAAAAATAGATTTTTGATAACACAATTAAGATATCAAATTGCTTGGAAAATTCTAAATTGTAATATTGATTTTTTTTGTATTTTTTTTTCCTATAATTATATTACATATACATTTCTCATATAAATAACTCTCTAGACAAGGGACGGGCAATGATTTTATCACCGTTTACTAGCATTAAACAATTCAAAAAGGTTGCTTATTAAACCCTGCATGCACCAATAAGAAATACACTTACATACATTTGTTGTAGATTTACAGCACCACCATTTCCATGCCTCAGAGAGCATGTTAAGCTGTTGGTCCCGATTCCAGTAACTACTTGTAGAATTATTAATAAATTGTCATTAAAACATACATCAGACCCTTGTCAACCTAGAGTGGTGAGCATTTGGAAGGATGAAGAAGTGGTAGTGATAATCTTCTAGACAGCCTCATCTTCTAATCATCTTTAGCAGTGGAGGTCTGTGATGATGATGATGACTCCACTAACAACTAGGTTCTTCAACCAGGCGCTCAATGGATGTATCTCCATGCCCTAACACATATCTGAAGAAAGTGAGAATGTGTGATTGTACAATTGAGGATAGGCACTGTCTTATTTCCAGTTCCTCCAGGATGGAATTGGTGATTTGGTACCTATATAATTATATTTTCCAGGAATTCAAATGCCCGAATTGTTCTAGTGGATTCATAGAACAGCTGCAAACAGCGAATAGAGACAATCCACTTAATAATTCAGCTGAGGGAGCTAGCACTGCACGGGTATGTAACTCGTGAGTTTGACAATTTAATAATAAGACATAATGCCCATCTAAATGTTAATTAATTAAGCTTACGGCCAGCTGCAAAAAGGCTGATGATCTTTTAACATGTTTAATGTATGTCTATGAGACACCTTATTGGCCGAAATAACCAAAGAGACAAGCTACTAATCACGTAGCATAAATAAACATATTTATCATAGAATATTTTAATCATCCTGTCTGCAACTGGCCGTTACAGCCACGTTATCACACCAAAAGTACCACTGACATATTGCCACAAATACAGTGCATAAAAGGAAAATACCCACTAAAATGTGGATCATAGTGCATAGAAAATTTTCAAGGCTTTGTCTTAACAGCTCATCAACACCTCGGGAGACAAGATCGTTGGGCAATATTTGGGCCAAAGGATCAGTATTGCCATTCATTGCAATGCTCCCAGTATCCTTGGCACTTTGCCCATTTGTAGCAATTTATTTATTTATAATATTTTGTTTTTCTTTAGTTTATTTAATAAAAGAGCTATAGCTAAATAACATATAATAATTTAATAGCCCAACAGCATAGTAAAAATACTTGCTCGACCTGGGCGGTGGCACAGCGTTACCCGTGTAATAAAACAAACCTTCATGTATGTATGTATACTTATACTTCCGCTTGACTTGCATCACCAAATAGCTGATCTCACTTTTCTGATGAATATTGTTAATGGACATATCGACTGGCCACATTGTTATGTTTGATATACTTTAGTACAACAACTAGTTGATACAGAAGCCATAGACTCCTATACACAGTTTTAACTGTACAGTTATAACTGACATTCCTTATGCCTACAGACATTCAGTTTCATTTCATTTATTGTACTTGTTGGCTCGATCTCTTTAAAGAAACTTAAGTTTAACCAACAACTTTTCATATTATGCCACATCTTTTTTTTCACAATTGTTGTCTTTAGATTTTATATTCCATAAGCTTGGCTCCGAATAATATATTTCTATGAATTCACATTGATTTGTCATTTTCCCTGTGAAGATAAACTCGGCGAAAAACATGTGTTCACACTACAGATGTTTAGTTTTAACTGCACAGTCCGAACTGTACATTATCAAGTGAAAATTCGATTAGTAAACAATGATACTTCCCCGTTGTGGTCACGAATTAAAATTGATGAGAAAATTCAGCAATAGTTGTAAATATGTGGAACAAAATACCAGAAGACATATTGTAGTCCCCAACTGTAAACACCTTTAAAAACAAACTGGACAAGTGGCTAGTGACATAGACTATGGTGATAACTGTCAATTTTATGAACTTTACACCAGTGCTTGATATAGGCATATCAGCAATGCGCTGCGAGCCTATCAATCAATAATAATAATAATAGTTTGTCAGTTTTCACTACACACGCAACAATTGAACTGCTCAGTTCAACTGTACAGTTAAAACTGTATGTGTAGAGCCCGCTTTATGCGTCCCATTTGCTGGAACGAATTATAAACAAAATGTCTGATGAATTTAAAGAATAGAAAGTTGATGGGCAGTTTTGCGATGCTTATTTGGTGTAACGAAACTACATAATGTTATTGTTGTTGCATGTTTCTTTTTCAGTCATATATGTTATTTTTTAAATTTATACAATATTATTATTATTACTTACTTACTGTACGCATATTATTAGTTTAATTCTATAACCTTTTTTTGTCTACTCATTTATTAGTATATTTATATGTGAAAAATATTCAATGGCTTTTATTTGTGTATGCCTCCAAAAAAAAAAAAAAAATCATTAATGAATTTTAAGGATCATCTTTGTTAAAATGATTATGGTAATATAGGTGAAATAAACAAAGACATGGTTGATAGTCATTGTCAGATGATAATGTCATATAACCTATATCCATCCAACAACCTATATCCAAGGTTCATGACTGTCAGATTTCATTTTTTTTTTTACTGTAATATAGACATAAATATCAGACAAAGCTTCTCTCGCATCTCTTCCGAAATTCCCTTTTATCTAATACGTGACCTGTCAAAGGTACAAAGTTCTACAAATAACATGATACATTTTGGGGCTTATGCTGTATACAATGATATTTAAAAAAAAAAATTTCCAAATTAAGTAAATACTTTTATTGATACTAAAAAGTATCATCATGACCTTGCGGGCTGGTCAGAAACCACGCTTATAAATAATCAGATTCACATTTAGCCAACTTTACTATAGGCATGACAGCATACCAAACTTACGAAATATTACAAATAATTTAAATATTAATTAAATGTATAAATATTTTTGTGTCCCGACCAGGAATCAAACCCGGTACCTCCGGCAGTAAAATTAAGACTGAAATAAATAATTGCATTGTCAAATGTCATGACCAAGGAAAATAGGGTTTATTTTTTTTATTTGTGACGGCAATTCCTCGAAGAGGTGCCGTGTAGGTGTTTATATATGGATCATCTTTTCAGAATGGAGGCCGAGTGAATGACTTAACATTTCTAATGTCAGGCGGTAGAGTCAGGTTAGTTATTTTATTCATAAAGTGTATATCGGTGATGGTCAGGTTGGGAAACTTAACAGAAATACAATATAGTACTTATAATTGTCGACATCCATCCAATCTCCAATCTTGCTTTCACATTAACTTATGGGACACCATGCAAAATTTTTAAATGAATAACACATGGTGATAAAACTAAAGTGATGAATGGTGAGCTTCTTATTGTAAAAAAAGAGGGTTCATTTTTAAACCATCCTGTGGTCGGTTGCCTGAAGACTTCTCCTCCTAAACTCGGTTAAGGGCTCCTAGCCTTCCCAGAGGAGATTGTATGGCTCCGCTGATGGTGTATATGTTTGTGTGTATATGACGTTTCCAGCACATTGCCTCTTTAGCTTCCAAATTTTGAAAGCTATTGTTAACTTTGGTTCTTTGATGGATATCAACGTTTCTGACTTTATCCTTCAGAGAAATCCTGAGCATAGCTCTCTCCATAGCTTGCTAACGGACCTTTAACTTATGCATCAGACCCACATCTCTGCTCCATACAAAGTTACTGGAAGAATGTACTGGTTGAAAGCTTTTGTCTTCAAACACTGGTGTGATGATAGACAGATGTGTCGTATTATAATTGTTGCGTCATATTAGCGGTGGAGTATTGGCTCCTAACTACCAACTTTCGGGAATGTACACTTGCGTCTTCTTTTTACGTGAGTAAAGAGATTACTAGTTGAAGGTCAAATAAAAATTACCAAAGTGAGGAAAAAATGGGTTTTGTTCTCACAACTGGAAAAAATAATGAGACTCACCAAATTTAGTCTTCTTTCACACTGTTTCTTTATAATGTAGAATGATTTCTTAATAAATTTTCGTTGATGCAATATTTTTATGGATGCACGCACTCTGCACGGGAGGCAAACAGACAGGCGACTTTTTTTTTTTTTTTTTTCTGCGCGGTGTGCTACCCACTTTTTTGGTGCGTAACTTTTTTGTGTTGCGCGTTCGGAAATTGGAATGATTTGTGGGTAGGGAAAATTGTCAGGATTGTTGTGAGAATCCAACAATAATACTCGTAACAAATAAATTGATACGGTGACAAAATGCAGAATAAAGAATAAAAAAAATATTTTCCACGGTGAACAATAATCTAAGTATATCAATAATAAGTAAACATCTTGGTATACTGCGCGGAATTTGTTAAAGAGCAAATATTTTTATATTATAATCTAGAATAAAAATAAATAACTACGTATGTTATATTTTAATTATTCAGTAATACAATTTTAAGTTACAGTGCAGAGAAGTTATCCCAAAAATATCGTCACTCATACTGAGCCCAATCAAGTAGGTAGCGAGAGGTCGACGTTCGTAACGTAATTCTTTCTCTCTCTAATTTCGTCTCTCGGCTGTGAGCGAGATTAATTAATAATAACAACCCCAGCCTTTAGGTATTTATGCGATTTTTAGACTCGGTCTTTAGTGAATAACCATGCAGTAGTGTTTTGTTTTTCGGATAATGTTTTTTATCTTTAAAAAAAGTAACCTTTTTTATTTTAAATAGAGGTTCTACCAGGAAAGCATAGGGACAAAAATAAGGAAAGGCATGCTACGATGGTTCTTGCATGTTGAAAGCATGAGCGATGAAAGATTGATGAACCAGATATATAATGCGAAAGTTGTGGGTAAAAGAGGCCCTGGCAGACCGAGACTCACATATCACGATCAAATAAATAAAACACTGACTGAAGGTGCATTAAAAAGTCTTCGTAACCAAAGAATGGTGTCTCGGGCTTGCGACCGAAAATAGGCTGGTTTGAAAAAGAGGCCTCACTTTTTTATTTATTGCGCGATAATACGCTCACCATCCACCATTCTACTCCTCTCTCTACCCAACCAAATACTGTATGATTCTGTTAATGCTGTCTTGGAGGTTCTTCCCATAAATGCTTAGGCCCAATTATTTTAGTAAGTGATGCAAAGATTTTGCTGGAACTCCTCTTGCACCAACTTCCACTGCGTAAAGCTGAGTCTTGATGATGTTCCTGATCATTTCTTCTGTGAGATCATAAATATTCGACTTCATGTTGTGGTTCAAGCCGCAAACCTTAATTGATTAATTAAAAACTAACAGAAACTCACGGCCGGACTCGTTGCTGGAGCAGCTGATATTGTCCATTGGTGCGGGTGCGGTTCCTGGAGCCACTACTGGAGGTACACCGTTTGTCCTCGTCGGAGCACCAGGAGACTATCTTATGGGGGGTGATGGTAAGTTACACACAGCATGTTTGTTAGTAAAAGTGTATAATTTGGTTTCATAAAGCGTTGAATGTCTAAGGCGGAATGCCCAAGCTTTTGACATTTCTAACAGACGTAGTCGATCTTAGACGATACGTTTTCGGTCAAAGTCAAAATATCTTTATTCACGTAAACCTATTACAGGCATTTATGAACGTCATTAATTTAATTATTTTGAATGATTCTACTCTAGAAGACTAAGCAGCAAAGTGGTCCAATAAGTAAGCTGTTAGCAGAAGACCAGCAGCTTAGCAAATTCCAGCGACCTGTTAATGTTTAATCTGACTGAGAAAGGAATCTGCAAGGAAAACTCAGCTATATCAGATTTACAAAATAAAACATATACAGAACTGCACCACAACGATCAATTAATAACCTTTTAAATTTAGTTATCAGTACCTATGAGATTACAATATCTGGTACAGCAACCAGGCAAGTCAGAATTAAGGTAGATAGACTACATGCCTATGTGCAACCCGAAAGTCGACAAAACGCAAAAACCTCTGTTAATTTAAGAACAATAAATTGAACGTGTTCGGCAGAGGTCCCAGGCCCCCACAGCAGCACCCGATCACGGACATAACGCATGTGCCAGCCATCCCCCCGCTCAACCAGGCCCTTAGGGTGCGGACCGGGACCCGACACACATGCCACCACTGCAATGACCTTCCTTCTAAGGAAGGGGCGACCACCGACACGCCACACCATGAGAACCTGAACACTAAGAATGACTTTCGAGACACACACAAGCATAAACATAACAATTACTTCCTAAGTACCCAAATGTACGATTGTGGATTGTGGACTCCGCCTCACCCCATACCATAAATACGTGGTAGGCGGACTGATGGTGGTAATTTGCCCAGTCTGCCGGGGCGGGGAAGTATCCACCGTTTTTATAAGTATCCACAATTCGTGCTACTATAAAAAAAAAAAAAAAAAAAAAAAAAAGAAAAAAAAAAAAAAAAAAAAGAACCCCGCAGTACCCTACGCACGGTTACAAAAACTAACGCGGCTCTAAAAAGTTTCTTAAAATGTACACTCAAACTTCAAAAACCTTTAATTTGTTAAGATACATGCAAAAGCGTTACCCTCCTAACTGCTAGACCACCAAGGCAATCACAAGTGTTTACAGTGAATGTAGTTAAATATTCATAAATATGTAGTATTTGTTTGTGTTTATTTTTAGCTTGTAGTTCAGTGTAGTTAGGTACTATCGATTTCAGGGCTGTTAAACGCACGCGAATTGTTGATTATAAGTAAGGATTTAACTTACCTGGTAGAGTACTAGGAATTGTATTATCATAGTATTATGATATATTAGGTAAATCTTGTTTCAAGCTGTGTTATTTTTATATATAAATATCACCATGGCAAGCTTACAATATTAGTTCTCCTTGAAAGTAAAAAATATTATATAATTGCGAACGAAATATTATATAATTCAACGAGAACAACAAATAGGTGGTAGGTTCTTATGAATTAATGAGGTTATCATCAAATTCCAGATTGTGCAGAATTTGATGCTTTTCTTGGAGTCACTCGCGGCATTATAGCTAAAACATCGGGTGCAATATGGGATTTCATAGCGCGGGAAAACCGCAAAAAATTAACTGCAACTTGTTCCCATATATAAAGTCCAATTTATCGTTTTCCACTATTATACACATTATTAACCTTTAAGTACACGCGTTGTTTAGGATAACATTCCGTCACGCGTGGGGTCCAGATGTACCCCCAATATAAATTGACAAATATATTAAGAATTATTTAATAATTTTTAAAAGCCGTTTTAGATTATAAGAAAAGACATTATACTCTTTATGAAAAGTATATATTAATCATAAAACAATCAATCTTTAGACAGTAAGGATCATTTTTATCAAATTAACAATCTCATACATAGAATTTTTAAGGCACATGTTTAATATACTAAAATTTAACAAAAGAGTCAACTTCTGACTAAATTACTATTTTTTTCTAATAAATTAAGAACCAAAAGCAAGTAATTATAAAAAAAAATTACAATAAACATTATAGAAAAAAAAAAACAGTTCTCGAAATGCACTACCCGAAACTAACATTAAAAATTATTCTTTGAGTAGGCATGGTAAACAATAAGTAATTGCTACTGAATAAGGCTTGCAAATAGTTTTCTTGCAACACTTACAGACAATAGTACTTTTTTATCTTTGGATCTGGGACAATAATAGCATCTTCTCTTCATTGGGGCACTAGGACCAGCTTCATCTGAACTCGGCAAAGGCTGCTCTTTGTCGATCAACTTGCACATTATTGCTCTTATATCTTTGGCCTTATAAGTTGGATTATGTCATCGGTAAGCAATAGTTCCCAAGTTTCTACTGGTGACATTTTATTCTTAGAAAGAGCAGGCCCTTTCAGACCCATGCGCTCTTCGATAATGTTGTGCTGTCGAATACGAGATGAATGTGGTGGAGTTTTGCTCCATTTAAACCGGTTTTTACCGTAAAAACTGTTGCTGGTAGTATCCTCTGCGGATTCAGTGGCGGAAGAGTCATCGCTTTCCTCTATTTCAGACGCTAAATTATGTTCGCTATGTATTGATTCACAGTCACTTATATCACCTACTCTTCCAAAATGTTCTCTTGGGGCGTGTCTCCAGTGTCGTCGCTTTCAGAGTCACTAAAATCATTCATAATTTGAGCAATTTCATCTTCAGTTAATCGGCGACTCATTTTTCTATTTATACAACACCAATTGTGAAAAAGAAACAAATGAAAATATAACCAAATTGAAAAAAGTAACTACGTTAAATCACGGGTGGGGTCCACAGGTATCCCCACGTAAGCAAAAATTTAACTTACCTTAGCAGAAGAGCGACGAACTTCCGCTCGCCGAAAGGCCTCGCGTCGCACTGTGATTAGCCGAAAACGCGCGATCGTAACTTGTTAAATTCAAAAAATACCGTAAAATAACAGCGCGTGGGGTCTGCGTAGACCCCGCCCGTGACGTTAAAGGTTAAACAAAACAACACCACTATTGACTAACAATATCCACAGAAAAGTAATTTACAAAACAATAATTTTCACTTGACATGTCCGTGAAAAATGGCGGGAAGAACTTTTTATTTACATACATTCTTGTGGTGGTAATTTTTCCAGTCTGCCGGGGTGGAGGAGTATCCAACGTTTTTTTTTTTTTATTTAGGAAAAAAAGTTACACAATCCAGCAAAGTTTCCACTTAAATATTAAACATATATTTTGCAAAAAATAATAATAATAGGGATAATCTTAAAAACAATACCTATATAACAAATACAACTAAAAATAATGGAAAATAAAAAAAATAGTAATCAATTTATGATTCATTTAAATAATAATATATTAATTTCTTTTTTTAACCTAGCAACACTAACACTAAACAAATCAATATCACCGATAAACACAGTAAAGTGATTCGGGATCAGGCTTGAATTTCCGTCATGCCCAGTCAAGCCGGCATAGTGTTAGGGACTAATGTCAGTCATGAGTATCTGATTCCAGTTGCTAATTCATGGAATTTCCTTTCTCAGTCAGATTAAACATTATGAGGTCATACTGCCTCCGTGGTCTAGCGGTTGTGTGTGGTGTTGTAAATCTATGACTAATGTACATATAATGGTGGATATGAAAGAAAGGATAGGAAAAAAAATAAGGAAAAGCATGCTTCCATGGTTCGGGCATGTTGACAGGTGAAGAGAGATTGACGAACCAGATATGTATTTAAATTAAAAAGCCATCGAAACAAAAGGGTATGTATGAAGAGTTGATGAATGTCGAAGAAGCGAAAGAGGTATGTAGTGATTGTGACAAGTGGCGCTCAATTGTCTTTGCCTACCCGCAAGGGATTTGGCGTGAATATATCTACATATGTATGACTTTTAAAGACTTACTAGTTGCCCATTATTACCATCACAGAGGACTTCAGGAGATGGGCCTTCCAGAATATATATGTCGAGAATTTAGCCTCTTCTCGCCCCGCTACAGCAGATGGGTTGAGGAGTTCTGTTGTCGTTTTTCAAGTGGTATTAGTGGAACTGAAACCGACGACGTAACGTAGCGTAACGTTGTGTGTGGTGTTGTAAATCTATGACGTGTGTACGTGAAAAAATGCATTTCACATTGGATTAATCTTATCAACATCTCTTTAAGATGTTAAGAGTTCAGAATATTTGAATGGTCCTTCGAACCGGATTATTACAATTTAATATTTAAAAAAGGCGTATCTATACAAATTTTGTTTATTTCAGAGGTCACTGGGTTGGATGCAGTTGTGACTCAATTGCTTGGTCAGTTGGAAAATGTGGGCCCTCCCCCTATGCCGACCAATCTCATCGACAATATACCTATAGAAGACGTCTCTGAAGAACGCGCCGCAGCAAAAACTACTTGCTCTGTATGCTGGGAGCTGTTCAAGAAAGGTGTGTATGTCTTTGGATTTATGTTAGCCTGGTACTTGGTGTATATTTACGAGATGTATAAAAAATACTTTTTTTTATTTCTAGGACCCTAATCTTTTAGAAAGCTGTTTTTATGTCACAGCTAGTTCTTTATTTAATTTTCTGTGGTATGATTCTCATCCCTAACCTGCCCACCTGATGGTAAGTGGCGCGCAGGGTCCATGAATGTTAGCAACTGTTATGTCCGACATCAGTCCCTAACACTATGCCGGCTTGTCTAGATGCCTTTTCACACTTCGCTTGAAGGACTCCAGGTTATAGGAAAGTGGAAACACAGAGGCTGGAAGAGCATTCCACATCTTTATTGTGCGACAGATGTATGAGTCACCAAATTTATAGGTACGCGAAGGGATAGTGACTACGGTATGTGGGTGCATATTCTGACCTGTGCGTGTGGTTCGGTTGCGGAATGGAGAGGAAGGAATTAGGTTATAGAGCTCTTCAGAGCACTCACCATAGTATAGCCGGTAGAACACGCTCAGAGAAGCTACATCGAGATTCGAGAGTTCCAGATATAGTGGCATCGTCCACAATTCGAACAGCTCGCCTCTGTAGGACATTGAGAGCATCTGTGAGGTACTTGGCTGAACCATCCCAAAGGTGTGAATAGTAATGTATGTTAGCCTAGTACTTTTTAGAGTTATTATGTGAATATTTTTTAATTTTTCATGAACACAGCGTCCACATATATCTGGAGAATTTGGTCAGACGGGTTGGCGAGGATCTGATGTCAATTTTTTATGACAATTTATTAACGATTCTACAAGTTGGTACTAGTGGAACCGAGACCGACGGCAACTACGGCAAGTTGCGCAAATACGCCAACCTTGGTACCGGTTACGAATTTGTGCCGTTTGGGGTCGAGACGATGGGCCTTCAGTAAGGCAATTATTTCTGCCAACGTACTAGCCTCGCTATACAGAGGGGAAATGTTGCCAGTCTTCTTGAGACTATCTCGGATGGGACGTCTCTAGAGGACTTGTTTTTATTTTTTATTTTATTATTTAGGTAGCGTTTAATTTATGTTTAATAATATGACCCATTTTTTTTTTTTTTTTTTATTTCACACTCATTTCTGACTCCAGTCTCTAACACTATGCCGGCTTGACTGGACATGACGGCAATACGAACCTGATCCCGGTGGATACACTTTACTGGGTTTATTTGTACGAACGGTGTTTTTTTTTTTTTTTTAATACTGAGCCCGACATGTGACTTCAGTCCCTGCTTTTTAACATTTCTCCAAATGTAGATGTACACTTAGGGATAGTGACTACGGTATATGAATTGAAGATGTTTGCTATTATAAAATGGAATTTTTTTTTTAGATGAAAAGATTGCTCGTTTGGCTTGCGATCATATCTTTCACAAGCCGTGTATTGAGCCGTGGTTGAAGTTGCACGCTACTTGTCCCATTTGTCGGCACCGTTTGATGCCCGATAACCCCACCAACTTGCGTGGGCCGCTCACTGCTAGCCATTTGCTCACTGGCAACGGAACGCCTCGCCCATCAATGAGTAAGTTTTTTTTTTGTTTAGATCGATTTAATTCGCTTTGTTTTCGAACATGTGTATTCTTGTTTTATAAAAATTGATTTTTTTTTTTATTATTGATTTTATTCATTAAGTGCCTTCATGATCTAGCGATTAAGTCCGTGGATTTAGACTTGGAGGTACCGGGTTCGATTCCTGGTCGTGACAAAAAATATTTATTAATGTAAATAAATACATTTAATTAATATTTGATTTATTTGTGATATTTCTCGAGTTTGGTACGCTGGAGACATCGACGAGCTTGCCACTTGTCATGATTTATTCAGGTGTAAGTATTATTACGACCTTACGGGGTGGGCAGTAACCACGCTTTTATAAGGAGCTAGTTCATTTAGCCAACTTTACTATAGGCCCATCATTACCAAAGGAGAGAAATATCACAAATAAATTACTGAATACTCCTAAATATTTTTTTTGGCATTTATAAATGGCTGCCATTTTTTTTTATAATGTGTTTAGGGGACATAGTTTTTGTGTGTGAGACAGCCAGGTAATATATCTTTCTTAGCGCAAACACGTCGGGTAAAATATGGGAGTTTATAGCGCGGGAAAACCGCAAAAAATAAACTGCAACTCGTTCCCCTGTACCTAACAATATCCACAGTAAATTAATTTACAAAACAAAAAGGTGCAGAAAAGCGCGATTTTTTTTTTTTTTTTTTAACATTTTTTTTTTTTTAGCTGTACCTCGTATCGGATTGCGTCGTATATTCCGTCGGGTAAACACTGGCCCTATTCATAACATCTATACCTCTACTTGGGGCCAACCGCCGCCCCCAGCGCGCCCCGAAGACGACCTGGTTCTGGACCCGATCACCAACCGACCGACCACCCAGTCCGCTGCCAGGGGGTACAACATGGACATTGACTATGATTGACAAGTACCCTTTCTGAGGATTATTTTGACACTCTGTTGCTTGGTCGTGGTCGTAGCATTGATTATTACCTTATGCAATTTGGATACTATCACCTACTATAATAGAGTGAAAAGGGAACTTAATTCCAATAATAATTAGGTTAATAATTGGACGTAGATACGCAAAAAGGATTCAATCCATATCGAAAAGTCTTGTTTCACATTTTTTTAAATATAAATATCACTATGGCAAACTTACAGTTCTCATTGAAAGTAAAAATTGGCATTTGACTTAATTTCAAATGGCACATGCTTTCAAAGAGAACAATAATTTGCCAAATCTGCCGGGGTGGGGATGTATCCACCGTTCGTGCTGATCAACCCAGTAAAATGTATCCACACGTTTTGGGTTCAGGCTCGAATTGCCGACGTTCCCAGTCAAGCCGGCATAGTGTTAGGGAGTGATGTCAGTCATGAGTGTCTGATTCCAGTTGCTAACATTCATGGAGCTTGCGCGTCTATATATAGATATATACATTTGGAATATATCAAAAACTGTATTTTTATATGGAACGTTTTTCATATAAGATATATCATCCTAAGGACCTGATTAAAATTCATAATTAAATTTCTGATAAATTGTGGATTGAATCCTTTTTGCGTAACCGCGTTCAACTATTGGTCGACTTTTTTTTAGCTAAATTTATTCCATTTAGAAAAATCATTGCCTAAAAAAAAAAAAAACAAATAGTGAAAATAATGAAATCAATCGCTCTTACAATTAATCTCGATTAATATTATTCCAGTTATTAAGTAAAAAAATGTCGACCAATAAAAGTCTTATTGTCATTTTTTTGCACTAAAAAAAAAAATAAAAAAAAAAATAACCACGACCTAACGATCAGCTGTTTCAAAATAATTCAAGTTTTTGTATTTTTTTGTATGTAAATAAAAATACTTTGTACCAATTTAATGGGGTTATATCAACGTAACAGTTTTTGTGTGCTGTCGCGGTTTACCCCGACATGTACCAATAACAAATACACTATTCTTACTGACATTTGAGCATGTTAAGTCGGTCCCGGTTCCACTAATACCAACTTGTAACTGGATGAGTTGACGATTATATATATATATATATATATATTTTTTTCAAAATTAATATTCAATAACTTTTTACGTTAAGTAAAATAATCTACCCAAAAAATGTAATATTATTTAAGAAGGTTGTTTGGCTTGCATTTCTCTCGCTCGCACAGTTAAACATGTTAAAACATTTGTTGATCCAAGAAAATGTTGGATTGTGCGAGCGAGATGAATTCAAAAATTAAACAACTATCTTAATTCAGAAAAGTAGTAACTTTTTGCAATATAATTATCCAGCGATAGAAAATTACAATGTCAAATAAGGACTTTTAAAGTCAAAGTCAGATAATCAAAGCTAACTAAGTCTTGATCTTGGTTTGTGTAATACTACACTGATTTCGGTGACCTGTTAATGTCAATATCAGATAATCAAGGCTAACCAAGTTTTGGTCTTGGTTTGTGTATGTTCCGGTGACCTGTTAATCTCAAAGTCAAAGTCAAATAATCAAGGCTAACCAAGTCTTGATCTTGGTTTGTCTAAAACTACACTGATTTCGGTGACCTGTTAATGTCAGATAATCAAGGTTAACCAAGTTTTGGTCTTGGTTTGTGTAGGTTCCGGTGACCTGTTAATCTCAAAGTCAAAGTCATATAATCTAGGCTAACGAAGTCTTGGTTTGTGTAGATTCCGACGACCTGTTAATGTCAAAGTCAGATAATCTAGGCTAACCAAGTCTTGGTTTGTGTAGATTCCGACGACCTGTTAATGTCAAAGTCAGATAATCAAGGCTAACCAAGTCTTGGTCTTGGTTTGTGTAGATTCCGACGACATGTTAATGTCAAAGTCAGATAATCAAGGCTAACCAAGTCAATCTTGGGTAGATTGGTCGAGTATAATCCCTTTAAATAAACATTTTTCAAGGATATATAGTGTAAACTCTACATAACGACACTGAAGGACGACATTTTATAGCGTTGTAGAGAGTTGTCGTTAAATGGAGAGAGAAAAATCACAATTGGAAGACAAGCTAAACCAACCAAAGCCAATTGAATTCGACGCTTTAGGGAGTTTGTCGTTAAATCGAGTGACGTTACATGGAGTTTACACTGTATATTGAAGTCGTAATAATTTTAGCTTTTTTTTATATTAGCACGAAATGTGTACCACCTGATGGTAAGTGGCGCGCGAGGTCCATAAATGATAGCAACTGGAATCAGACACTCATGACTGACATCAGTCTCTAACACTATGCCGGCTTGAATGGTAATGACGGCAATTCGAGCCTGTATGCCTAGTGTGACAGTGAAATTTCGTAAACGCAACTATAGTAGTAGAGTTTTTTTACTGAATTTTCGATGTCAATTTTCGAGCCAAACTTGCAATAATACGCAATGTAAAATCCGCCTCCGTGGTCTAGTGGTAACAAACGTTGCCGTGAACTCGGGAGGTCGTGGGTTCGATTCCCACCGGGGGCAAGTTGTACATTGTATAATTTCTCTCGGTCTGGGTGTTTATATATATAATATGTATATATTTACAAAAAAAAAAAGTATAATATGTAGTTTATCAACCATCTAGTTTCCGTAACACAAGCGTCGTAGCTTACCACGGAAACTAGATGGCGCTGTGTGACCTGTCTGGAAATATTTATTATTATTATTATTATTAAAATAAATAAACGTAACTACAGCAGTTACGTTTTCCGAAACTTGTATGTTACACTAAGCACACTGATCTCGAAAACCGAAGACACTATACGGTCTTTTTTTTTTTTTTTTTTTTTTTTGGTGGTCTACAAATGTCATGTAGTGTCGGAACAATTATTTTATATATTTTTTTACTACCATGACAAACCTTGCGCAAATTTGGAGATTCATATGTTGGACGATAAAAACGTCATGATCGTAGAACAGTGACGGATCTGCTATATTTAAAATTTTCATGGCGGCCATTCAACTGTCATTTCGACTGTTTTTTTGTCACTTTTTAAGTCTCATAATAAGTGCAAACCTTCTAGATTTCATTTTGGAACCCTTTCTAATATTTGCACTATAAATTACAGACCACAAACAATATAAAACTATATATAAATATATATGCAAAATTATGGGTATTTTTTAAATCCGACACTGTTCTACGATCATGACGAAAATGTCGAATACTCTTCCAGCCAATGTGTTTCCACTTTCCTATTACCTGAAGTCCTTCAAGCGAAATGTGTGAAGCCAGTTGCTAACATTCATGGAACTCGTGCGCAACTTACCATCTAGAGGGGGGCAAGGTCACATGTGCTAGTATTAAAAAAGAACCTAGCCTATCAGCTATTCCTATGACTTATGGGAAACGCAATAGTTTATACTATAATATAACTTATATCATTGTAGCTTATTATATAAATAACGGTTTGATAAAATCTCAATTAATTAAAAAGGTCGTAAGTTTTAATTCTAATGCAAATGTGCCGTAAAATGGAGAGAATAGTGTAGAAAGTTGAGAATAATTAAAAAAAAAAAATTTTTTTTTATCTGACAACACTCAATATAGTTTTTTATAATTTTAATGGGTCTTTACGCGATTTACCTTAGAGACATGTTTCCCCCGACGTCTCTAAGGTAAATCGCGTAAAGACCCGTTAAAATTATAAAAAAACTATTTAATGTGCGCGAAAGTTGAAAACTCAATATAATTAAGGATTTAAAAAAAAAAGAGTCCTTCGCGCCATTTTTTGCGAACATGTCAAGTGCAAGTTTTTGTTTCGTAAATTAATTCACTGTGTATTTTGTTAGTCAAAAGTGGTGTTGTTTTGTTTAATAATGTGCTACAATGTGAATAATTATGGAAAACGATAAATTGGACTTTAAATATGGGGCACAAGTTGCAATTCTGGAATTTGATAATATCCTCATTAACTCATATAAAAGAAAGATAGATAGATATATTACGTCAGACTTGGCTGCATGGGCTAGAGCCTTTGCCTTCCCTATCACCTCACTCATCATTCAATAAAAAAAAAAATAATTTTTTTTTTGAACTATAAATTAAATTCCCTCCATTTTACGGTATTTGTTTTTGTAAAATAATTACACCTCCAATGCCATAGATGAGCTATAGAACATATTTCTGGAGAATTTGGCTCTGGCCAGACGCTTTGGCGAGAGTGATGTGTCTTTTTGACAATTCCTTAACAATTCCACAAGTTGGTTTAGTGGAACCGGGACCAACGATGTGCGTGTTTTCATAGGCACGGTGGTGTTGTGTTATTGGTACATGCCGGGGTTCAAACCGCGACCTTTAAACCACTATGGTTTAAAAAAATAATGAGATTTTATACACTGTTTGTAAATATACACTTGTGGGTAGTTTTATAAAATATATTATGTAATAATAATAAATTTAAATTATTTATTTATTTATCGATATAGGCACAGATTCCTTTAGCATGAAAAATAATATTTTGGCATAGTGGTAGGGATTAGAATGTTTCTGATTATTCAGCAGAGATGTGCGAGGAAAATGATGACCTCAAACGATGGGATAGTATTGGTGCGTGATTTCCTAGCATATCTCTGGTGTATAACTCATAATTCGTGCCTATATCAATTACACTGATCAACATTTACCAACACTGATGTATGGAAGCGAGACTTGGATATGTCAGAATACGCATGAGAGTAGGGTTAATGTAGTAGAAATGAGGTCTTTACGTCGGATATGCGGCGTCACTTTTGTCGAATCGAATACTCCGATGGTTTGAACATGTTGAAAGAATGAGATTGAACCAGATATATAATGCGAAAGTTGTGGGTTGTGGCCCTGGCAGACCCAAGACTCACCTATCACGATCAAATAAATAAAATAATAGCTGAAGGTGCATTAAAAAGCCATGGAAACTAACGGGCATGTGTGAAGAGGTTGATGAATGTCGAAGCGAAAGAGGTATGTCGTGATCGTGACAAATGGCGCTCAATTGTCTTTGCCTACCTACCGTACACATAAAAACTAAACATAAAAAAAAATAGGAAAAATTTATGCAAAAAATACTTAGCCTACCAGCACATGACTGATGGTGGTAATTTTCCCAGTCTGCCGGGGCGGGGAAGTATCCACCGTTCGTGCTGATACACCCAGTAAAGTGTATCCACACGTTTCGGGATCAGGCACGAATTGCCGTCATGCTCAGTCAAGCCGACATAGTGTTAGGGACTGATGTCAACAATTATTTTATATATTTTTTTTACTACCGTGACAAACCTTGCGCAAATTTGGAGATTCATATGTTGGACGATAAAAATGTCGAATACTCTTCCAGCCAATGTGTTTCCACTTTCCTATTACCTGAAGTCCTTCAAGCGAAATGTGTGAAGCCAGTTGCTAACATTCATGGACCTCGCACGCCACTTACCATCAGGTGGGCGCAAGGTCACATGTCGTGCTAGTATAAAAAAAAAAAAACATGTATAGCGACAAAAAGGTGATCAGCTCGGCGTCCGCACAACAGCGCCGATATTCAGCCGCCCCTTAGTAAACACTTTAGTAAAATTTGAAAAAAAAAAATTGTGCAAGAGTCTTGCAAGACTCTTGTGCAAGATCAAGACTAGGGTAGTCTTGATCTTGGTCTTGCAAAAAAGCAAGACTATTTTTTTTTTATACACTTCACATAGTATTATAGTATATACTCCAATACACCATGCAAGGAGGAGTCAGAAACAAGGGCGTACCCAGGATTTCAACTAGGAGGGGGCAGCTCATACCCGTTTCGAGAAGATGGTCGATCGGGTATATTGAAACAAAAAATCATGAAAATTGACTGGAAAAAGTACTGTCGAGTGTCGTCCGTAACTAGATAGCGCTAGCACTAGATGTTGTTTTCTCCAAATTATATTCGGCTTTAATCCTTGATGGCTCTGATTATCTCGTCGGGAACTCGGAAGCGGAAACTAGGAGATGCGACGGTTTCGCGGGAGATTTAAATTATATTGCGTCGCTAACAGTATACTATATCGAATGTTGTAGAATGTAGAATATTTAATTATAGATAAAAAATATTAAATCAAAATATCTGACTGAAAATATGTTTTGTTTCCAACACTTGTTTTTGCGCAGTTTTTCATTCACACGTTTTAAATTCTCACTTGCCGGGCAAATTGTCGTTTATTTTATCTTCTATCTGCCCCTACCTGGGTACGCCCTTGGTTAGAAACACTTAATATTATTTACAAACAATCATGCCAGCATGCTCGCTGAGAAGCAATGAGCATTGATTTCAGTATATTTTTAATAAATTAAACCAACTTTTAATCAGCGAAATAGTTTCCCTTGAGAATAAAAACTGTTGATCAGTGTAATAGGTAATGATTTTGTAGATATTTCTTTGCATAATTGTACAGAATTAGGCTGTGTGTATTGAAAACGGACAGGTAATAACCGTGACGTAGATTTACTTATTGTCTGGTCTAGCCGGGATAGTGGTAGGGATTTACGTCACTGTCCAATTTTAAAACCAAAGTTCAATTTTGACTTTGTCAGATACTGGGGTTTTAAATTGTTCAGCCGGTCTTGTAGAGTGGCTAGAAAACCACAGAACTAAGAAAAAGACTAGAAGTTGCTATGAAACTATTTTTATTTACTTTCTAATACATTCAGGTTTATAATTAATAATAACTTTATACAATATAAACGATATAATAATAAATTATAGAATTTTACTTAGATTTAGTATTTTTTCTTTTTTTTTCTTTCCACGCCAACCCGTCTAGCCAGCGAGGCGAGTGTAGGCTAATGGGGTGTATCAAAGCTTTTTGTAGATGTCGCTAGCGGCAATGGTACCTTATGTTTCACCTATATCCCATATCAAAAATTACGAAAGCGCAGAACGTCTTTAAAAATAAAAAAGGTTTTATTAATAGAACGCCATTTTAAGATCACAGTATCTTTGATTTCGCTTAGAAATCTCGATTTGTACACTTAAAAGCTGCTGACTTCGGTATAATATCAAGAAAATAATAAATTTCGTAATAGAACTACAAGTTAATTAGTTACCATATATTAGGTACCATCTATCATGCGCCTTCTATCGTGATAAAAAGTTAGTGATACACCCCATTTCTCCGTATATATGTTCTGGAAGGCCCATCTCTAACGGTGGAGGTCTAGGGGCTGTAATGACAATGACTCATCCTACCAGCGACCTCCTTAACAACATCCTTAGGTCATCCGTCCATCTAGCTGGGGGTCGTCCCACTCTGCGTCGTCCTGTACATGGTCTCCATTCTAGAACCCGTTTGCCCCATCGGTCGTCGGTTCTGCGGCAGATGTAGTTTTAAATGCTTTGTCAGTAACTTTGGTTCTCTGACAAATATCAATGTTTCGAATTCTATCCATCAGAGAAACACCAAGCGACCTTAAAATTGTGGACCAGACCCACTGTCAGTGTCCACGTCTCTGCTCCGTACGACATTACGGGGAGGACGCACTGGTTGTAGACTTTTGTCTTCAAACACTGTGGTATGGACGATGAGAGGATGTGCCAAAGTTTCCCGAATCCTGGACAAGACTAAGGTCATCTCATCACCATGTCAAGCCGAGGCCAATTTCGAAGTTGTTCAGGAACACGTCTACCTTAGCCAGACTATTCAGCTAGGCGCTGCAAACTTCAGCAAAGAAGCTGACATACAGGAAGGGTGTGAAATATTCTTCTTCTTAGTCGCTACACTCTTGGCAGAGTGGTCGTGGTCGTCACTTGAGTGTCAGTGGCACGCTTAACAAGCCGTCGCCACTCGTCTCGAACTGCAGCCTTCCTGGAGCACTCATGTAGGGGGTGATCCATTGCTGCTTTAACCTGGTCAGTCCATCTCATCGGAGACCTACCACGCATTCTCTTGCCATCGACTTTTCCCTGAACTACAAGGCGCTCAATGGATGTATCTCCACGCCGCGATACGTGTCCAAAGAAAGTAAGAATGCGTGATTGCACGATTGAGGAAAGGCGTTGTCCTATCTCTAGTTCCTCCAGGATGGATTTGTTGGTTCGGAACTCCGTCCACGTTATGCCCAACATTCTCCGCCAACACCACATTTCTAGAGCATTAATACGTTTTATTTCAGTTTCACGCAGGGTCCACGTCTCTGCAGCATACAGAAAAATGGGGAACACAAGAGCTCTGACCAGCCGGATTTTAGTAGCTTTCGTAATTTTTCGGTTCCTCCATATTTTCTTAAGCTTCTGCCATACGACGCTTAATTTCCTCCTCGCATCCACCGCCATTCGATATCAATGCTCCCAGATAAATGTGTGAAATATAACATCGCTCAAATATCCGCCACGACTTCCTTGGTTGAAGAGCATACCCAATTTTCTATTACTCTGTCGCATAAATAACGCTGAATTTGACCGATGTCATAGGTTATGTTGGCTTTGAGGACTGCTGTAGCTTGTGGTTTATTGGCATAATATTATACGCGATAGATTTTTATAATTTTAACAGGTCTTTACGCGATTTACCTTAGAGACATATTTCTCCCGACGTTTTAGCCAAGTTGCATTGGCCGTGGTCACGGGTCGACTGAAGCTATGCGGTGTAGTCTCGTACATACTGGGCGGCAGATGTAAACCTACCCACTTATCACTTTTAAAAGTTTTTAGAAATCACGACACTTACAATATCCTTGGCGACACCGGGCGATTTTTCCCGGCGTCGAAACTTATTGATTACTGGATTCCACGATGAAGATAGCTTATAACCTCGATTGAAATTTTTGTGTTTCTTCATTTTGTGTTTCGATCGCTTCACGTACTCCCAAGTCGCCAAGGATATTGTAAGTGTCGTGTGTCTAAAAACTTCTAAAAGTGATAAGTGGGTAGGTTTACATCTACCGCCCAGTATGTACGAGACTACACCGCATAGCATCAGTCGACCCGTGACCACGGCCAATGACACTTGGCTGAAACGTCGGGAGAAATATGTCTCTAAGGTAAATCGCGTAAAGACCCGTTAAAATTATAAAAATCTATTATGAATGTGCGCGAAAGTTTAAAAGAAAACCCCACAAGGAAAAGTCCTACGGGGTCAAATCGCACGATCTCTGTGGCCAGTTCACATCACCTCCACGTGAGATGACCATGCCCTCAAATAGCTCGTGCCAAATATCTGTGTGGCACATAGCGCCGTCTTGTTGAAACCATCTATCGTGATAAAAAGTTAGTGATACACCCCATTATTCGCTGCTGCATCTCCAGCCTACCAAAACATTTTTGGAGAATTTGATCGACAATGTTTTTGTTTAATCTAGTCTATTCTTAGTTTTTGTGTTAAAATTAAATATATATACATATATATATATAGTAATCATTACAATAGTGTATAAACAAGTAATTAGAATTAAATTAATATTAGATTTTTATATTTAAGTAAAGCTTCAAAATAAATGTACGTACGTGAAGATATATTTGTCACTAATATTGTAAAGAAATAGTTAACAATTTGACAATGACAATGTGACAATGACAATGTGACAATGACATTGTGACAATGACAATAATGTGTCAATGACAATGTGATAGATTTTAATATATAATTTGAACGGATCTTTAAAGGAGAAGAGAAGACAATTTTCTAAGCATTCCATGGATTTACCGTGCGGGTGCTGGGTCCATCATGTGTGGGTAAGAGATGAGAAGAATGGAGTCTCGGGCTTGCGACCGACAATAGGTTGAATTGCAAAGAGGGCTTGTTTTATTTTATTGCGCAATAAGACGTTTATCATCCACCATTTTACTCTCCCGTGCAACCGAATACTTGGAAACTCTTTGGCCTATAGTAAAGTTTGCTAAATGTGAATCCGCTTATAAGCGTGGTTTCTGAAGAAAAGGGAAGCGTTTGTGATGATACTGCAAATATCTGTCTTCTTTGTTATCATCAAATTCTAAATGTTGCAGAATTTGATGCTTTTCTTGGAGTTACTCGCGTTAATTATTTATTTATTAATACAACGTTACATGGCTTAACAGTAAAGACCAATTTACCATGCAGTCAATCTTATAATTAATACATACATTTTAATTAAAAATGGATTGTCAATATACCTATATTTTTTTAATTTACTATACAAATATTAATATTAATAAAGCTTTAAAATTTATAATAGTTATATACAGTATAAAATTAATATAAAAAGAAAGAAAAGACAAATAAATAATAATAATAAAATAAATCAAAATTTAACACTAATAAAATCAATGAAATAATAATAAAGTTAATACAAAACAATAAAAATTAGAATAAAGTAAGTAAGTAGGTATATAAATAAATAAATCAATTCTATCTACATCATGATAAATTAATACAAAAATAACAATAATAAATAAATCCAAATATTTTAACTTATAAATAATTGATTATTTACAAAATTTCAAGAATGCCTTGCTCAGAATATGCAGATGATCAGCAAAAAAATATTATTATAATATCAACGTCGCCGCGTCGGTTACAATATGGGAATTCACAGCGCGGGAAAATCGCAAAAAATGAACTTCAACATGTGACCCATATATAAAGTCCAATTTATCGTTTTCCATAATTATTTATATTGCAGCACATTATTAAACAAAACAACACCACTTTTGACTAACAATATCCACAGTAAAGTACCTAAATTGCAAAACAAAAATATGCACTTGACTTGTCTGCACAAAATTTCATTACGCATTTTTCTCTATTGCTTGTAATACACACATCAACACTGTCTAGGGATATTTTGGATATACTCAATTTACTCAAAATTTATTAAAAATAACATACAACATGTATGTATTTTTATAAATCCCATTGTCATATTTACAAATTTACAGGTCTTAAGAGTAGGTACATTTGCCAAGTTATGGCGAGCAAATAATTTATTAATATAGTAATTTAATAATAATAATTGTAATTTAATAGTTGGCCTTGAAATTATAATTTCGTAACATTCAAATCAAATCAAATTAATTTATTTCCGTATGGTTAGCACGTAACACTTGGATATTGTCAATACATACAAGCCAATAAATAAAAAAAATAAAAACATAAAAAATATTACCATTGATCATGGCTGGACCGAACCTAACATTAATACAATAATTATAACTAAAACATTGTTGCCATAAACGAGGAATTTGTTTTTACTTACAGCAGATACTTACTTAATGTTAAATTCGTGGCTGTAAAAAGGCCATGTCAGCTTACAATCTAATAATAATTATGTCCATAAATATAAATATTAATTCGTGGCTGTAAAAAGGACATGTCAGCTTACAATCTAATAATAATTATGTCCATAAATATAAATATAAATTCGTGGCTGTAAAAAGGCCATGTTAGCTTACAATCTAATAATAATTATGTCCATAAATATAAATTCGTGGCTGTAAAAAGGCCATGTCAGCTTACAATCTAATAATAATTATTTCCATAAATATAAATTCGTGGCTGTAAAAAGGCCATGTCAGCTTACAATCTAAAAATAATAATATTTATGTCCATAAATATTAATTCGTGGCTGTAAAAGCCATGTCAGCTTACAACTACACAAGTTATACTATTTCGTTACAATATTTCGTGACCCATACTTTTTCGCTACGTACATTAATTTTGAGCTTTACACATACAAATGTACGTAGAGTAGGAACAGGTAAAAAGTAGACGGCTTAAATAAAAAAAGGAGGTCGGACATAGTCGGTCCATATGGCCGATATTTTTTTTATTTCTAATATTTATATATTGATCGTCTGAACAGGCAATTCGTTCTAACTGTTAATTGCTAACTTTTCAAGACAAAATAAAAATATATAATATATATATATAGTACACGTTTTAAGAAATGTTAGCATGAAAATACCACTTTTTTTTAGCACAAGTCGGTTCGTTTAATGAAAATTCTAACATTTGATGTTACTTTTTGACAGATGTCATTTAACATAAGAAATGGTTTGTTTACATTGTTGTATACTTTATAGTTAATATTATATTTGTTTAAAATGTATTTTAAACGATTTTATGTAATTAATTAAAGATATATACATTGTCAATTGATTTGTTATTATTTGTTACTTGTCAAAAAGTAGCCTCACCGCTCGTTTTTATTATAAATGTTAGCATTGTTAAAATAAGTGCTATTTCTTAACAAAAACGACATTTCGTAGTTTATGAAGTTGCTACAAGATGTTGGAAATACTACAAAACGAACGCGGGGCCACTATTTAAATTCCGTGTTTTTTAATTTTTTGGTAGGTACGTCACAAATAAACAATTTGCGCCTTTTTTTAAATATTTGAGATAGGTACTGCGTTTTCTAGTTCACAGTCGATATGTAACTAAATTCATATAATATACGGGGTGACTTGCCTTCACTCCGTACCACGACTCGGACTTAGCTGTTAAGGCACGCAGGGCCAACAGTGAGAGAGAGACGGTTTATAGGGTTTTAGTCCGTAGGCGCCTTGGGGTCTTCTTATGAGGCCTCACGGTGATTCGGGCGACCTCTTGAGGTGGCCCTAAAAAAAAAGGGGGCGACTTTGTATGCGTAAGATGTTAGACTAATATGTTATTCTATTGATAGAAACAAACAACTTTTCCTAAGAAACCACATGTTCGAAGTGACAAAAAATTGTAGCTTCTCCATACAATTTGGATACTTTAATTTTACATAATTTGTATGGTAAAGCCAAAAAAAATGTCATATCCGAGATATGGTTTAAGAAAAGTTGTTTGTTTAACGGCATACAAAGTCACCCCGTAGAAATTGCTGATTATGTAAGCAATACGGGGTGACTTGTATACCCTTAAACAAATTTACTTACTTCAATAGTTTTTCTATTGATAGAAACAATCAACTTTTCCTAAGAAACAATATATCGGAAATTACAAAAAAAATGTTGGCTTCTGCATATAAATTGGCTCTTAGAATTTGTTTGGAGAATAAATATTGTCACTTACGACATATGGTTTTTTATTTTAAAAAAAATTGTTTCTATCAATAGAACATATTAATCTAAAGTAAGACAAATTCATAATGACGCTGTATGTACCTATTTTAACATAATTCCATAAAAATAATTATTATTTTTTATTTTAAGTTCAAGGAAAAATGACCGATCTCCTTTAGAAACCTTATTCACCCGATACGTGCGAGGAAAATTAACGGTCCTCGAGGAAACTATCGACCTATACAGTTTTAAGATACGTCTAATAGCGATCTTCGCCGATTGGTTATCTCAATGAAATCCACATTTTATATTCATAACTGCCTCCGTGGTCTAGTGGTTAAGTCTGTGGATTTAGACTCGGAGGTACCGGGTTCGATTCCTGGTCGGGAATAATATTTATTAATTTAAATAAATTTAATTGTGATATTTCTCGAGACATTGACGATGGCCACTTGTCATGATTGGCCTAAAGTTGGCTAAATGTATATAAAACCGCTTATTTATATAAAAAAAAATTATAAAAAATAAAAATAATGGGACACCGTTAATTTTCCTAATGGATCATCTGGTGGGAAGTAGCCTAAAGCATTCTCAGAATACATTCATAAGGCTTGTAGCTGACAGAAATGTTAGATAGCGGATTTTCAAATATGTAGAAATATATATATATATAATTATATTAACCTTTAAAAAATTTGGTATTTGATATATTGGCAATTAGATTTTATATGGCCAAACCCAACATGGTACGAATACAATTTTTGACATTTGTCAATTTCTATTGATAGAAAAAAAAATTTTTCGTAAGAAACCTTCGGAAGTGACATTTTTCGTTTGCTTTTTATATTATTATATTTTTATATTTCACCTATATAACAATTGTTATATTTTGGTATGTCAGTGAACAAATTTTAAAATAATAACAATAATTCTATTAATATCTGTTGGCAGTGGACTTGGATCAGCAGAGAAATGAAATAGTTAGTTTTGTGGAACTCTTTATTTAGGTTAGGTTAGCACTTCAAGTGACACACAGACAAGACAGAGTTACCAGAGACACGATAGAAGCGTTCCAGCTAAATAAAAAATACTTAGTTGCTGCCAACAATATCCTTATCATCAGGAACACAATACAGTAGAAGGCATAAGACCACAAAACTATACAACTATTTAAACGAATTTTCCGTGCCGTCAATAAATTCTGACAGGTTATAAAAAGCATTATTTTGAAAATAGTGTTTCAATGGGGTGTATCACTAACTTTTTATCACGTTAGATGGCGCATGATAGATGGTACCTAATAGAACTGTCAGTTGCATAGAAAACTTGTATCTTTATTACGAAATTTATTGTTTTCTGGATATTATGCCGAAGTGAGCAGCTTTTAAGTGTACAAATCGAGATTTCTAAGCGAAATCAAAGATATGGTGATCTCAAAATTGCCGTTCTATTAATAAAACCTTTTTTCTTTTTAAAGACGGTGTGCGCTTTCTTAATTCGTCTTTTAAGTTTAATTTTAAATACATTTTTCTGTTATAAAAATAATAAACTACAAAAATATTTTAAAATGATGTGACATAAGTGTAAAACAAGGTACCATTGCCGCAGCGACATCTACAAAAAGCTTTGCCTGATACACCCCATTTTGTTTTAAATTCACTCGGTTGTAGTTATAATCTCAGGTAGTTTATTGTATAATGTAATTTTTAAATTTGTATAAACAGTTTGTATAAAAAAGCTAGTTTTTTTGTCACTTCCTACATATAGTTTCTTAGGTAAAGTTGTTTATTTCTATCAATAGAATAACATAGTAGTCTAACGCCTTGCTCTAGACTAACATGCTCTGTACATAATTTATCACCATCCGGTCCCAAAGGTTAGGTGTCAGAAAATGCCTAACAGGTATTAAACTCGCCTATGTACATAATTTTAAGTTTGAGTGTGTTAATAAAGAATTTTAAATAAAAATAATATGTGATTCTAAAAATTTGACTTCCAAATAAGTGACGAAAAATTTGACTTCTCCACAAATTGGCTATTTTAGAATTAACAGTTTGTATGGAGAGCGATTAAAATTTAGACAGACAGACAGTGGGGTCGTCCAGGCCCGGATGCCTAATGGGCCTGGGTTGGGGATGGGGACAGTCCCCCGTTTTGATCTCAAATTTTGTTACTAGTATAACAGCGCCCGTGTGGCTCACGAACCCAGGGGGCTAAGTTCGACTGCTTCAGCTCTCCTCCAGGAGTACTTCTCTAGGAAGTGGTTCCCCGTTGGGGGGCCGTGCACAAGACGAAGCGATGTTCTGGAGATGCTTGAAGTGTCCGTTGTCGGCCCGAGAGAACATACGTCTAGTCAGGCCAATGACAAACTCCTCAATAGTAGGCATCTCCATTAAAATTTGGAACTATCGACATATGGTATCTTAGGAAAAAATGTTTTTTCTATCAATAGAATAACGTATTAGTCTAAAGTAAAATTTGTTATTTTAAATTAAACATATTTAAAATTTAACAGTTTGTATGAAGAAGCTAATTTTTTTTTGTCTCATCCGACATAGGGTTTTTCAGGAAAAGTTGTTTGTTCCTATCAATAGAATAACATATTATTTTTATATTAAATTCTTTATTAACACACTTAAACTTAAAATTATGTACATAGGCGAGATTAATGTTAGGCTTTTTCTGACAACTAACCTTTGGGACCGGATGGTGAGAAATTATGTACAGAGCATATCAGTCTAGAGCAAGGCGTTAGACTACTATGTTATTATATTAATAGAAATCAACAACTTTTAACTAAGAAACCATATATTGAAAGTGACAAAAAATAATAACTTTATAAAAAGCAAACGAAAAATGACACTTTCGATGGTTTTTTAGGAAAAATTGTTTTTCTATCAATAGAATCACATATTAATCTAACATAAGGCCCTACAAAGTCACACAGTATAGTAAAAATAAATTCTTATCAATTTTATAAAATTGTACACAGCAAAAGTAGTACCCAAATAGCCTAAAATGAATGATGTCATTTATATGTTTAATTTGTTGTTATCTATGGCTGCGACTACGCTGGAGACATCGACGAGCTTGCCACTTGTCATGATTGGCCTATAGCAGGGTTGCACAGACTTATTAATACTAGGGGCCACTCGGCCAAATCATGAACTGATAGCGGGCCGGCCGCCAGAAGTAGGTATAGGTAGTTAAAGACAATAAAGAATTGATAAAAATTTATTAAAATTAAAAAAGAAATTATTAATTTGAAGCGTGGCACTGCATAGTGCTTACAATCTTTTTTATATTTGGCTCAAATTTACTTGTAGCAACACGTAAAACTGCTTCCAAACTTTCATTTGCAAGGCGGTTTCGATTTTTTGTTTTATTATTATTTAGTATTGAAAAAGTTTGTTCACATATATAGGTAGAACCAAATAAGCTGGCACATTTCAGAGCGTTTATGCGCAACTCTTCGTACATATTTTTATCAATGCAGCGGTAAAAGTTCAGCAAGTCTCCTTCGTTGAATTTGTTGCGTAAATCTTGGTCATTTTGAATGTCGATAATTTCTAACTGCATTGACTCTGGCGCATTTTCAACTGAAATAGTGAAAGGATTGCTGAATATGTCCAACAGAGGTTTCACTTTTTTAAACTCCGAAAATCTGTCTTCAAAAGATTGAATCAAAATATCTAGCTTTTCTACATAACTGAAATTAATCGCAGTTTTGTTGAATTTTTCAGCCATTTTCTTATAATTCGGAAAATGATTATAATTTCCAGAATTCAATTGTGATCTGAAAAGTGTCAGCTTGCATTGAAAGGATGTTACATGAGCATAGAGCTGGGATATCAGTTGATTTTTGCCTTGAAGCCGTGTGTTCAAGACATTCAAATGATTTGTAATGTCAACTAAATAAGCTAAATCACACAACCAATCAGGATTTTTAAGTTCCGGGACATCCCTTTGCTTTTCCGCCAGAAATATTCCAATTTCTTCTATTAAATTTAGAAATCGTTCCAGTGTCAATCCACGACTTAGCCACCTTACTTCTGTATAATACAGTAAATCTCCGTATTCGCTTTCGATGTCATCAAGGAATTGTTTGAATTGTCTGTGATTGAGTCCTCGTGATTTTATGAAATTTACAGTCGAAACTACTACTTTCATTACATTTTGAAATTAATTTTTTTTAGAACAGAGGGCTTCCTGGTGTATAATGCAGTGAAACTGCATGAGATCTTCAGTGTTTATGTTTTTTTCTTGCAGGTGCTTTTTCAGCAAAGTAACTAGCCCGGAATTGATACCAATCATGGAAGGAGCACCGTCAGTCGCAACTCCCGATAACTTAGATAAGTCCAAATCAGTTTTTGAACACTCGTCCAAAAGTCCATTGAGTATATCAACTCCTTTGGTTTGACCTTTCAATGAACACATTCCTAATAACTCTTCGAAGACTTCAAAATCTTGAGTAACACCTCGTATGAATATGAGAAGTTGAGCTGTGGAACTAATATCAGTCGATTCGTCGAGTGCTAATGAAAAAAATTCCATGATCTTAGTTTTTTCAATTAATTGTTCCGCAATATTACCTGACAAGGACATAATTCGTCTTTGGATAGTCATACGATTCAGTTGAATTTTCTCAAACTTTTTTGCTGCTTCTGGACACATTTTCTTAGCGGCAATTTCCATGCATTCTTTTACAAAATCGCCATCATTGAAGGGGCGACTTCGCTTTGCTATCATTCGAGAAATTTCATAACTAACTTCTGTAGCCGTTTCTGAATCTTGAATGTGTTTTGTAAACATAGCTTGCTGACCAATAAGCTCCCGTTTTAAAGACAACATTTTTTGCTTTCTTAATTCGCCTGTAAACTTGGTAAAAGAAGGATGCTGCGTTTCATAGTGCCTTTTTACATTATAATCCTTTGCAATCGCAACAGAATTCTTGCAAATTAAACAAACGACTTTGTTATGCGACCATACAAAAAAGTATTTCTCAGTCCAAATTTCTTGAAACTGCCGATTTTCATCTTTAACCTTACGTTTTTTACTAGGTCCTGGCTTCTCCATGTTGCGTTCTAATCCTGGCTAGGATTAACACAGCACCTAAAAACAATTACAGTACCCACTTAAATTACCTATCCTTTTTTAAATTATCAAAAATAATTGATTAAATATTATTTCTCAGAAATTTTAAGATTTTTATACAGATTTTATCTGAAATAATGACGTAATTATTACAGTTAGAGAAATTCTTATAAAAATAGTAATTTCTTTGTTTATTTTAATATTTAGCCAACATTAAAGCTAAATTTGATTAAAATTGATTAAATAGGTAGGGAAACACTTATTAATAACAGAGTTTTACTTACGTTTTCACAACACAATTATACACGGCACTTGACGGGTTAACACTGCAACAGGAAATCTACGTTGAATGTGGATCAAAATATATGACACCGGCTAGTCGAGTTAAAATCTACACTAGAACTATTGCCTCCCAAAAACACTAATAAACTGCACTTATTCTCAATCACTTATTACTTCGCTTTGTATTTTCGCGCTTATTTCTTTCTGTTGTTGACACTTCACTCAAATGAAAAGCGAACTGTTCGGCCGCTGCGGTTAACGTGATTTTTATACCGCGCAAACGACTCTGGAAGCTTCGTGTAGATACGCGAGCAATCGGGAATACGGGACTATATCTATCTCGCTTGCTCACCGCGCTAGAAAATTCTTGATTTCTATAGCGAGCGATGTTACTTGACTTAGCAATTTTGGGCGCTAGATTCAAATTGCGCGCGCGCGAGTTTCACATTACTTTTCGAACATATTTTTTTTTTGTTTTATTCTGGAATAGAATTCAATATTTTTCGAATGCACGAGAGTATTATTTTTGCTGTCGGCGGGCCACCAGTATTCGACCCACGGGCCGCATGCGGCCCGCGGGCCGCGGTCTGTGCATCCATGGCCTATAGTAAAGTTGGCTAAATGTGAATCAAGAAATTCCGTAACGATAATAAACCTAACACCCCCCACTCCGACCGGCACAGCCGTGCGGCGTCGAAAGCCGTGCATCGTCTAATGTCGTTTCAGTTCGGCAGACTTCGGCACGGTGTTTGTGTGCGTGCGACTTGCTGCTAACTGCTCATAACTGATTCTATCTCTTTTAGACATAATGCTAGGTGAGACAGCGTGCTTTTTTGCCGCGTCCACGAGTAACATAAAAAACTTGAATTAAAATCAAAGAAAAAAAATATACTGCATAAATAATTATAATTGCATAAGTTGGATATTTAGTAAAAGTATCATTACGACCGTTTCCCTTTCGGGGTGGTCGGAAACCACGCTTATAAATAAGCGGATTCACATTTAGCCAACTTTACTATAGGCCAATCATGATAAGTGGCAAGCTCGTCGATGTCTCCAGCGTACCAAACTCGAGAAATATCACAAATAAATTAAATAATAATTAAATGTATTTATTTACATATTTTTTTGTTTTTTGTTTCCCGAGTCTAAATCCACGGCCTTAACCGCTAGACCACGGAGGCAGTTGATATTTAAATAAATAAATAAAACAAACAAATCATTCACCAATCACTTTTACATTTATATTATTAGTAAGAATTGGGTTTGGCCGTTATATGTATTCATATAGTAGTTTAAATAAAATAAAATATTACATTTATTTAACAACGGTTCTTTGTAATTGAATAAAAAATTTGGCTGTACGTAATGTTAAATTAAAGCTTAATTTAAAAAAAAAAAGTGTTTTATTTACGGCGTTTTCCTGGCACCCCTCTCGCTCGCACAATCCTATGTTTATATTTTGTTTTGCTTTTATATATTTTTAGATAGTATAGTCATAGTATAAAATTTAATATTTATTGTTTTCATTTTTATAATTTTTTTTTTAAATTGTCTTTAAAGGACATTGTACAGAATACATCAGTCCTAAACACGTAATTTATTTGCATAATATATGTTCATAACAGAGTTCATAACCGAGTTGGGGATCATCAAATTCCAGATGCTGCAGAATTTGATGCTTTACTTGGAGTCACTCGCGACACCATAGCTCAAACACGTCGGGTAAAATATGGGAGTTGAAAGCGCGGGAAAACCGCAAAAAAATAAACTGCAACTTGTGCCCCATATTTAAAGTCCAATTTATCGTTTTCCATAATTATTCACATTGTAGCACATTATTAAACCAAGCAACACCACTTTTGACCAATAATATCCACAGTAAATTAATTTACAAAACAAAAACTTGCACTTGACATGTCCACGCAAGTTTATTTCTGGCGTTGCTGATAATTATACTTGTATTTGATATGGTAATAGATAGTATTACATTTTATTTTATATGTATGTATATTATTATTGTTTATATGTGTAGTTTATATGTATGTATTTGCATGTAGTATTAGTATGTAGATATGTAAATATTATTTATTTGTATGTTTATGTAAGTATGTATTTATATATGTCATTATACGAGTATTGTCTGATTAAGCCTGTAATTGCACCTACCTTTCATTGTTTAATTGCTCTTGTTGTCCCGAAGGTTTGACTGTCATAGAATGACTAGCGGCATTAAGTCCGCCTTTGTACTTTGTGCAATAAAGATTTAAATAAATAAATATTTTTTTTTGGTTTATTTAATGTTTAATTTAATCATTAATTGTCTTTGTCTTTATGAATTTAAATTGAATATCAGTGTTAGGTTTACTATTAATAGGTTGCATTCATTTCATGCTTATGTATAACTTTATTTGTTAATTTTAAGAATGTAACCAGTTTATAAACTAATTAAAAAAAAAAAAAAAAAATATCTTCAAATCGTGTGTGTACGTTTGAGAAATGTCTTATCAACTTTCTATGAAATAAAATTACGGATATTTTAAAGATATACGTTCCGAGACGTGCATAAACCTTTCAGTACGACAAAAATATTTTGAAAATATAAGGTAACTTTGATATACTAATCGGTTGTCGGCCACGGTTGAAGCTAATACCATTTTTTTGCACTACGCAAAGCAACTAAGTACAATGGACGTCGATGAAGTTCTTGTTGTAATGTATTATTATTTAGGAAGAAAACAAAGAAAGAGAGCCCAGAAAAGACAATATTGGGTGCACCCAATCCTGAGGGAAAGATTTAGTTTGGGAACATTTCAGAACTTAATAACAGAATTGAGAAGTGACGAAATTACGTTTGGCACGAACAGAACAAGGGGTAGCGGGGAGAGGGTTATCGGCACCGACATCTGACAAATGTGAATAGCGACATTCGTACTCATAGGCGAGCGAGATCCGACACGATTGTTTTCCGGGCGTAGAGGGCTGGCAAAACACCCGACATTCGTACTCATAGGCGAGCGAGATCCGACACGATTGTTTTCCGGGCGTAGAGGGCTGGCAAAACACCCGACATTCGTACTCATAGGCGAGCGAGATCCGACACGATTGTTTTCCGGGCGTAGAGGGCTGGCAAAACACCCGACATTCGTACTCATAGGCGAGCGAGATCCGACACGATTGTTTTCCGGGCGTAGAGGGCTGGCAAAACACCCGACATTCGTACTCATAGGCGAGCGAGATCCGACACGATTGTTTTCCGGGCGTAGAGGGCTGGCAAAACACCCGACATTCGTACTCATAGGCGAGCGAGATCCGACACGATTGTTTTCCGGGCGTAGAGGGCTGGCAAAACACCCGACATTCGTACTCATAGGCGAGCGAGATCCGACACGATTGTTTTCTGGGCGTAGAGGGCTGGCAAAACACCCGACATTCGTACTCATAGGCGAGCGAGATCCGACACGATTGTTTTCCGGGCGTAGAGGGCTGGCAAAACACCCGACATTCGTACTCATAGGCGAGCGAGATCCGACACGATTGTTTTCCGGGCGTAGAGGGCTGGCAAAACACCCGACATTTCTTGTCGGCGCCGACACAAAATCGGTTTCCGACAAGTATGAATAGCTTCATATAAAATACTCTGCACCTGAAACCTCCGATTAATATACGGATCCGACACCCGACAAGTGGAAACGAGCTCTTACGGTCTAAAATATAAAAAAAAATTGTGAACAATCCTCCACTAGCGAATTCCACTAAGCCCCTATTATAAGCCGCATATACGAGTACGTGCGTTGTTGTTTTCTAATGTGCTAGTGCACCTTTGTGCGTGGGGTAATATGATGAAAATTTAAATCACTATTGTAATATTTCCAGACAGGTCACACAGCGCCATCTAGTTTCCGTGGTAAGCTACGAGGCTTGTGTTACGGAAACTAGATGGTTGATAAACTACATATTATACTTTTTTTTTGTAAATATATACATATTATACATATAAACACCCAGACCGAGACAAATTATACAATGTACAACTTGCTCCCGGTGGGAATAGAACCCACGACCTCCCGAGTTCACGGCAACGTTTGTTACCACTAGACCACGGAGGCTGAAATGATCAAATATCAAATTCTAACCAGCTCACAGAATAATACAATTTTATCCCTTCAAAAAGACCCTCTGTTCTCAGAGATAGAACCGAGACTACTATTCGTCAAGAAATATGACAGTAGCCCAGGCGACAAGAGGCATTTTGGCTGGAAGAAAAAAGAGAGTGACAAAGAGGTTATAAAATTCTTCCACAGGAAAGATGAAGAGCATGAATACAGAGTACACGCGATGACTCTAGAAGTTTAAAATGACTGGCTAACTTTGGGCGTTTTCTGCATCCCTCCAGCCCTGAAGTGTAACCCAGCCTCAATCTACACTGCGCAGTTTTTTTTATTTCCGCACGTGGTTTTTTACCCTATAGTAATAAAAAATGACATAAACATTAGCTACTGGCCACCCCTGGTGTTAGGGCGAGGGTCACGTGACCCAGTTCACTTCGCTCACCTCGTCTGGGGTGTCAATCCATCTATTGCGATTAACCCACATTGGGAAGTTTTTTTTTCTCTAGGTAATAGACTAAAATCATCGATGTATATAGATATAAGCCTATTCAATACAAAACGCACTTTTAAAAACGTGCCGCTTGCTTTGTGTACCTACCAACTTTGGGGGCAATTCTCAAGCAAGGATGCTTTAATGCCACATGCTTTATTCATCGGAAATTATATATTGTGATATAATTGCATACAAAAAGACTAGTTTTACTCGATATAAATATTAATATTAGGCGCTCTCGACGCTTGCTATCTCGCGACTGTTGGTGCAGCTACATGACTTCGATTGGTTTTACGGGAACGTTTTTATATCAGTGAGGGCCTATCTATATACATCGATGACTAAAATGTAATAAGATTGTAACTAAATAGCTCCGTACATTTACACCCGTATTCTAAGACGTTACTACATACTCCACTCAACATTTCCTTCTGTCAAACGAAAATGAAGTCGCTGTAATTAATAATATGTAAGTAAAAAATGGACCCGATTGTACCAGTTTTATTTTCAAGGTCAGCCGTAAGCTAGTACATCTGATGCCATTTAAAAAAATAAACGTCACAATGGGGTGTATCACTAACTTTTTATCACGATAGATGGCGCATGATAGATGGTACCTAACTGTCGGTTGCATAGAAACATTGCACCTTCACAAAAAGCAAGACGAGTCGACATAACCTCTCAAAATTGGTATAATATTGTATGTATTTTATATATATTTATTATGTATTTATATGTACTTGTGTTATTATATATTTATATATTAGTGTATATGTATTTTAGCTTTAGTTGCTAGTAATAGTTTAAGATTTTTATTTTTTATTATTAATTTCGATTTTAAATTAATGATTTAATGCACCCACAATCATTGCTCACTATCCCAAAGGTTAGCTGGTAGAAAATGTCACTAGACATTAAGTTCGCCTATGTACATTTAAATGTGTTTTTGTTTATTGTGCAATAAAGTGTACAAATCGAGGTTTACAAGTAAAATCAAAGATATGGTGATCTCAAAAATGCTGTTCTAATAATTCAACCTTTTTTCTTTTTAACGACGCTATTCACTATCTTAATTCGTCTTTTATATTAATATAAAAAATAAAAAACTACAAAAAAACATTTAAACATACATATACATACATAGGTGTAAACAAGGTACCATTGCCGCTAGCGACATCTACCAGTGACTTTTTTTCGTTTGACAGCTGGAAGGAAACGTTGAGTGGAGGAGGGATTTTTTTTTTTTTAAATTACGGTTCAAAAGTAATACAATCCTTATATGTATGTCCCCATGCAATATCTTTAAAAACTACCTACTGTTCCGAAGTGGCACTGACGATTTTTTTTTCGCTCGGCAGCATACAGGAATATGGAGAAAACGAGACTGCTGACAAGTCTTATTTTGTTCCTAATAGTGATGTTTCGAACCCTCCATATTCCAATAATATATTTGACACCCATATATATTTGTCAACCAACATTGTTTGACAGGTACGCGAACTTTTTGTATTGGATAATGTTTATTCTTTTATTTTATTTTTTCTTCAATTTTTAAATTTATTTATAGTTCATTTATTTATTTATTTATTAGATCTCCAACAAGATGTACACCAATCCATTACAACATAATAAGAATAATATGGCGCTAAGTGCCACCTTAATTATAGGAGATTACAGCATTCAAATTAGAGTATATATACAATTTTAATATAAATTAGATTAAGTTTAATTGTTAAAAAATCTATGTAAGGCAATAAAATTTTATAAAGTAATAATTTATATAAACATAATAATACTTTAAAATATAATTAAAAATAAAATTTTAAATTAAAATACAATTAATAATTACACGTTAAAATACCCTAACAATTAATGATTACACAATAAAATACCCTAATAATTAATAATTACACATTAAAATACCCTAACAATTAATGATTACACAATAAAATACCCTAATAATTAATAATTACACAATAAAATACCCTAATAATTAATAATTACACAATAAAATACCCTAACAATTAATGATTACACAATAAAATACCCTAATAATTAATAATTACACAATAAAATACCCTAATAATTAATAATTACACAATAAAATACCCTAATAATTAATAATTTAAATAATAATTATTGACCAAAACTGCTGACTTCTATTTGTTTTAAGCACCTTTTATAGTTATTCTGCTATTCGGGATGGAGACAAATGAAACACCGATAAAATCTGTCCAGAGGTTATAAGTGTTCTAACCAACCCGACTTTGTTTTATATATTAAGATTTACTTATTATGTAAGCGTCGATTTATCAGAGGTGTTGCTTAACAAGATGGACCGGTTACTAAATACCTGTATCCGGTTTATCTTTTGTTTACGCAAGTACGATCACATCTCTGAGTATCGCGCTAAGTTAAAGTGGCTACCAATTCGTAGTCGCAGGAACCTCAGAATCCTCTGCTTGCTCTTCTCTATTCTTAATGAGCCTGCGACACCGAAATACCTCAAGGACAAGTTTGCTTATCTCTCGTCACTTCATAACAGGTCACTTCGCTCGGCCCACAATTCTGTTTTGTCTATCCCATCTCATCACTCTAGCTTCAAGTCAAACTCTTTCGCAGTGGTGGCCGCGAATCTGTGGAACAATTTGCCGGTAGAAATTCGCCAAGCGCCCAATAGATCACTCTTTAAAAAGATGGTATATTCACATTACTTAAACAGCTCCCAACAGTGTATGTAAGATATATTGTATGTAGTATATATATATATATATATATATATATATATATATATATATATATATATATATAGTGTGTAGTATATGTATTATTGCGTACATATTTGTATGTATTGGTGTGTATATTAATATGTATTGTTTTATCTTAGATTAAGTTTATTTAATATTTTTAATAAGTTTATTTTTTAAGCTCTTTGCACCTACCTCATAATCAAAATTCTCTGCATTGTCCCAAAGGTTGGCTGCTAGAGAATGCCTAGCGGCATTAAGCCCGCCCTTTGTACATAGTGCAATAAAGTTTTAAATAAATAATCTAATATGTCAGAAACCTTCCCCGATATTCACACAACATATTCCCAATGTTTTCTCCCGATCAGTCAAGTAGTTTTGCAATGCCTAGGGAACACACACAGACATTCACCGTTATAGATTTAGTGTTTTTTTTTCTCTCAAATAAACGTTTAATGAATTGGTGCTTAAATTGTCCAACAACAGACGGCTAATAAGCGTTTGACCTGCGCACGTAAACAAAAGGAAAGGTACATTCGTTAAAAAGGTGCGCACGCGCAGCTGACTCAATGCACCTGCCATCTTTAACATTTTCTTAAGGTTTTTTTTTGCCATCGATGTGTATTGGCCTATTTTTTTATAGTGCAAGCTGCCACCACAGCTGACGCCCGCATGTGTGGGTTTTACCGTAGACCGAGAGCTGGCGGCGTTTATTTGGATTCATTATATTTGTAAATTATTATAATTAATTAGAATATAAGTTGATACGGCTATAATGCCTCGAATTTAGGTTAAGCTACAGTACTTGTTTATGGCAGCAATGTCACTTACTTATTTCGGTCTATCCATAATTTAATTTAATCTTTTAATTCATTATTTGTTGCTTGTAATGTTTTTTTAATTTTAATAATATTGTAATTTAAAAAAAAAATGTCAATATCCGAGTGTTACATGTGAACCATATGGAAATAAATATTTAGAATTTGAAATTTGAATGTAAAATCTGATTTTTATTCACGCTAACCATAATATTACCAATAATTTAATAAATCACTTTACTATCACTACATATTATAAAACTAAATAAATAATAAAAATCCTTTAAGTCGTTTGACTATCGAATATAGCGATAATAATAATAATAACATGTTCGACTTGAAAGCAAAGCTTAGTAAAGCGCGCTTTTTTTACTAAATTTTGCTTAAATTGAATGAAAACGCTACTCGAACGAATTTATTTATTTTATTTATTAATTTATTTATTTAAAGCGATATAAAGTTTAAAAAAGTCTTGGTCTTGCTATGGGCAACATTAATTGTTGTCTTAATTTAACGGAGGTATAAATTAATATAAATCGTCGGAGAACCAAAGAAGGCTATATCGGAAGCCTTCAAAATTAGTAAGATGAAGTGGCAATGGACTGGACATGTCTGTCGTAGATGAGATGGAGTAGACGGGTTCTAGATTGGAGTCCACGTACGGGAAGACGCAGAGTGCGTCGACCCCCCGCTAGATAGACGGATGACCTTAGGAAGGTCGCTGGTGGGGGTTGGATGAGGGTGGCAGGAGATCGTATGAAGTGGCAAGCCTTGGGGAAGGCCTATATTTAAAACTTTATTGCACTATGAAGGGGCGGGCTTAATGCCGCTAGACATTCTCTGACAGCCAACCTTAGGGACAGATAAAGCATTTAAAGTAAACGGTAGGTGCAAGTAAAAATAAAATATATTATAACTTAACGATCACATTGTTATATATCCAGCAATAGAGACGATTTTTTTTTTCATACTAGCTGACCTTGGGCCCGCCTGTTGGTACGTAGCGCGCAAGGTCCATGAATGTTAGCAACTGAAGTCAGACACTCATGACTGACATCAGTCCCCAACACTATGCCGGCTTGACTAGATGCTTTTTTACACTTCGCTTGAAGGACTCCAAGTTATAGGAAAGTGGAAACACAGAGGCTGGAAGAGCATTCCACATCTTTATCGTGCGACAGATGTATGAGTCCCCAAATTTATACGTACGCGAAGGAATGGTAACTACGGTATGTGGGTGCATATTCTGACCTGTGCGAGTGGTTCGATTGCGGAATGGAGAGGGAGGGAGGATGATGATGATAAATTAATAAGACGTATTGTAATGCATCTAGCGCCCTAACTATACTCCTTAGGATAATAACATGTATGAAAGGATAAGACAGCTGCATCATTGAGATTGGAAGGTGCACCAGGTGGAGTCACAGCGAGCACTGGCCTCGCGAATGACGACCTTTTAAAGGTAACAAAGGGATTTAAAAATTAAAAAACTCGCCTGTGTAATAATAATAATAAATAATAATAAAATCATTTATTGTCACAAAAGTATACAGATGTACAATAGGTGAACAACATAGGGTGATGTGTTTGTGATACCTACACGAGGTTGCCCTGTAGTGCGGGATATCGGTGCTCTTCCGTGTTATAATGTTACAACAATAAATGATGTATCTTTAAATGATCTTGAATGAAACTGAAAATAAATAAATAATAACTTAAAAGAAAAAACAATCCCAAACAGTCGCCAAAAAGTTTGATAACGGCTTAAGTCGGTGGTCGCTTTTAAAAACAAACTTAAAATATATTTGTTTACATCTTAACAATCATTACAGCAGCACGCCTAATCAAGAAAACTATGTGTATAATACTATGTGAACATTAGTTATTTATTAAAAAAAATAGCCAAATTATATAGCCATAGTTTTATGTATATTATATTATTTATTTGAAGGACAAGTTTTTATTAATATTTATAAACAAATATTTATTCGAAGTTAATAAAATTAAAAGTACATTAAATATAAATTAAAAACTACCTAAATAATAAAATTAAAAATAAACTAACCTATAAATAAAAAATGTCCTCTAGAGACGTCCCATCCGTGATAGTCCCAAGGAGACTGGCAACATTTCCCCTCTGTATAGCGAGGCTAATACGTTGGCAAAAATAATTGCCAGCCTTCCTGTCTCCAGACCTTTCTGTCAGCCGCCTTGACAACTCCTTGACCAAGCGCCTCGCTGACGGTCCCCATGGGCCCATCGTCTCGACCCCAAACGGCACAAATTCGTAACCGATACCAAGGTTGGCGTATTTGCGCAATTTGAGGTTCTCCGCAGAAAACGCCGCTTTCCCCGCGCCTGACGAGGTCGCCTGGATGTGAGAGCTAATGTGTCTACACACGTCGCATCCCACACCAGAGATTTGCCAAGTTTCCACGGCCCGTTTATTAATATTGCTTTTTTTTTAATTTTGATACAACAATCATTATTATAAACGTTGTAGAATATTTTTGTTAGTTTTATATTTATTTATTATATTATTTATATTTAGGTGTATCATTGTGAGGGATCAGCTGAAAATCAGCGCTGTGACCGAGTGTTGCAGCTTATTGCTGAGCTGATTCCCTATTTGTCACCACACTATCTTGTTTGTTGTATTATTATTAATTTTTTTACGGATTTTGTTTTTTTTTTTGTGACAAATAAAGTAAGTAAAGTATCATCACGACCGTTTCCCTTTCTGGGTGGTCAGAAACCACGCTTATAAATAATTCACATTTAGCTAACTTTACTATAGGCCAATCATAACAAGTGGCAAGCTCGTCGATGTCTTCAGCGTACCAAACTCGAGAAATATCACAAATAAATTAAATATTAATTAAATGTATTTATTTACATTAATAAATATTTTTGTGTCCCGACCAGGAATCGAACCCGGTACCTCCGAGTCTAAGTCCACGGACTTAACCGCTAGACCACGGAGGCAGTTAGTAGACAAATAAACTTTTTTCTTTCTTCTTTCTTAACTACACCGTTGATATAATTTTATGTATTTTTTACAGACGGAATCATAAAATCATCAGTGGATAAGTGATACAAATCTCCAGGTTTTTTATTTTTAAAGACGGAAACTCGCAAAATTGCCTGACCATATGACCACAGCCTAGAGGGTCACGGAGGTCGCATGCCCAAGTCTAAACTAAAACCCTTTAAACCAAGGAACATAATACAAAAAGAAGCGTAACTCCATACAAGAAAAATGTTCCAGTTTTAGTAGCGCTAGTACGGGTTCCCACCGAATTAGAATTGGCGGCAAATTTACAAATTCTTTATTTGTTTTTTTATTAAAGCATACTTAATAATTAATTAATTTCGATAGTTACTATGACAAAATCAATAAAAGCATTTTGTTGAACGAAATTAATAGTAGATCAATCATTAAAAATGGCGGAATAGATACGTAACTAAAATAAACACAAATAATATTTTTTATTTATTCATTTCTTGGAGTTCTCGCTAACGACTTTCACATACGTATTATTCTGAAAATTCTTGATTAATTAAAATTTAAACACTTTTTTTCACACTCCATCAAACACAAACATTTAAATAGAAATTTGGAGCTCTTATTGTATTATATTTTTTGATCACACATATCACAAACGCTTCTTGATTTACGTTGCACAATTTAAAAATGTAAATTTATATTTTAATTTCCGTAAACAGCAATAAAACAAAAAACAAATCTGCTTCGCAACAGCCAAGACTCCATTATGTTTCGATATGTTTTTTTTTAAGTGTCTATAATGGACATTGTACAGAATACATCAGCCCTAAACACGTAATTTATTAACATAATATATGTTCATAAACGAGTTGGGGATCATCAAATTCCAAGTGTTGCAAAATATAATGCTTTTCATAGAGTAATTCACGTCAATATCGCCCAAACACGAGGGTATACGGGAGTTCACAGCGCGGGAAAACCGCAAAAAATAAAGTGTAACTTCTGCCCCATATACTCGTAATTAAATAAAAATTTATCGTTTTCCATAATTATTCACATTGTAGCACATTATTAAACAAAATAACACCACTTTTGACTAACAATATTCACAGTAAATTAATTTACAAAACGAAAAACTTAGACTTGACATGTACATGCAAAATGGCGCGAAGAACCCCCGTTTCCATTTGGTTTTGACAATTCAGGGTTACCAGTATATTTAAAATATACTTTATTATAATACATTATGAACGCGCAGAGAATAAAACTATATAACAATCTTAATCAATATATTCAATCTCGACGTTGTGCAAAATTACGTTTACCTCGGGCAGACTATCCAATTAGGAGCAGCCAACTTCAGCAAAGAAGCCGACAGACGCATTCAGCTAGGATGGGCGGCATTCGGGAAACTCCGGCACATCCTCTCATCGTCTATACCACAATGTTTAAAGACTAAGGTCTTTAACCAGTGCGTCCTCCCGGTAATGTCGTACGGAGCAGAGACGTGGACACTAACAGTGGGTCTGGTCCATAAATTCAAGGTCGCTCAGCGAGCCATGGAGAGAGCTATGCTTGGTGTATCTCTGATGGATAGAATTCGAAACGTTGATATTCGTCAGAGAACGAAAGTTACTGACATAGCTTATAAAATTAGCAAGCTGAAGTGGCAATGGGCCGGACACATCTGCCGCAGAACCGACGGTGGATGGGGCAAACGGGTTCTAGAGTGGAGACCACGTACGGGAAGACGCAGAGTGGGACGACCCCCCGCCAGATGGACAGATGATCTAAAGAAGGTCGCTGGTGGGGGTTGGATGAGGGTAGCGAAAGATCGCGTTAAGTGGCGAGCCTTAGGGGAGGCCTACATCTAGCAGTGGACAGATACAGGCTGATGATGATGATGAACAATCTTAATAATTTAAATACATATTCTAAATATTAAATAAATCCATGAATTAATATATATGAACAACAAAACTGATTAAATACGCAGAAACGTTGCTCGTAGTCGTAACCTTTAAAAACAATAATTAATGGCAACCCTCGTGTGCCAAGTTGCCAAGACTGCCGCCAAGCCAATCGTCTCAACTCCCAGGCAGTTGAATAATATACTCTTAAAAACTTGATTAATTAAATAATATTTAATATTTAAGATAATTGATATTAACGTAAACCTTCAAGAGGGGTTAATACCTTAAAAATAGTAGCTTATAGTGTAGGCCTATAATAGTAGGGGTAAAGGCTTGATGAAAGTACAATTTCAAAGAGCAAACCAAATATAGATCCCGCCAAACCGTTGTACGTTCTTATTTGATACTAGCGCCATCTAGTAGGAAAAGAAAGAAGCTTTGTATCGTATTATGTTTGTCTCGCCTTCACGTCTATATTACTGAACCGATTTTGATGAAATTGGGCAGAATTGTTCCTTGGAACCCTGAGACGGTCCTAGGCTATATGACGTCATCATCTGACGACGACATGACTCCACAGCCATATATATATCAGTCTTTAATTTGTGTGTTTGTGTTCTACAAGCTATACCGCCGTGGGGTGAGTGGTCTGAGGAGCTCCATAACCTTATCCATTCTTCTCTATTGCCCAACTGAACCACACGTACAGGCCAAAATATGCATCCACATATCATAGCCACTATCCTTACGCGTACTCGTAATTTTACTCTTTATTTGTCGTACGCTGAAGATGTGGAATGCTCTATTACCCACTCCTATCCCCTATAGACTCCTGGAGTTCTTCAAGCGAAGTGTGAAAAAGCATCTTGTTAGGTCTGCATAGTGATAGAGACTGATGACGGTCGTTAGTGGCTGGCGTCAGTTGCTCCAATGGGGTGTATCAGGCAAAACTTTTTATAGATGTCGCTAGCGGCACTGGTACCTTGTTTAGAGCTATAGCGTATCATTTTTTAAATGTTTTTGTAGTTTTTTTATTTTTATAACAAAAAATAAAATTTAACTTAACGTTACTTACCTTAAAAGACGAATTAGGAAAGCGAACACCGTCTTAAAAAGAAAAGAAGGTTTAATTAATAGAAAGGCAATTTTGAGATCACCATATTTTTGATTTCGCTTGGAAATCTCGATTTGTACTATTAAAAGCTGCTCACTTCGACATAATATCCAGAAAATAAAAAAAATCGTAATAAAAATAGAAGTTTTCTATGCAACTGACAGTTATATAAGGTACCAATTATCATGCGCCGTCTATCGTGATAAAAAGTTAGTGATACACCCCATTATTGAACCTCGCGTACCGTTTACCTACAGGCGGGCTCGATGTCACATCTCGAGTTCAGTATAAAAACTAATTAAAAAGCTTTTATGTCCTAAGTATTTTTAGTTTAGTGTCTTGTTTAGTTATATATAAATTTAATTTACTTCGCTTCGATTATTGTCAATATTAATTAAAGCTATTTATTATTAAATCACCTTAAACAGATTTTAATAATCGAATTACAAAACAATGATAATAAAAAGTCAGTTAAATATCAGAATACCTAACGACATCCGTCCGGCAACGCGTGCCTCGACCCATCTGCCGGCCAGGGGCCTACTACGAATGTACAAACTGCATTACAGGAATATTATTTTATTTTTTTAATACAATTTTATAAAAAGAGATCAGTAGTGGTCCGGTTGCAGAGGTTTTGGGTTTTGTCAGCTTTGGGGTTGCACACGGGAAAGACGCCAATCTTAATTCTGACATACCTGGTAGGGTTCCTCTGTACCAGGTGTTACATTCTCATATCGTAAGTGAAGTGAAGTGCTGGCCGCATTCGTCGTCACGCGGCTCTCAACAACATCATCCGAAGAGCTCTTGTCACTGCTGGTATACCCGCTACCCCCTGGGATTGTACGGAGCGGTGGCACGAAACCGGTTAACGACCGACAGCGGTTAACTAATGTAAGTAAATTGAAAAAGGTATTTCTTTATTTATTGTTGTTGTGAAATATTGAATTTGTTTTACCTTGTAAATCTGATATAGCTAAGTTTTCCTCAGTTTTCCACTAACAGGAGTAGAATCATTCTAAATAATGAAGTACATGACAAACTGTAAAATGTTCACGTGAATAAAGATATTTTGGCTTTGTACTAACGCTTTCCTTAAAATCTAAAAAGGTCGTGGTTCTTACTTTGGCATGTACAGATGAGAAATTAAATTTTCTCACGTACATATGTCATTGATCCTGAACAATCCTTGTGCACCTACATACCTAAAATCCCGTTTTGAGTTCCATTACGTTCTTCCTATAATAATAATAATAAAATAATAATAAAATTCTTTATTGCACACAAAATATAAAATATAAAAACATGTACATAGGCGAGCATAATACCATTAAGGTATTCTCTACCAGCTAACCTTTGGGAGAGTGAGAGAAGAATATTATGGGTGCAGAGTAAGAAAAATTAACCAAAAAGATCAAAATATTATAATAAGTAAAGTCAATAAATATATATATATGGGTACGTAGGTAAGTATATGGTATAAACATCTAAGATAAATAAATATATAATGTGTATAAATAATAAATAAAATACGTGCATATTTAAAATAAATAAATAATCAACTGAAAATCCCATCCCACTCCACTAGCAGATATTCAGATTCGTTTACTGTGTCTGCAGCCCACCAGTGGAACAAAGTGCCACGGGCTATTAGACACGCACCGTCAGTCCACGTCTTCAAAAGCTTGGTTACTGCATTATTTTTAGACAAACAAGCATCGGGCTCACAGTACATATTTGGCAAATATATACTTTTATAAAAGTATTTATTAGTATTTAGTGTATGTATTTATTAGTATGTAGTGTATGTAGTATATTGTTTGTTATCTTAATTTTTTTTTTTTTTATGTTTTATACTACCGTTCATCTCATACTCTCTCAAAGGTTAGATGTTAGAAAATGCCTTGTGAGCATTAATCTTCGCCTATGTACAACTTTTTTCGTGCAATAAAGAATTTAATAATAATAATTGATTTACAACAGCACTGTTCCCGTGCCTCAGAGAGCTAAGCCGTGTTTTTTAAGATAAGTGTTCTAAAGAGCTCCATAACTTCTTCTCTGTTCTGCCATAGCGTACTCTTTGGAGACTCTTACATCTGTTGCACAATAAAGATGTCGAATGCTCTCTTGGCCAGTGTGTTTCCCCATTCTTATAACCTAGAATCCTTCAAACGAAGTTGAAATAGCATCATAATAGGCCGGCATAATGGTAATTTAAATTCAAAATTCTTTATTGTATAGATTGCTTATTTTAATTACAGTTGTATGTAAATGTCATTATCATGCAATCTGCCCATATTACATACAATATGCTTATGTCAATAGGTAGGTATTGATGTTGGCCGTATGTGACTGGCGTCAGTTGCTCCCATTCTTGGACCTTGCGTACTGCTTACTATCAGATGGGCGCGATGTCAGTTGTAGTTAGTAATAAAGTAAAGTATTATGACGACCGTATCCTTTCGCGGGTGGTCAGAAACCCCTTTTTTTAAAGGAGCAGATTTACATTTAGCCAACTTTACTATAGGCCCATCATGACAAGTGGCATGCCCGTCGATGTCTTTAGCGTACTAAACTCAAGAATTGTCACAAATAAATTAAATAAATTATTGTGCCGACCAGGAATTGAACCCGGTACCTGTGTCTAAATCCATGGGCTTAATCGCTTGGCCACAAAGGCAGTCGATGTCACAAGCCACATGTAGTACTCAGTATATAAAAAAGCTAGCTTGTCACTTTTGTTCTTCAGCCAATGATGTGACTCATAGGCTATACACTATACACATACTATCACTAGGTAGACAGCCTCCAGTAGCTGATAGTTTAAAATAAATTATTAGTTATACTAAATATAGATTAAGTAAAATTGTTACTAACAATTTATGGATGTAAAGTCCGAAATAAAAGATTATTATTATTATTAAAGGCATACGTTAAACATGTCAAAAAAATAATCATTCTTTCCGCAAGCAAGGCTGAAAGCAAAACATATCCACGTTTTATCGATCCATTTATCTTCGGCTTTCCAGGGTAGACGACCTGTACGTTAATTGATGCACCTTTAGCATCCTAAACCAAACTTGATATAAAAGATTGTAAGGTCGATTTTACCATGAAGATGTGGAGCCTGATCTGGAGTTGATACCTGCTACAGTTTATAATAACCTGCAGCCCTATTCTATTACTTAGTCGCAAACGTTAGATTGTCAAAATAGTGAATTCTGTTTGTTTTTTTTTGGTTCTCTTCCTCTGATGGATGATGAATGAGATGATAGGGAAGGCAAAGGGTCTAGCCCATACAGCCAAGTCTGACGTAATATATATTTCTTTTTTATGAGTTAATGAGGTCATTATCAAACATGCTGCAGAATTTGATGCTTTTCTTGGAGTCACTCGCGGCACCATTATAATTATGTATTATAATTTTGTTATTTTATTGTTTCTCTTTTCAAATGATGGTTATCATGTACTGCTCCAGATTCACCAATATGTACTATAAAATTATATCGTTTTATATCAATATTGTAAAAATTGACGTGTAAAAGTGCAGAATACATATCTTTTTGTCCTATGCCTACTTGCAAAATAAACGAATTGAATTGAATTGAACCATAGCTCAAACATGTCGGGTAAAATATGGAAGTTAACAGCGCGGGAAAACCGCAAAAAATAAACTGCAACTTGTGCCCCATATTTAAAGTCCAATTTATCGTTTTCCATAATTATTCACATTGCAGCACATTATTAAACAAAACAACACCACTTTTGACCAAAAATACCCACAGTAAATTAATTTACAAAACAAAAACTTGCACTTGACATGTCCACGCAAAATGGCGCGAAGGACTCCTAGTGAATTCTGTTATTTACTACCACTTTTAGCCCGAGTTTCTCCGATCATAGCCGACCTTATGTCAATATAGAGTCTTCCACTATTTCAAAGGTCACCAACAGGGTTGAAACTTTAAAATCAATAATATAATATGAAAGAGATAGAGATAGATTTATGGATGTCGAAAGTGTTAGTCATCAAAATTTTAAGGCGCTTGAAAAAGCTACCCGAAGGCCTGGCAAAGAGAAATAAAGCGCTTACAGAAGAAAAGAGAGAGAAGTCAAACACAGGGTTTATGTGTGTCTGGCGCATCCGAAGGTCTGGCTGCTCACAAAAAGTAGACCCGGGATCCTACTCTATAATTGTGTGCTGGAACTCGAACATAGATGCGCCATCTATGTTCGAGTAGCGGAACTATTTATTATTGACAACCCTTGTGTTTGACTTGTCACTTTTTGAAATTCAAACAAGCAAAATATGAAACGCATTTCTTGCAAAATAATAAATAAATATTTCCAGACAGGTCACACAGCGCCATCTAATTTCCGTGGTAATCTACGAGGCTTGTGTTACGGAAACTAGATGGTTGATAAACTACATATTATACTTTTGTTTTTTTTTGTAAATATATACATATTATACATATAAACACCCAGACCGAGACAAATTATACAATGTACCTACAACTTGCCCCCGGTGGGAATCGAACCCACGACCTCCCGAGTTCACGGCAACGTTTGTTACCACTAGACCACGGAGGCGGTCATGTTAATTTTTACTTAGGTATTAATTACGTACCAAAATTATGTTTGAGATAGTGGCTGTGAGTACCTAAGCTACTTCCATGGTAACGCAGATCTCGAATGTTATGGTAAAAAAGCAAGGGCGTACCCAGGTAGGGGCAGGGGGGGGGGCAGCTGCCCCCCCCCCTTAGAATATAAAATAAACGTAAATTTTCCCGGCAAGTGGGAATTAAAAACGTGTTACCTACTCTGCGCAGAATGAAGTGTTGGAAACAAAACATATTTTCAGTCAGATATTTTGATTTAATATTTTTTATCTATAATTAAATATTCTACATTCTACAACATTCGATATAGTATACTGTTAGCGACGCAATATAATTTAAATCTCCCGCGAAACCGTCGCATCTCCTAGTTTCCGCTTCCGAGTTCCCGACGAGATAATCAGAGCCATCTAGGATTAAAGCCGAATATAATTTGGAGAAAACAATATTTAGCGCTAGCGCTATCTAGTTACGGACGACACTCGACAGTACTTTTTCCAGTCAATTTTCATGATTTTTTGTTTCAATATACCCGACCGACCATGTTCTCGAAACAGGTATGAGCTGCCCCCTCCTAGCTGAAATCCTGGGTACGCCCTTGTAAAAAAGAGTTCTTCGCGCTATTTTGCACGACATGTCAAGTCCAAGTTTTTCGTTTTGTAAATTAGTTTATTGTGGATATTGTTAGTTAAAAGTGGTGTTATTTTGTTTAATAATGGGCTACGTTGTGAATAATTATGGAAAACGATAAATTTGACTTTATATGGGGCAGAAGTTACACTTTATTTTTTTGCTGTTTTCCCGCGCTGTGAACTCCCGTACACCCTTCATGTTTGGGCGATATTGACGTGTATTACTCCATGAAAAGCATCAAATTCTGCAACACTTAGAATGTGATGATCGCCAACTCGGTTATGAACTCTGTTATGAAAATATATTATGTAAACAAATTACGTGTTTAGGGCTCATGTGTTCTGTACAATGTCGTTTAAAGACACTTAAAAAAAATGGTAAAAAACAGGAATTAAAAATCAACAACAAAAAATAACAAGGTTTTAATTTAAGCGTATTTGTCCATTTTAATTCGTCCATCTGTAATCCGGTAAAAGGCAGGATTGAGGGTAGGCATAGATAATTAATATTAAAATACATTCAGTTGTTACATTGCTGTCCTTCAAATAAACCTTTGTTTATATTTTCTGTACAGCAATGTGTTCTAGAAACAGTCATGCAATGTTAATTAAACTTTTTAATAACTTACCAGAAAATATCAAGGTATAACCGATTAACCGTTTCAAAAAAGATCTGTACAATTATTTAATAAAAAAAAAATAAAAAAAATGTTTTTATACAATTAAAGAATACCTAAGCAATAAGTAATAATATAGTCTGAGCGTAGCTTCAATGTACCTACTTTTATTTTACAACTGGACGTTTTTTTTTTTTTTTTTTTTTTTTTATTCTAGCACGACATGTGACCTTGGGCCCACCTGATGGTAAATGGCACGCAAGGTCCATGAATGTTAACAACTGATGTCAGACACTCATAACTGCCATCATTCCCTAACACTATGCCGGCTTGACTAGGTGCTTTTTCACACTTCGCTTGAAGGACTCCAAGTTATAGGAAAGTGGAAACACAAAGGCTGGAAGAGCATTCCACATCTTTATCGTACGACAGATGTATGAGTCGCCAAATTTATACGTACGCGAAGGGATGGTGACTACGGTATGTGGGTGCATATTCTGACCTGTGCGTGTGGTTCGGTTGCGGAATGGAGAGGGAGGGATTAGGTTATAGAGTTCTTCGGAGCACTCACCATAGTAGAGCCGGTAGAACACGCTCAGAGAAGCCACATCTCGGCGAAGCTGCAGGGATTCGAGAGTTCCAGATATAGTGGCATCGTCCACAATTCGAACACCTCGCCTCTGTCTCATATTGTAATTGCCCAATATTTGCATGCCATGAGGTGAAACATGTGAAGCAAATTTTCTAGCTATAAGATCTTGAAATGTAACCATGTTTCCTAGCAAATACATTATTTTGATTTGATTTTGTAATAGCTCCAAATATTTTTCATCATCCTGGCTGGATATAGGCCTCTTCCAAGGTTCGGCATTTTACACGATCTTCTGCCACCCTTATATACAAACCCTACATCACACAAGCACACATTACACTTTCATTCGTATAAAATAACAATACCAACACTGTTTTTTTTTTTTTTTTGGTATTCTTCTCCCGATGGATGATGAATAATGAGATGATAGGAAAGGCAAAGGGTCTAGCCCATACAGCCAAGTCTGACGTAATATATCTTTCTTTTTCATGAGTTAATGAGGTTATCATCAAATTCCAGATGCTGCAGAATTTGATGCTTTGCTTGGAGTCACTCGCGGCACCATAGCTCAAACATGTCGGGTAAAATATGGGAGTTGACAGCTCGGGAAAACCGCAAAAAATAAACTGCAACCTGAGTCACATATTTAAAGCCCAATTTATCGTTTTCCATAATTATTCACATTGTAGCACATTATTAAACAAAACAACACCACTCTTGACCAATAATATTCACAGTAAATTAATTTACAAAACAAAAACTTGCACTTGACATGTCCACGCAAAACGGCGCGAAGGACTTTTTTTTATAATTTATCCAGCTCCCACCTATCTATTCTGGGACAGACGTTTCCAGCCTATTGCTACTTCAGCTTGCTAATTTTAAAAGCCGTAAATTTGGTTATCTGACGGATGTCAACCTGTATGAAATTATCTTTCAGAAATATTTTAAAATTTAATTATCTGCAACAAATAAAGTGTGTTAGATGTGTTTCTTACTTGGTAAAATATATAAATTGAAGCTTAAAATTTTTATTGCCAAATATTTCGCCTCTCTTTGGAGCGGCGTCATCAGTGACAGTGACTGAAGGTCTTTGTCATAAATTTTGAAAAAGTAATTTTATTTCTTTAAGCAATGGTAAAGGCAATGCACTATACGGTTTTGTATTTATTTTTTAGAATAATATTATCATCACCTAGCGCATCATGGAAAGCATGTTATGTCAAAGTTAATTTCGCCGCTCCAAAGGCGAAATATTTGGCAATAAAATTTTTAAGCTTCAATTTATAAATTTTACCAAGTTAAAATTTAATTACATATTTGTGCCGTTTGCTGTAGAAACTCTGGGTCCATGGAGTCCAAGCGCCAAAAAGTTTTTAAAAGAGAACACCGCGTCTCATCGTTTCCTCTAGTGACAAAAGGGCTGGCTCTTTCTTTGCCCAAATAATCCGTATTGTAATTCACAGGGAAATGCAGCCAGCGTTCTTGCCACCATTCCACGCGGACGGGACCTATATATCCTTAAAAATATTTATTTTGTAAATAGTTTATTTTTCGAATAAATCAATTATGAAATCAAATCATTAACCTACATATTTCTGTATAGTTAGTACCTAACACTTGAATATTGTCAATACATTTTATTTTTATTTTTTTATTTAAAAACTTTATTGTTTTGTTAACACAAGGCGTATGTAATGCCGATTGGCATTCTCTTACCATCAACCTTCGGGACATTGTATCAATTATGGTAGGTTTATAAAACAAACATAAAATAAAGAATATTTAAATAATTTTGATGTTAATTTCAATAACGTACTTATAACTAAATACATAATTTTAATACTTAAACTACATAATAATAATACATACACTACATAAATAATACATATACAATACATACATAAACTACTTAAACATATATACATAAACAGAAACTAATATTTATATTATACAACTAAATTACAATAACAATGAGAAGAGAAATGAATTGTAAATATTTATTGCATCTTTAAAAAGTGTGAATATACTTGTCTTTTCAACACACTTCTGTTGGGTGCCTGACGGATACTAAAAGGTAGGCTGTTCCATAATGTCACAGCTACGACTGAGAAGGAATTTGAAATGGAGTTAGTGTGATGTGAAGGGATGGACAGTAAAGAGTTATGGGCAGAGCGGAGAATCCTTTCATGAAAGGAGCTAAGAAATGAAAAATTATCTTATATATTTGTTATATAAGATACAAAAATAATAATCCGTAGCTATGGCTGGACGGAACCTAACAGCAATTCGTACAATGATTATTACAATAAACGGGAATTTTGTTTACTATAATTTTGAACTTGTAACTGAGTACTTAATAAGTAATTAATTCGTGGCTGTAAAAAGGCCGTGTCAGCTTACAATTTTATAACAATAATAATTATGTCAATAAATATAAATTTGTGGCTGTAAGAAGGCCGTGTCCGTTTACAATTTAAATAATCTTGACAGCCCCCAATTTTAAAATCATTTACATTTATCATATCATGCATTCATTTAATCTCCATATTCCTTCCAACTATGAAATCAATAACCTGCAAGTTTAGTTCTTACTTTTGCGGTACGTCCCGCGACGCACTCGTTTTTTTATGCCAATTGCACCCGTAATGTACTTTATTTGCAATAAAACAATTAAAACAGTTGTCAGTATTGGGAACTCATTATTTATTTGACACCACCTGTCGCGTGCTGGAGTGGGGATAGAATAAAATTTTCCCATAATCCCCTGTCTGTCCGAAAGACCCCCATACAAACAGGGATTATAAAAAAAAGAAAAAAACTCTTGAAATAAAAAAGGAAGTTTACTCTACAAGGGTTGACAATTTACGAAAACGTTTTAGTCGCAGTATACCTACATAAAATAAAATAAAATACGCTTACAAATAATATGTTACAGGTGATGGTGACGAAATATCCAAACTTCTATTTGACAACCACATCAGTAACGTCATCTCGAGAGCGTCTAACCCCTCATTCCGAATCGCGTTTAGAGCGCTTAGAACGAATAGGACACTGACCGTCGTTCCGAATCAAATATCGCGATTTGGATGCTCAGAGCGTGATATCAATTCGGAACGGTCTAAATCACATTTTCATTCAAAAATGTTTTTTTTTTTTTTAAATGCATGGAAGATAAATTGCGGATTCCACATATTTGATGAATAGCTTTTATGAATACTAACAAATATACATCTCTCGGTTTATTCATCTTTATATGTGTAAAGTTTAATATTACTAACTTATTTTGGTCTTTTAAAATAACTTGCCGTGTTACAGACATTTTTTTTTCACTTCCTACTTAAATATTACATACATACATATCTTCACGCCAGATCCCTTGCGGGGTAGGCAGAGACAATTGAGCGCCATTTGACACGATCACGACATACTTCTTTCGCTTCGTCAACATTCATTAACCTCTTCATACATGCCCTTTGGTTACGAAGACTTTTTAATGCACCTTCAGTCAGTGTTTTATTTATTTGATCGTGATATGTGAGTCTCGGTCTGCCAGGGCCTCTTTTACCCACAACTTTCGCATTATATATCTGGTTCGTCAATCTTTCATCGCTCATCCTTTCAACATGCCCGAACCATGGTAGCATGCCTTTCCTTATTTTTGTCCCTATGCTTTCCTTCATACCAACCCTTTTCCGTATTTCGACGTTACGTATGCGGTCCGCCAAAGTGACGCCACATATCCGCCGCAACGACCGCATTTCTACTGCATTAACCCTACTCTCATGTGTATTCTGACGTATCCACGTCTCGCTTCCATACAAACATTAATTAAATTTAAATAAATTAAACTTAAATATTAATTATAGATTTGTTTAAGAAGTAATATAGAAACAGTATAAATGAGTTACAATATAACAAATATACATCTTTTGGTTTATTCATCTTTATATGTGTAAAGTTTAATATTATTAACTTATTTTGATCTTTTAAAATAAATTGCCGTGTTACAGACATTTTTTTTTCCACTTCCTACTTTAATATTAATTATAGATTTGTTTTAGAAGTAACATACAAACAGTATAAACGAATTACAATAATCAATAATTTAAAAGAAAACCTAATATTAAATAAACTTGAAAATGGCGCGCGACATAATGACAAAAAACTGACAGCGCTCAGAGCGATCTACCTCGATATCGTGAGCAGTCTAAGCGCGAGAAATGATGTTATTTGTGACGTCACACAGCTTTGGCAAAACAGTTTAGGCGCGTATCGGAACACCTTTAAGCGTGCTTAGGTTACTATTATCGCGTATCGGAACGATAGAAATGTCTTTAGGTTTCGTCATTCGTATTTCATCTAACTTTAAAAATATTAAGACTTCAAAAATTTTATATTGCGCGTTTGTTCGAAGCCTGTTAGAGTACGCGTCGCAGGTTCTCAGGTATGAGTTGCACAGATCTAGGATTGAGAGAGTGCAGAAACGTTTTATTAGATTTGTTTGCTATAGAACTGGTCAATTGAATCTTTCATATGAACAGAGATGCATTAAGCATCATATTTTGCCGCTTCACGTACGTAGGGACATTGCAGACGTTATATATCTTATCAACATCTTAAGTGGGCGGGTGGATTCTCCCGAACTCCTAGGTAAAATTGGTCTAAAAACTACCGGCCTACGAACTAGGAGCACTTCCGTTCTGCATGCCCCTATGTGCTTTACCAAATACAGACAAAGCTCGTTCTTCTGGAGGTCATGCAACTATTTCAATTGTAACTGTTCGGAACTTGATTTGTTTAATACGAAGCCAACGTTTGCCCGCAGCTACTTGACCAGATTGTACTGTACAACCCATATGCCTTAGCTGTGTACCCACAGCTGCTTTTATTAATTGTTTTGTAAGTATTCTTTATTTTATCTTATGTTTGTAGTCCATTTGCGGTAACTTCTAATTGACCCTTTATGTTTCCATTTATTTTTTTCCAAATTTGTTATTAGTCGTTAGTTATCTTTTAATAAATAAATAAATAATATGTTCAAAGAAATTTATATATGAGTATATATATATATCGAAATAATCATGCTGTATTATTAGTAATTACTATATATACAAGGACATCATTCATCTTGTATAGGGCTCAAAGGTACAAGGTAAAACGTTTTTTTCCGCCCTCACTCCGACTTATGCTTTATAAAGCACAAATAAGGTCATGCGTGGAATACTGTTCTCACCTCTGGGATGGCTCCGCTAAGTACCTTACTGATGCTCTCAATGTCCTACAGAGGCGGGCGATTCGAATAGTGGACGATACTACAGTGTCTAAAACTCTCGAATCGCTGCCGAGATGTGGTCTCCCTGAGCGTGTTCTACAAGCTATACAAAATACAAATACAAATACAAATCGTTTATTAACACAAAATAATGTTGTTTCGTTATGGTGAACCCTGTCTCCTGCATGAGCTGTGCTGTATAACAGGAGACAGTGTCTTCCAATAATGATCATACAAAAAAAAAGAATGGAAAAAGAGGTTACACAAATAGCAAGTAAAGAATTGTATGTGTGTGTGTGTGTGCGTGTTTGTGTGTGTGTGTGTGTGTGTGTGTGTGTGTGTTTAAAAAGGTGGGGAAGGGTTGAGAAGCAAGAGGTGTAAGATTGTTGATTATACTCGTATATTTGTATTTTCCTTTAGTTCACTAGTTTACACTTTGGTCATGTCATCATCTCTTCGGTACTGTCATAATCGAGGTTAGATAGGTAACTTTTAAGTGATATTTTTAGTTCGTTTAGATTTAGGTGAGTAATTTTATTTATTGAGTTGAAACGGTTGTACAGCTTAGGGGATAGGTACTCGTACTGTTTCTGCGCATATGTACTGCGGGTGAAGGGAACATGAAAGTCCTGTATTCTTTTAGTTTTATATAGTGGTATAATTTGAGCTGTATTGTGATACCTTTTGACGCATTGAAAGATAAAAAGCTTCCTGACTGTTAGTACGTCTGCTACTTGGTAAAGAAAGGTTGTTGGATATCGGTATTGAAGGAACATGGAAACTTTGAGGACTGCTCTTTGTGCCCGCTCTAATTCAAGTAAATGTGTTTTGAATGCGCCCCCCCAGGCACAAATGCAGTACCCAATTATACTTTGGCATAGGGCTTTATATGTTTGAATTATTAGAGAATGTCCAGCGGCATACCTTAGATTCCTAAATATGTAAATCAGTTTCCTCACACGGGTCGTTAATTCTGAGATTTGTATGTGCCACTTAAGACCTTCATCAATGAAAACGCCAAGATATTTAATGCTGTCGACTCGCTGAAGTTGCATGCAGTCGCCTGTCGCGGAGCACATTGATTCCCTCCTATTACATGGGTAAGTGTGAGACCTGATAAGGAATTGGTTACTCGGGAGGCTAGTTTTTGATTTGACGAAACATATATACTTTGTTTTATTGACATTAAGCGATAACAGACTGTCCTCTAACCATGCTGATACCTTTGAGAGCCCTTTTTCAACCAGCAGACGTGTCAAGTCCCATGTTTTTCCATGAAACAGGAGTACCGTGTCGTCCGCGAACATGATAAGCTCAGCGCCTTCAATATTTAAGTGGCAAAGTTCGTTGATGTAGGCCAGAAATAAGCTAGGACCAAGATTACTCCCTTGTGGAATACCGTAGCTGCAGGAGGCCTTGTCACTTTTGAAGTCGCCTATTTTGACACATTGCGAGCGCTGGTGGAGGTAGTCTCTAAACCAACTGTGCGGCTTACCCCTAATGCCCATAGCTTCCAGCCTTGCGAGCAGGATAGGTACACTGACTGTGTCAAAAGCCTTCTGCAGGTCCAGAAACACCCCAACCACTTTCTCGCCCCTATCCACTAGTTTCGTAACGGATGTGGTTAATTTAAGTACGGCATCATCTGTTGATCGGCCATGTCTAAATCCGTATTGTTTTTCGGATATAAAATTATTATTTTCTAAGTATGTGGTCAGTCTTTTGTTAACAATTTTTTCCATAATTTTGGAAATAGTGGATAGGAGAGATATTGGACGGTAATTGTTAGGAGCATTTTTATCTCCTCCTTTGTGTATTGGAGTTATAACCGATTGTTTAAAGGGTTTTGGAAAGGTGCCTTGTTCAAAACTTAGATTACATAGACGAGCTATTGGATTTGAGAGGAAGTGTTTAAGTTGTTTTAAGAACAAAGGTGATATTTGGTCGATTCCTGGAGCACTATTGGTTTTTAACTGTGATATAATTGTACTAACCTCTTCAGGGTCTGTTAGAAATATTGCCATTGACTTTAATGGTGGTGTGATCATAGGTTTCTTTCTTGCCAATTCATAGTCGTTGGTTCTCAATTTTGTCAATGTGTCATTAGCTAGATTTTGTCCTATCGAGGTAAAGTATGTGTTTACTTCATTTAATGAGTCGGTGGGTGAGTTACTAATATGTAAAAGCTCTGTGGGTTTATTTTTGTCTGTTTTAATATTGCAAACTTCTTTTATTATTTTCCAAGTTTCTTTGAAGTTGCCTGAGTTTTCTTCTAATTTGTTTTGGAAATAGTTATATTTTAGAGTTTTAATTATTTTATTGCAAGTGTTTCGATATTTAAGAAAATTTGTTTTTAGTATTAAGTCGTCTGGGTTTTTTCTTGTTAGCAGGTTTAATTTGTTCCGTTTGCGAATACATCTAACCATACCTACAGTTATCCATGGTTTAAGTACTCGTTTTCTTGCTGGTATGTAAGTAGTTTTAGTATAGGTAACAATCATATATTGTAGTTTATTTAGAAGAAATTCTGTGGCTTCGTTAGTGTCTTTTATAGCGTAAAAATCATCCCATGTTTCTTTGTTAAGGTGTTGTATTATTTTCTCAATATTATATCAAATACTACGGTGAATGTTCTGAAGAGCTCCACAACCTTATCCCTTCTTCTCTATTCCGCAACCGAACCACACGCACAGGCCGAAATATGCATCCACATACCGTAGCCACTATCCCTACGCGTACATACAAATTTGGAGACTCTTACATCTGTCTCATGCTGAAGATATGGAATGCTCTCCCAGTCAGTGTGTTTCCCCATTCCTATAACCTGGAGTTCTTCAAACGAAGTGTGAAAAAGCATATTTATAGACCGGCATAGTGGTAGCGACTGATGTCGGTCGTCTGAGGCTGGCGTCAGTTGCTCCCATTCTTGGACCTCGCGTACCGCTTACCATCAGGTAGGCGCGGTGTCACATGTCGTGCTCAGTGTAAAAAAAAAATATATAATAATAAAAATGTCTTTTATTGTCACTGTTTTGTGGTATTATGTATATGTATCATCATCTCGACCGTTTCCCTTTCGGGGTGGTCAGAAACCACGCTTATAAATAAGGGGATTCACATTTAGCCAACTTTACTATAGGCAAATCATGACAAGTGGCAAGCTCGTCAATGTCTCCAGCGTACCAAACTCGGGAAATATCACAAATAAATTCAATATAAATTTTCCAATTTAGTTTTCATTTTCAATTTATATTGTGTAATATTTTTGTGTCCTGACCAGGAATCGAACCCGGTACCTCAGAGTCTAAATCCACGGACTTAACCGCTAGACCACGGAGGTAGTTTATGTATATGATTCTCTTAAAACCAGTAGTAAAGTTATTTATAATATATGTATGTATGTATGTACATTGCCGTGTTATAACAAAAATCAACTAAGTTAGCCATTTTTGCACAAAAATAATATAAAGAAAAGAAAGAAAAATATTTTATTTGTCACATTAACAAAAAAAGTAAACTTAAAATTAAAAGTGTGTGGTGACATATAGGGAATCAGCTCAGCATTGAGCTGCGACGCTTTGAGAGTCACAGCGCTGATTTTCAACTAATCCCTTAATATACAAGCATAAATGTGTCGAGGCTCTGGTACAGAACTACAATAGTAAATAATAATATAATTTATTATATATATTACATAAATAAATAATAAACAATCATAATTAATTCATATTCATGAATGACAGAATAACGTTATTATAGTTTATTTATTTATTTAGTACACACAGCAGTACATATATTATCACACACATAACATAGTATAATTATAGCTTATCTAATATACTCGTATGTACCAATTAGGTGTCACAGCATTCACCAATACAAAAAGAAGAAGAAGTTAAAAACTTATTACTGTTAAAACAATTAAAAACTTACTACTGTTAAAACAAAAAAAAAAAATAACAAAAACTATAAAATTTTAAAATTTACAAAATAAAAATATGACTTCTAAAATAAAATTATACATTTTTCTCTTTTTTAAGAATTAATTAGGAAACATAAAAATTGCGCAAATTTGGTACCTTAAAAAAAACGAAACGATATAGTTAATATATATCATAAATATATACATATACACACATATATACAAACGAATAGAACAAATCACATAAAAATATGCACATTTAGTGACTCTTGAATTTGCGTTTTTGGCTAAAACCGTTCGTTTATTTGCTTTTAGGACTCACTATCTTTATAACTAAGCGTCACAGTGCTTAGTCGATGTTATTAATGGAAAAAGCAGAAGTTTTTTAACCGACTGGAGTAAAAAAGGAAATTACAAAATAATGAGTTAGTTGGTTTTCGCTCTAACGTATTAATTTTATGTATATATATTATTTCATAGTATTTATTGTTTTTTTTTATTTTTTATTACATTTGACTATCCTCGATCTAACAAAGACTCATGGACGATGAAAACTCATCTCATTTGTCCCAACGGGTAAAGGTCAGAGAATACCTTACGGCATAATGTTCGTAGATTGTAAATTGCAATAAAGTTATAAAATAAATAAATAAATTGTATTAAACGCATTTACATGCATTTTTAAATAAATTATGATAACATTTTTTTGTTGTGTTGATAATTAAATTCGAAAATAAAAAAATATTAATTATGAAATAATAATTACAAGCTATATAAATAAAAAAAAAAAAAAAAAAAACTATAAATAGAAAATATCCCTATGGGACGTCATCAATGATAGTCTCAAGAAGACTGGCAACATTTCCCCACGGTATAGAGAGGTCAATACGTTGGTAGAAATAATTGCCAGCCTTCCAGACCTTTTAAATGTTTTTTTTTAATGAAGCGGATTCACATTGATTAAACTTTACTATAGGCTCATCATGACAAGCAAGCTCGCCGATGTCTCTAGCGTACAAAAGTCGAGAAATATCACACCAAAATTAAATAATTTATTTGATCCCGATACCTACGAGTCTGAATCAAGGACTTAGTCAGTTGATTGTATGCCTATTTGCTGAATAAACGAATATTTCCAATTTTACATGTAATCCAGTCTTTCCCTAAACTGTGATATAGGACTGGACGAAACCGGAAGCAAAACCAGTCGTTGCACCCTGCACTAGACTATACAACCCACTCACACATCAGCAAAAGCACACTCAACTCACTTACAGAAGAGCAAAAACCTACTCACACAAACGCAAAACTGAAAGAGCTTCGTAGTGTGCGTGACACAAATACAGCAAAAAGCGGAAGTTGTACATTAGCACACATTTCTGACGCACACATTTATACGATATACACAAGTTTAAGCACACTTTCATGTTCTTGTGCATGTGTGCGTGCCGCCTTGTGTTTACGAGAGGGTGTGGCTGTGCTTTGTAGTCGTGCCAAGCCTTCAGCGTTATCGTTTAGGTTTGTGTGAGTGCGGATTCCGGAAAATTGTCATGTACAGGCTGATTCTTTGTCTTTACAAGTCTGGATGGCTATATTATCCGCATTGTTGTTGAGAATCTAAAATTTACTATGTTTTTTTTACATTATCATTTATTTATTTGGAACAGAAAATTTTACACAATACATAAGACCATGAATGGGCTTACAACTTATACATAAAAATATAAATCAAGACAATCATTAAAAAAAAGTACATGAAGCCAAGAAAATTGACAAAACCAAGATAATAATTACACAAACATAAACAAAACAATAACACACAATTACATATTTTTTATATTAGCACGACATGTGACCCTGCGCCCACCAAGTGGCGCGCGGGTCCATGAATGTTAGCAACTGGAATCAGACGCTTATGTCCGACATCAGTCCCTAACATTATGCCGGCTTGACTAGATGCCTTTTCACACTTCGCTTGAAGGACTTCAGGTTATAGGAAAGTGGGAAGAAGAAACACAGAGGCTGGAAGAGCATTCCACATCTTTATTGTGCGACAGATGTATGAGTGACCAAATTTATAGGTACGCGAAGGGATAGTGACTACGGTATGTGGGTGCATATTCTGACCTGTGTGTGTGGTTCGGTTGCGGAATGGAGAGAAAGGAATTAGGTTATAGAGCTCTTCAGAGCACTCACCATACTATAGCCGGTAGAACACGCTCAGAGAAACTACATCTCGGCGAAGCTGCAGGGATTCGAGAGTTCCAGATATAGTGGCATCGTCCAGCATCGAAGAGCTCGCCTCGGTAGGACATTAAGAGCATCTGTGAGGTACTTGGCTGAACCATCCCAAAGGTGTGAATAGTATTTAATTCACCAATAGATAAGACGGAAGAAAATATGTATTAATTCCTACCCATCAGCCACAGACACCAAAGCTACCCCATCGTGCTACTGCATTAAAAACAAAATGAATTATAATAAATAAAAAACATCAATAAGCAGAAGCAAATTTCTATCTCTTAAGAACCGTCGCATAATTTCAGTAGTAGTTCATTTCCTCTAAATAGTTGCTGTCTTCGATTAACATTAATATTCGTTACAAAACAAGATGCCCGAATACATTCTCTCTATGTACCTATGTTAACAACACATCTTTCTTTAACCCGTTGGTGAGAATGTGTCGCACATACAATAGAGTGGTTAGCTTGCGGCCTGATATTGATGTTTATGACAGTGGTTTTGCAGCGTATAAAAAGTCCATTACCACAGATCTCCTCTGCCTTATTTGACTCATATGGTCTTTGATCTTTTGTTAAATCATTGTTATGTTACCTGTATCTATGTTGTGCATGTATATATTGTTAAAAATTATATTTGTATTTATGTAAGGAATTATTTGATTGATATTATTGAATTTTGATTATGTTTGAATTTAATTTGTTTTCCAATTTCTATAATAATTATTATAATTTGCATGTTGTGTGTGCTGCTTGGATTCCAGTCTAGTCCATGTATAAATTAAATGAACCCAAATTTGCAACCGACTGGAATCTGTCTGCACACCTAATAAGAAATAAATTGGTTGAAGGTTTCCTGAAGGGTAATTTTTTACTTATAGTTTATTTTTTATTGGCTTTAGTTTATGTTTTTTTTTTTTTAATAAAAGTATTTATTCGAAGTAGGTACTTAGATACAAAAATAATAAAATAAAATTTATTAAAAAACTAATTATAAATAAAACTAAAAAAAACCTATGAAATTAAAGCTATTCTACAAAATAAACTAAGGGCTTAACACCAGGGAGGGTATCTAAAATGATTTATGATTATTATAGATTTTCGATATTATTGAAGGACTGTAAATTAAGTGTGTGTTATCGGTAACTGTCTTACTTCTATGTTGCCCCTTTGCAGCTTAGTCTGAGTCGTGGCACAAATACAAAACCGAGCAGCCTGTATTTTACGTCGACGCTGACGTGTCTCGCAGAGCGGCTGGGTGGTGTAGCCCGCAGCGGAGTGGGGGTACCCCCCGTTCACGGCCAGGGGTCGCCGACCGAACTGCAGCCCGGGCCGACGTTTTCCCAACCTACCTACCTACCTCCACGGAAATGTGATTTTCTTTTGTTTAATTTAATATCAGAATTATTAGTTATGATTTTATATATTATAATTGGGTTGGTGTGTTATATAGTGATTAATGACCTACGTAAATAAATATTCTAATAAAATATGAAGAGTACTTACAGTTGGGTGGTCGGAATGTATTTCCGTTAAAACAAATTCTTGGAGCTTTTCACATCAATCATTTCATGTTCACATTATTACTGTCTCCAGCAAGCAAATTGTATAAATGTATACAAATAAAAACAGTGATTAAAAACTGTACACTATCGGCCAGTTGCAGATGATTATTTCAGCCAATCACGTGTCTCTATGCCTATACGTTAAACATGTCAAAAGATATCAGCCTTTTTGCAACTGACCATGTGTCTACATGCTTATATTAAATAAACTAAAATTATATCTTAAATTCATATTGCTCGTATGGCAAAATTAGATTAAATAATATGAATAAATTTATTATAAACCTAATACCTAAACTGCCTCCGTGGTCTGGCGGTTAAGTCCGTGGATTTAGACTCGGAGGTACCAGGTTTCATTCCTGGTTGGGACACAAAAATATTTATTTATATAAATAAATACATTTCATTAATATTTAATTTATTTCTGATATTTCTCGAGTTTGGTACGCTGGAGACATCGATTATTTTATTTCAAATAGAGGCTCTACTAATGACACCTGAAAAGCCTAAAAAAAATTTGTTCTTTTGACAATTACACGCGGTATATATATATATAATATTTAAAATAAATAATTTAAATACCTGCAACCACAAATTTTCTTTCAACATCTACATAGTTTACACAGAGGAGGCGTCAACAATAAATAAATAGGTAAAGTAAAGTCATCACGACCGTTTCCCTTTCGGGGTGGTCAGAAACCACGCTTATAAATAAGCGGATTCACATTTAGCCAACTTTACTATAGGCCAATCATGACAAGTGGCAAGCTCGTCGATGTCTCCAGCGTACCAAACTCGAGAAATATCACAAATAAATTAAATGTATTTATTTACATTAATAAATTATTATTATTAATAATAAATTTGAGTAGAGAATATCTTGTTCAAAGGGTCAGCCTCGCTGTTCAGCGGGGGAATTCAGCGAGTGTCCTCGGCACACTACGCCCATCGAATAGTCGTAATTTTATTTATTAATTTTTAGTTTTTATAATTTAGTTCTTAATTTATTTTATTTTTTAATCTTTGTACTTTACTTCGAATAAATATGTTGTGAAGTTCTCATTAATAAATATTTTTGTGTCCCGACTAGGTATCGAACCCGGTACTTCCGAGTCTAAAATCCACGGTCTTAACCGCTAGACCACGGAGGCAGTTAATTAACCAAAATTGTTCTTCAGATCAAATCGAGGAGATTTGAAGAAATTTAGAATAAATAATACATTTAATAAAATATATTGCAGAGTATCCAATCCATCCTGAAAGAGAAAATTCGAGACGCAAACCAACAATTCGACAACCAGTACACTGTCTTAAAAAAATGTCAATAAGCTTTCTGTGTAATTGTATAACACTTTTTAATAAATTACCTGAACAAATAAAATGTCTTGAATATAATAACTTTAAGCAACATATAAAAAAAATACTAATTGTTAAAGCTTATTATACTGTGGATGAAGCTCTAAAGGACGACCATATTTTTCATTTGTAATGGCATTATTAATTATCTTAGTTATTAGTTATGACACTATTATTTTTAGTTATTAGTTAGGACATTATTAACTATCTTAGTTATTAGTTATGACACTATTATTTTTAGTTATTAGTTAGAACATTATTAATTATCTTAGTTATTAGTTAGGACATTATTAACTATCTTAGTTATTAGTTATGACACTATTATTTTTAGTTATTAGTTAGAACATTATTAATTATCTTAGTTATTAGTTATGACACTATTATTTTTAGTTATTAGTTAGGACATTATTAATTATCCTATTTATTAGTTAGGACACTATTAAGAGAATTAATATTAATTCTGACAATGCCTCTATACAGCTGCAATAAATACTTTTTATAGTAGTCTAGTTATATTTAAGTAGGTATATAGATTTGACATAGTAATTTTAATAATTAGACATTTAATATTTAGCTTTATTTTAATGTAGGTAAATAAGACAATGCCCCTTTACAGCTGCTATCCACTATTAGAATTAAGCTTGTTATTCTCAGGCACTATGCCCTTATTAGCAGACTGTTCCTTGCTAACAACAGCCAGCTATTTCAGCTATTCTTATGTATATTGACTTAATATTCATCATTTTATCATTACAGCCCTTAGAACACAGCGCTCTAGACCTCCACTGCTGGAGATGGGCCTTCCAGTACATATATCTGGAGAATTTTGGCCTACACTCGCCACGCTGGCCAGACGGCTTATTGACTTAATATTAATAGGTATTAAATAAGAAAAATTAAAATTTGACGAATCCAAGTGTTCCTATAGGCTCCTAAGGATAATGAATAAACAACGTACAATAATAGGTACCTAGTAACGTAACTTTAATGCGTATAAACTGCTTTTTAAAACTACAAGATTTCCTTTGTTTAATATCTTGGCGCATTGCTCAACTTTTACTAGCTACGGATAAACAAGAAATAATGACCTAATTTAACTTAAAAGATAATTTAAATGAAACATGCTCCGCCTCCGTGGTCTAGTGGTAACAAACGTTGCCGTGAACTCGGGAGGTCGTGGGTTCGATTCCCACCGGGGGCAAGTTGTACATTGTATAATTTGTCTCGGTCTGGGTGTTTATATGTATAATATGTATATATTTACAAAAAAAAAGAAGTATAATATGTAGTTTATCAACCATCTAGTTTCCGTAACACAAGCTACGCTTACCACGGAAACTAGATGGCGCTGTGTAACCTGTCTGGAAATATTTATATTTATATTTATATTATATTATATTATATTATATTATATTATATTATATTATATTATATTATATTATATTATATTATATTATATTATATTATATTATATTTATATATTTATATTGTGTTGATATTTATTTAATTTTACTAGGTAACTAAATTAAATTAATTATAAACTAAATCGAACACTGCAATTTAGTTAACCTTCTTATGCATTGTAGCATATGTTATATCTACTTGACCTATTGTCCTAACTTATCCTTTCCTTCAATAGTTTGATTAAAATAATAAATAAAGAAAATTGAATGTACTTCCTTAGAAATGTAATGTAATTTACACATATATATATATATATATATATATATATATATATATATAGTTATAGTTTATTGACACATCTAAATTAGAATATAGTATTTTAAGTAATATTTATTAAAATACCCGACGAGGCACCTTTAGACCTACCAAACTAGACCTAAATTATTATAAATTATTAAATTATTATATATTATAATAATTATTATATATTATAATAATTATTATAATATATAATAATTATTATAATATATAATAATTATTATTATAATATATAATAATTATTATATATTATAATAATTATTAGGCTTAGAAGTGGAAGAGATAGAGATGTTGTTTGTATTCTTTATATTATTATTTCTAGTTTTTAGTTTTAGTTTAGTTTAGTTTTATTTCCACAAATAAGTACTATTTATATAAAGTAAAGCCATGTATGGCCAATGTGTTACTTATAAGGTATACCTATGTATTTATTTCTGTAATGAGCTGTGGTTTTTGTAATAAATAAATAAATAAATAATAATAATAATGGAAATTGGGGCTGTTCCTTGCCATACTGTATCACCATATCTGGCCAGGTATTTTGTTTAGCGTTGTTATTAAGAAAAATTGACTTAACCGAGTGTTCCGATAGGATCCTGCGATAAATATATAAATAAAAAAAATAAAAAAAATGTGCTTACTTTAATTGTTAATTCTTAATTATGTTAATTTGCATGCTTAAATTCTATGTATAGGTACTTGTATTATTTGTTAAATAAATTTTGTTATATTGTACCTCTGGAATACCCTGAATCCCGTAACGCAGGTGTTTTTTATAAAACATCTTACTCGGGATTCAGAGCGCCATAAAATGCATGTTACGAGTATGTTCCTTTTTACTTTGAATAAATTCATTATTATTATTATTAAAACAATAAATGTAATAAAAAAAAAAAAATGTATTATCCATTATACCTGGCCAAGGTATATGTAGTACTAACATATCTAAAAATATAATTGGTGCACTATTGTCCACAGTGGGAAATATTTTGGTGGCGGGTATAATTCTAATGGCTCCTACTGTATCGTTTCTTAATTGTTCTTATACTGCCTGTCTCTGTTCTTTCTCTTCGTATAAATAAATAAATAATACAAATCGTCAGCGAGGCGCTTGGCCAAGGAGTTGTCAAAGCGGCTGACAGAAAGGTCTGGTGACAGGAAGGCTGGCAATTATTTCTGCCAACTTATTAGCCTCGCTATACAGAGGGGAAATGTTGCCAGTCTCATTGGGACTATCTCGGATGGGACGTCTCTAGAGGACTTTTATTTATAGTTTAGTTTATTTTTAATTTTATTATATTTATCATATTTAGGTAGCTTTTAATTTATATTTAAGTTGTCCCAATGGTTGGCTATGATAGAATGTCTCGCAGCATTAAAGCCCACCTTTGTCTTTGTACATAGAATAATAATAATAATAATAAATTATTTATTGTACAGAACCAAAAATAGTGTGGGTACAAAGGCAAGCTTAATGCTATAAATGCATTTTCTACCAACTAACCTTAAAGCGGGTGCAGAAATAATATTGTGATCAACAATAATGAAATATAAATAAATGTTTAATAAATAATTGAGAGATCGTTTTGAATATCTGTGCGACTCTCACTCCCGTTCTCTTCGTTCTTCGCACAACAACCAACTTTCTATACCTCTTCATTCTTCCAGCAGATATTCAGATTCTCTTACCGTGTCTGCAGCTCGTCAATGGAACAGACTACCTCTATTTATCAGACAGGCTCCGTCTTTAAATATATTTATTTATTTATTTATTTAAAAACTTTATTGCACTATGTACAAGAGGCGGGCTTAATGCCGCTAGGCATTCTCTAGCAACCAACCTTTGGGACAATGAAACGATTTGTGTTGTGAGGTAAGTGCAACCATTAAATAGATTAAAAGGTAATTCAAGTTAAATCTAAGTATTATATCTATATAGACAGATACATACTAATATGTACATAATACTACATATACTACATACTATATATATATATATATATTATACACTACATATAATACCTACTTACACTGTGAGGAACTGTTTAAATAGTGTGAGTATACCATCTTTTTGAAAAGTGATCTGTTTGGCACTTGACGAATTTCTACCGGCAAATTGTTCCACAGATTTGCGGCCACTACTGCAAAAGAGTTAGACTGAAAGCCAGAGTGATGAGAAGGGATAGATAGAACAGAATTATGGGACGAACGGAGAGATCTGTTATGAAATGAGGAAAGATAGCAAAATTTGTCCTTGAGGTATTTCGGTGTCGCAGGTTCATTGAGAATAGAAAAGAGTAAACAGAGGATTCTTAGATTCCTGCGACAACGAATAGGTAGCCACCTTAACTTGGCGCGATATTCAGAGATGTGATCATATTTGCGCAGACAAAAGATGAACCGAATACATGTGTTAAGTAACCGGTCCATCTTATTGAGCAACATCTCCGAAAGGTCGACGCTACACACATCACCATAGTCGAGAAGAGGAAGGAGAAGACTTTGGGCAAGGGTTATTTTAGCTTTTAATGGCAGAATTTTTTTAAGTTTATTGAGAGAGTGCAGAGAAGCAAATATTTTTCGACTAGTATTGTTAACTTGGATGGCCCAGTTAAGATTAGAATCCAGGTGTACACCTAGATTCTTTACCTCACTACTATACGCAATCGGAACGCTGTCAAACCGAATAGGGTCTATACTGTTTAGATTTACTTTACTTAAAAGTCTATATATTTAAAATACTATTATTTTCACAGAAGTAAAAAAGTAAAGTACCATCACGATAGGCCAATCATGACAAGTGGCAAGCTCGTCGATGTCTCCAGCGTACCAAACTCGAGAAATATCACAAATAAATTAAATGTTATTTAAATGTATTTATTTACATTAATAAATATTTTTGTGTCCCGACCAGGAATCGAACCCGGTACCTCCGAGTCTAATTCCACGGACTTAACCGATAGACCACGGAGGCAGTCACACTTCCTTAAAAAACAAAATAAACCCTAATCTCGACATCTTGACATATAAGTATTTATTATATTTATTTATATATAAGTATTATATAGATTGTATTTAGGTATATAAGTATTTGTGTAGGTCCAATTTATGTAATATGTATTAAATAAAGTATTTATACATACATACATACATACATACACATCTTCACGCCAGATCCCTTGCGGGGTAGGCAGAGACAATTGAGCGCCATTAGACACGATCACGACATACCTCTTTCGCTTCATCGACGTTCATCAACCTCTTCATACATGCCCTTTTATATTTTTATGTACCTAATTATTTAATTCTAATATCATTTACTTAAAAAATCTCAGACTCATCATACTCATATTAATCTCTCACTCTCCCAAAGGTTAGCTGGTAGAGAATACCTTCATGATATTATGCTCGCCTATGTACATCTTTTTATTTTGTATATTTTGTGTGCTATAAAGAATTGTATTATTATTATAGTATTATTGATGATATAGACATATTTCATGACCGTTACATTGTATTCAGAAAAAATGTTCTCGAACATTTCAAACCATCTTTGAGTAGCTTAAAATTTATTTACCAAGTGTTTTGTTTTCATTTCTTTTAAGGTACCAAATTTGTGCAATTTTTATATTTCCTTATTAGTTTTATTAAAAAAGAGAAAAATGTATAATTTTATTTTAGACGTCATATTTTTATTTTGTAAATTTGATAGTATTTGTTATTTTTTTTTTGTTTTAACAGTAATAAGTTTTTTTTTTATATTGGTGAATGCTTTGACACCGAATTGGTACATATATTAGATAAGTTATAATTATACTATGTTATGTGTGTGATAATATATGTACTGCTGTAAAAGAAAGAAAATGACTTAAAATAGGCAGGTATTATCAAGGTATAAAATGCACTAAGAAGGTCATTAAAAAAAAAAATGGTTTATATAAATAAATAAAAAAAACATGATTTGTTATGGCGCTATCGCAGTTTCCGGGCGGCCGATATTTGTGTTACATAAGCGTAGCTACCAGGGTAGCATGAGTCGGGAGGCGGTGGGCTGGGATCGATGGCCGGGCGTTCACCCGAGCTGCAGCCGCAATGCGCCCGTCTCCCGCCCTGGTACTTCGTCGCATATACCGCAACGCACCGTGGCCCGGGAAAACCAAGAATCAACATCGATTCAGCTACGGCGTAGACTTTAGCTCGTTTAGATTCTAAACAAATAAAAAAAGTAGAACACTGTATATGAATCATGACATGCAAAAAGGGCATAAGTGCCTTTATTTGTAACTAGCTGCTTGACCCGGCGTTGCCCGTGAAATGTTGTCTCGTCGACAAAAAAACCTTCATGTATCCGATAGGCATGTTATATTTAGATTTTAGAAGTAAAGTATCATTACGACCGTTTTCCCTTTCGGGGTGGTCAGAAACCACGCTTATAAAGAAGCGGATTTACATCTAGCCAACTCTTGACTATAGGCCAATCATGACAAGTGGCAAGCTCGTCGATGTCTCCAGCGTACCAAACTCGAGAAATATCGCAAATAAGTTTAATATTATGTAAATAAATACATTTACAGTAATAAATTTTTGTGTGTCCTGACCAGGAATCGAACCCGGTACTTCCGAGTCTAAATCCACGGACTTAACCGCTAGACCACGGAGGCAGTTAGATTTTAACGTCTTATATTTTATTTTTATTAAATTATATATTTTTTTTATTTCTATGACTTATTAAATTCGTAATATCCATTGAATGGAATAGCCGATTTAAACAATTCAAAAAGTGATCTACATGAATTGAATTAGTCCTGAAAAAATATTATTTATTTGGATAAGGATTTAAACAGAAGTATGAGTAACATGGTCTAATTTTGGTCAGTATTTCCATCAACTTTTAAAATGTTAAAAGTGGTTATTGTGACATAACGATAATAGTTGGACACATGGTATCGCAGAGTTTTTTGTAGATATTGATATGTTCTTTAATATTGTAAAACATACTTTTTTTTTATCATCAACAGTTTCCGCAGCACATGCGACGAAAGACGTTTTATGGTATTTTTTTACACCTTGGGTTACGTTACTAAAATTTTAGTAAGGATCCCTAATCTTTTCTAGCAATAAATATAGCCTATGTTACTTCTGAATAATGCAGCTTTCTAATGGTGAAAAAATTATTGCAATCGGTCCAGTAGTTTTTGAGTTTATTCATTACAAACATACAAAAATACAAATCTTTCCTCTTTATAATATTATAGTATAGACTTGTAAAGCGTTCCTTAATTGGTGACCTTTGAAGCTAATATAATCAAAATGGCTTACATGGTTGATTAAAACACAAGATTTTAACAAATTATAGACGAGACGTTTACTCAGAAAACGTCCAGTAAAAAAGAGGACGGCTGAAGGGGGCGCGGGGGAAATTTCTGTTTAATAATATTCAGAAACTATTATTTCAGAACATTATTCCGGGCCATATTTAGTCTTTACATCAATCTTGTGGATAAATTTATAATTACAATGTTATCAGGTAATTATCATCCTCCAATGGGACTGTGCATCCATGAGTCGCTGGTTCAAATCCGGCTCGAAAAACCAAAAATTTATGATATTATATCCTCTGCGCTGGGCTTCCTATTTGGATGGATGATTGAAACACTAGATTAAATTTAAAAGTTATTTTTTAAAGAATTATAAAGGAGTATTTTCTCAGGAAAACATCTACCGAAAAAGAGAGCGCGGTGGAAATGTCAGTTTAATAATGTTGGAAAACTATTGTTTCTAAATACTAGGGTTAGTGTTGGTATTTTATATTTTATTTATAAATAACAATTTTAATAAAAAATAAACTAAAACAAAAAAAACCTACTTATAAAACCTAATTTAAATATAAATCGTATCCGCGCGGCATGGTGGCAAGAACGCTGGCCGCATTTCCTCGCTGACTCGCAATGCTGATTCTCTTGGCGAGAAAAGAATCAGCCCTCTTGTCACCAGAGCAGACAATTAGACGAGGGGTGATGTTTTTTAATAATGTTTCAGCGCTTGGACCCCACGGGCTAAAGTCTCTACAGCAAACGGCACAAACATGTAGTCTTTGATTATAGATACGTATTTGCGCCGCTTGCCAGACTCTGCGCTTTGTGGCATCCCACAATAAGGCCGGTCTCCGTTCCCAGGGGATCAGCTTCATACCATCAGGTCTCTTGCCATCATCGCGGACTAATCCAGTGGGTTCCAGAATAGCTGGAACCTCAATGGTGGCAAGAGCCCGTTTTATGGTATTGGTAAATATCTTCTACCTTGGTCTGGCAAAAAAGCAAGAATAAATTTTAAATCAACCACAAACTTAGAATATTTCATTGTATGTTTATAGCTTTAGACTTCCCTATCCTGTATACATTATAGTCAAAAGCACTAAAACAGGGAAACTGTTAATGCAGGCTCCTAAAATACATTGTAAGCTTCTACTTTACATCAGCTCAAAGTAAAACTTTATACAATCAACTTTGACCTAAAATATGGTCCATAATATAAGGGATTTATTTATTTATAAATCCTTTATTGCACTTAAAAATTTAACAGTTGAGTACAAGGGCGAACTTAATGCCTCTCGGCATTTTATACTAGCTAACCTTTGGGAGTGTGGTAGACGATAGCGGGTGCATTAGAAATAAAAACAAATACTTAAACATACATAATAATAATTTACATACTAATACACAAATACCAATAAAAATATATACATTTATGTAAGAATACATAACAAAATGAAGGAGAAAATACGTGTAATTTACACAACAAATAAATAATACAGAAATAGATATCAGGTAGTCGGATTATTTTGTTTATTTAAGAAATGGGCAATGAGGAGATTTTCAAATATATTTATTGACGGCGCCCGTCTGATGACCAGAGAAAGTGTGTTCCACTCACGAGCAGCGGAGACTGTGAAAGAATCTGAATATCCGCTGGAAGTGTGAGGAGGGATCTTGAGTTGATTGTTTTCAGTAGACCGAAGAGGAAGATTGTGACTGTCTCCAAGGAACTGGAAACGAGTCTTAAGGTATAGGGGAGTTTTAGGGTTGTGGAAAATGCCATAAAGAGAAGTGAGAAGATTCATCATCATTATTAGCCTGTATCTCTCCACTGCTGGATATGAGCCTCCTAAAAAACTCACCACTTCACACGATCTCCTGCCACCCTCATCCAGCCACAACCAGCGACCTTCTTCAGCTCATCGATTCATCTGGCGGAGGTAGTTCCACTTTGCTTCTTACGTGTTTGCTTTTCTAATGGGGTGTATCACTAACTTTTTATCATGATAGATGGCGCATGATAGATGGTACCCAATATAACTGTCAGTTGCATAGAAAACTTGTATTTTTATTACGAAATTTATTATTTTCTGGATATTATGTCGAAGTGAGCAGCTTTTAAGTGTACAAATCGAGATTTCTAAGCGAAATCAAAGATATGGTGATATCAAAATTGCCGTTCTATTAATTCAACCTTTTTTCTTTTTAAAGACGGTGTGCGCTTTCCTAATTCGTCTTTTAAGGTAGGTAACGTTAATTTAAAATATTTTTTTCTGTTATAAAAATAAGAAAACTACAAAATCATTTTAAAAAGGATGCGATATAGGTGTAAAACAAGGTACCATTGCCGCTAGCGACACCTACAAAAAGCTTTACCTTTGCCCATTGTGTTTAAAAACGAAACATTTCAACCAGTGCGTTCCTCCAGTACTGTCGTACGGAGCAGAAACGTGGACCCTGACAGTTGGTCTGGTCCAAGAATTTAGGGTCGCTCAGCGGGCTATGGAGTGAGCTATGCTCTGTATTTCTCTGATAGGTAAAGTCCGAAACGTGGAAATCTGTCGGAGAACCAAAGTTACCGATATAGCCTTTAAAATTAGTAAGCTGAAGTGGCAATGGGCTGGACATGTCTGTCGCAGAACCGATATATATATATATATCATTTATCTCATCATCATTTTTAAACAACACATTGTATAACGTGAAATTGTCAACCTCGGCTGCTTGTATAAACATATATATATATATAGTTATACAATGTGTTGTTTAAAAATGATGATGAGGCTATAGATGGTGACGTCCCGACCTCCGCTGTAGGCGAGCCAGTGTCACAGAGGCCAGGTAGTGGCGTTGTAGGTGCTAAATATATATATATATATATCAAAAAATAATAATAAATAATACCTATAGGTACCTATATAGAATACAATAAATAAATAATATGGTCTAATTAGTATATTAATGTCATCGATGTCTATAGATAGGCCTATTTAATACAAAACGCTCTCTAAAAACGTGCCGCTTGCCTCGTGTACCTACCAATTACGGGGGAAAATTCTCAAGTAATTTTATATGCAAAAATTTATCGGAAATTATATTACAATGCATACAAAAAGACTAGTTTCACTCGATATAAATATTTAATTAAAAATTTGAATACAAACAGAGATCATGGCTAAAATTTGTATAGAGACAGTTAAAATAAACAATATATGAGCCAGACTCCATAAACAGTACTCACTAGGAACATAAATATATATATGTACAATATATATATATATATAATATAACTAAATTATTACATTAAGCGCTCTCGACGCTTGCTAGCTCGTGACTGTTGGTGCAGCTACATGACTTCGATTGGTTTTGCGGGAACGTTTTTATATCACTGAGGGCCTATCTATATATACATCGATGATTAATATAAATAAATAACTACTGTGGCATATATTGATTAGTAAGAAGAAATTCGCTTGCCACGTACGTCATCCTCACCAACCATGGCTAACGATGGAGTAGACGGGATCTGGAGTTAAGACCACGTGCGGAAAGACGCAGAATGGGACGACTCCCTGCCAGATGGACAGATGACCTGAAGAATGTCGGCTGGTGGGGGCTGGATGAGGGTGTTAGGATATTGTGCGAAGAGCCTTGGAGGAGGCCTATATCCAGCAGTGGAAAGACACAGGCTGAAAATGATGAAATAATATAAAATCTTCTTGGCATATGTTCTATATTGTCAATATGTGTAAGAGAGACAAATTTCTAATTACATGGATTCAACGTGCGCGTGCCGGGTCCATAGTGTGTGGGTTAGAGATGAGAAGAATGGTGTCTCGGGCTTGCGACCGACAATACGCTGGTTTAAAAAGGAGAGCCTGGCTCTTCTTAATAAAATATTCCCTAGTAAGTTGATTAACTACATTTTCTAAAGAACACTCTAATATGAAAGATAATATTTAAAATATTTGAGTGTACGGGCGAGGGATTGCGTTGTGTATCAATCCTCTTAATGCCTCATCCATAATAAAAGGTCAATGGATAGTAAACTAATTTTATACTGCAGGTAATGGATAAGTTAGTTATATGATTAATTTATAGGTTTTATACCTTTACGGTTTAATGGAAAATTGTTTTGAAACCTGCAGTTACGCTATAACTTGCAAACACATATTCAAGTGACCTATTTTTGACGTAATTATTATAAAAAAACATTTTATTACACTTTACAAGTATGTACACAAGATGCATGAACTCAAAGTCAGTAAAAGTAAAGTATCATCACGACCGGATCCCTTGCGGGGTGGCCAGAAACCACGCTTATAAAGAAGCGGATTCACATTTAGCCAAATTTACTACAGGCCAATTATGACAAGTGGCAAGCTCGTCGATGTCTCTAGCGTACCAAACTCGAGAAAAATCACAGATTAATTAAATAAACATTGTAAACAAATCACAAAAGTAAAAATAATGATTTAAATATAAATTAACTTAATAAAAATATATAAAATAAATTAAAAATAAAACTAAAATCTTAACTATATATAAAAATATGACTTGGTCGTGTGTGAGGCAGTGTGCCAAGAACACTCGCAGCATTCCCCCGCTGCACAGCGATGCTGATTTGCTGCGCGAAAAAACTGCCAGCCCTCTTGTCACATACAGCGTTAACCAGCCGCTTAGACAGTTCTTTCAATATTTTTTTATTTTTTAAAATTATTTATTTAAGGAAAACTATTGACAAGTGTTTGAAAGAAGAAGGATGACAACCGTGACGATAAAGATTAATGATGAAACTCTAGAACAAGTAAATTAAATTATATATCTGGGCAGTGTTTTCACTGCGGATGGGAAGTATGATAGGGATGTTGAAAGAAGAGTGAACGCGGGAAATAGTGTTAACGGCGCCCTGGGGTCACTGATCTCCAGTCGAAATGTAAGTGACAAAGCTCGGCTCGCCATACACAATGCCATGTTGGTACCAACACTTATGTATGGAAGCGAGACCTGGATATGTCAGAATATGCATGAGAGTAGGGTTAATGCAGTAGAAATGAGGTCACTGCGTCGGTTATGCGGCGTCACTTTGGCGGACCATATACGTAACGTCGAAATACGAAAAATGGTAGGTATAAAAGAAAGCATAGGCACAAAAATAAGGAAAAGCATGCTGCGATGGTTCGGGCATGTTGAAAGGATGAGCGAAGAAAGATTGACGAACCAGGTATATAATGCGAAAGTTGTGGGTAAAAGAGGCACTCGCAGACCAAGACACACGTATCACGATCAAATAAATAAAACACTAGCTGAAGGAGAATTAAAAAGTTTTCGTAACAAAAGAGCATGTATGAAGAGGTTGATGACTGTCGATGAAGCGAAAGAGGTATGTCGTGATCGTGTCAAGTGGCGCTCAATTGTCTCTGCCTACCCCGTAAGGGATCTGGCGTGAAGATATGTATGTATGTTTGTATGTATGTATTGACAATATCCAACAACAAATGGAACTGAACTTAGCAACAGAGTGTCATTTATAAGTTTTTACAAATAGGAATGGATTGACAGGGTTTAAATAAAAAAAACGTCGGTAAAGACAATGACAAAGATTAAATATTTATTGTAAATAAATATCTATTGATATAATATGGGCAGATTGCATGATCATGACATGTACATACAACTGTTATTAGAATAAGCAATCTATACAATAAAGAATTTTGAATTTTAAACTCGGTTTAGCTTGAGAACTGATCGCGTTTAAATCGAATGGTGAAACTGACCCTTACTCGATGAAATTTTCTTCAATTATTACAGTATTCAACTATAGCAACGGCGCGTGGTAGTGCCTACGTGACTCGCCGGAGCTACGCGTTTCGTAGTCATTGCTACGCAGCTACGACAACATTTCATAAGAAACCTAACAAAGAAATTTTACGGCATTTTTCGAAATACACAATCTTTTTTATAAGCGGTAGTGGCTAGTTTGAAAACCTTGAAATCCAAAAAAGGTCGCAGTTCGAACCCCGGCATGTACCAATGAGGAATAATACACTTTTATTTTTGTCATAGATTTACAACACCACCACCGTGTTTAAGCCGTAAATACCTTTTTTTTATTTTTTATTAAATATACATTTATTCGAAAAAAATTTTTACAACAAATAAAATAAAATTAATATTAAGGATAGGGATATAAGTCCCGTCCGCGTGGAATGGTGGCAAGAACGCTGGCTGCATTTCCCCGCTGAATTGCAATACTGATTCTCTGGGCGAAGAAAGAGCCAGCCCTCTTGTCACCGGAGAAGACGACAAGACGCGGTGTTATGTCTTCAAAACTTGTGGAATCGTTAAAAAATTGGTATCGCTAGATATCGTCAACTAGTTTATATTATACAACTACATTACAAAAACAATGAGAATAGAAATGAATTGTGAATATTTATTGCATTTTAATAGGTGGTGGGAGGGCTGATGGTGGTAATTTGACCAGGGGCACCGTTTCACTGTTCGTGCCGATTAACCCAGTAAAGTGTATCCACACGTTTCTAGATCAGGCTCAGATTGCCGTTATCCCCAATCAAGCCGGCATAGTATTAGGGACTGGTGTCAGTCATAAATGTCTGATTCCAGTTGATAACAATCATGGACCTTGCGCGTCACTTACTATCAGGTAGGCGCAAGGTCACATGTGTATATAAAATAAAATAAAAAAGTTTCGCCCAATTGTGATAAGATCGATTATTAGTTCTCTGGCTGAGCAGCCTTAAAGTAGATACCAAACAGATCACAAAGCGATCTAAATTGAAAAACTCGTCAGACGAAGAGCGTGGAAATTAGATTTGATCCATACATAAACCTCCCTTTCGTAGACCTATATGCAAGACCGAGGGCTTATCATAAAACTTTTAATTAATTGAATACGATGGCCCAGTCAAGCCGGCATAGAGTTAGGGACCGATGTCAGTCATAAGTGTCGGATTCTAGTTGCTAACATTCATGGTGGGTGCAAAAAAAAAAATTAATATTGCCTTCTCCGAGGTGTTGAAGACCTGTTTTGACAACCTCTTGAAAATTTCCTGAGCCCCTGGTCCCCACAGCCCAAAAGTATTAGTCAGTAACCACAAGAACAGGTCAAAATATGCACCCACATATAGTCACCATTCGTTCGTGTACATATACATTTGGGGACTCATACATCTGTCGCACAATAAAGATGTCGAATGCTCTTTCAGCTTCTGTGTTTCCATTTTTCTATAACCTGGAGTCCTTCAAGCGAAGAGCATCTAGTCAAGCCGTCATAGTCATGAGTGTCTGATTTCAGTTGCCAACATTTATCGACCTTGCACGCCACTTACCATCAATTTAAACTTCAAACGGCTTAAAAACACATAATAATAAAAATAAAAATGCTTTATTGCACTTAAAATTTATGGCACAGGCGAGCTTTATGCCGTGAGGCATTATCCACCAGCTAACCTTTGGAAGTTTTGAAAACATGTGACAGGCAAAGTGCCAAGTAAATATTAAATAAACAATCCAACATATACAATACATGTTATACATATAATAATACATATCAATAATACAATACATATAATTAAATATAGACAGGATTCATGAAATAAATAAATAGAATAAAACAAATACATACTTTTTTTTTTCTTTCTTCATTTTGGAAAACCAACAGTTGACTATTGTATATAGTTATTAAACAGTAAAATCCGTAAGAACTATTAAAGGTTTTCACATATAAACATAAAATTAAATTAATCAAATTAACAAGCAAAGGAAGAAAACATCGCTACAGAAGAATAATAACAATATAGGTGAAACACAAGTTACTTAAACTAATAAACATTATACAAGCATTTAATTATAATTGATGCCTGCTATTGACCGATTCAACATACCGAAGCGTTAACTCACGTCTAATGTCTGCAGCCTTGGAATTAAACAAATCAATGTCCAGCTCTTCCGCAAGGACATTGAAATCATTAAAGACTCTCAATAAATAACTGTTCTGCCTATACCTAGTACCAGCGTGTGGCACGAGCAAGAGGGAAGAACGACGGAGATTTGGTCTTGGGACTACTATACTTACTATACTATACTATACTATACTATACTATACTATACTATACTATACTATACTATACTATACTATACTATACTATACTATACTATACTATACTATACTATACTATACTATACTATACTATACTATACTATACTATACTATACTATACTAAAGATATTAGAGTGAAAGTTGCAACAAAAATAAAAACAAGGATCAATTTTAACACATAAGTAATCTTCCAATAAGTTGGAAAAAAGTTAAAAAACGCTGGTCTATGATTATTTTGAATGGCCGGTCGTCAGTAATAATTCAATGTCGCCCCCCGAAATAATTTATACGTTCCATCATAAGGCCCCTAGCTGGGGTTGGTGTAGACAGAAAAATGCACTTAGAACCCCTAGTCTAGACACCCGGTCTATAACTATACCTAGGGGTAGGTCAGGGCTTATACAATACTACCATACAATAAACGCTTAGGTACACTATTTGTGTACCTATCTATATTTATTATATTTATTATATTTATAAAAATGAGAAATACCTCTCGCTCCCACAGTCCAACTTTTTCAAAGATTTTAAAGGTCTCAGAATTTAGTCAACTTTATAGAAAATAATACTACGGACTTTTTGAAGATATTTCTGCATCTCTTCAGCCCTGAAGTGACGCACACTAATGTACATTACTGAAATTCTACCTAAAAGCTTATTAAAAGTCCCTCACGGACCAGAATAATCTGGTAAGGTGAGGAGAAGCTACGAAAAGGAACTGTACATTTATTTATTTATTTCAAAACTTTAATGCACAAAGTACAAAAGGCGGACTTAATGCCCGTAGTCATTTTCTGACAGCCAAACCTTTGGGACTAATTAGAACAACTGTAGGTGCAAGGAAAGTATAAGTGACACATCAATTAGATATAAATACTTAGATAATAAACTTACTTATATATAATCTACTTATAAATATAAATATACTAAATACTAATACATACACAATAATAAACATACATATAAAACTTACAAATTTTGTTAGGAGCTATTTAGAAAATGTGAGTAGACCAGCTTTTTAAATGATGATCTGGTAGATGCCTGCCTTATGGTAATAGGTAGATTGTTCCACAGATTTGTAGCAACAACCGCAAAGGAATTCGAAACAAATCCGGAATGATGAGATGGAACGGAAAGAAGTGAGTTGTGAGAAGAACGGAGAGATTTATCATGAAAAGAAGAGAGATAAGCGAATTTAACTTGAGGTTTTTCGGTGTCGCAGGCTCATTTAAAACAGAGTAAAGGAGACAGAGGACTCTAAGATTCCTGCGACAGCGAATTGGCAGCCACTTCAACCTAGCACGATACTCGGAGATGTGATCATATTTACGTCAGCAATAGATGAACCGGATACATGCATTTAGTAAACGGTCCATTTTGTTAAGCAACATCTCCGACATATCAATGCTGCACACGTCATAGTCGAGGAGAGGAAGAAGAAGGTTATTTTACTTTGGACAAGGGTTATTTTAGCTTTTACATACATTGTGTGGTGCTGAAATAGGACCTGCTAGACACACACTTCTAGAAAAGGGCTATTACTCACGCGGACATAACAAAGTCTTTGGTGTTATCCGTGAAGGTAATATTGCTAAGGCTATTGCAAGAGCCAGAAAGGGACTGACTACAAATAAAAAATTGACCTTATCTGTAAAGGAAGGATGTACGAAAACTAAATGCAAGCCCACCTCGAACCTTTGCCCCGCATCAGACTGGAAAATGTCGAACGAGTACAAGAGTCAGCTTTACGCAGTGGAAGTTGTGCGAGAGGAGTTCCAGCAAAATCTTTGCACCATTTATTGAAAGAATTGGGCCTAAGCAGGCAATAAAATAAAAAGAGGAGGCCTCCTTTGCAAATCAGTCTATTGTCGGTCGCAAGCCCGAGACTTCTTTTGTTTTTTTCGTGGACCTGGCACCCGCACGGTGAATCCATGGAATTTACACTTTCGTATCATGCAGATCGGCATATTTCCAATCAAACAAAAAATTCAAATTGTTGACATACAAAATGACTAATAAATTTCGAGACGATTGTCCTAGCTTTAATTCTCATACCGTTTGACTTCTTGCTTCATCTTGTTATATATTTAATGTATTTGGTTTTAAATAACATCTATGCGAAATTGTATTTAAATTGGTTCAGTAGTTTAACCGCGAAAGCAAGACAAACAAACGGACGGACAGATGGCTGTAGGGTCACATGTCGTGCTCCGATGGTCACATCATATAGCCTATGTCAGATCTTGAGTTCAAAGGAACATCTTTGGCAAATTTTATTAAAATCGGACTAGTAGTTTAGACGCTAAGGTAATTTAAATATTTTTTTTATATTTATTAGGTTGTTATGTACTGTTATGACCAGTTTATGATTAGTTTGCGACGCAGCGATAACATACTAACATAAAATAAGAAAATATTAATTGGGCGGTACAAAGAAAAACTATTTTTATATAAAAAAAACGTTACTTTAAAAGTAAACGAAATCTACTCCGAAGCTTGTGTAAAAAATAGAATGAAAAAGAATTATGAAAAAATAATTATTTGCGATAGAAATTAAAAACAATATACAACATTGTAGATTCAAAAGTACCAGGGCAACATAACTTTAATGGGGACGGTTGAGAGTCTATTTTCTTCCTGGTTCAATTTCAGCCGTTTTAATATCGAAAAAGAGCTTATGCACGTTGCGGTTGCCGGGTTCTACGTAACATGCTTTCATTTACCCCCTTTATCCACCCCCACCCGTCCGGGCCAACGGACCTCGCTTCGTTCATTACCAAAGTTCAGTAGTACTAGGCACACATAAGCAAAATTCTACGCTATACACACGCTGTCGTCTCACTCACACTAGGATAAATTACCCGAAGAGTGGCGGAAACGCCCGAGTCCCGGGCGACGGCACAGCCTGGATGCTGCAGCGAGGGAAATGCGCCAAATTCACGCAAAAATGGCGCACTCATTTGGCCCCCGATGGATTCCCGATCATTATATTTGCTGATTTAGTTACTTAACCGAATCTATTTAATCCAATTTCTGTGTTTATTTATCCTATAGTCTAAGAAACGTTTAAAAGTTTAATAAAAAAAACAACACTACAAATAAAACAAAAAAAACTAAAATTATAATCGTCCAATGGGCGTAGTGCTCCGCTGCGTTCCTCCGTTGAACAGCGAGGGTGACCCTTTGAAGAAAATATTCTCTACTCAAAGAGTCACCCGTCGCCAAGTGGAGTTTTTTCCCGAGAGAACGCCAGAGCCTCCTCGGACCACGGACCCATCGTTTCTACTGTAGATAGGATAAAGTGGTGATTTACGATAATCCCACCGTACTTGATGCATTTATTAATGTATTTTATTATTTGTGTTTTAAAGTTTTATTTTTATCTTAATATCCTAATTTAAGTTTTAAGTAATCTTTATATAATTATTTAGTACTAACTGTATTATTATTAATCTTATTTGTCAAAATAATAATGATGTTTTATTAATTCTAAGTCCTGTTGTTAGGTTAGGTATCACTGTTTTATAATAATAGAAGATGCAAATCATAAAACAGTTATAATCGTACATTGCGCGTTATCAATAAACTAAACACAACTTTGATACAAAATAACACGCAATCGCGCATTGTACAATGATATACTAGAGCCTCAAAAAGGCGGCAAAGATCTCACCAAAATCTTATAAAAAAAAAACTTTGTTCAACTTTTAACCGAATTTCTAGCTATAACATTCTTTACAAAAATATTTTACTGGCATTTTGGATTAATTACTTTTTTTGTACAAGTTCCCCCTATCAAATAGGGTACCAAGCTAGACGTCTGCGACAGTCGGTACCAGGCGATCAGAAATGGGGTGGAGATGTATTGAAATTACATACCTACGTAATTATTTGGCTGTTTATTGCGCGGTCTGGATTTACGTTGGGACTAGGAAGCCTGACAGAGTGTAATATTTATGACTAAATTCGAAATATACAATGCCAAAAAACATTCGTCCGCGATTGTAAGGGGATTGTACAACGCGTATTCTGCGTAATTTCTCCACCCACGTTACTTGGTTTAAGGTTAAGTTAGGCATTCACAAATACATTTGAAACGCGTAATGGATCAATTGGAGCTCTCAAAAAGCTTTACACGTACTAGGCATTAGCTGTGTTAACTAGACATATAGTACCAGGCAATCAGAAATAAGATAGAGATATGATTTTATTAAAATGGATAGACCAGTTAATATTTTGCTGGCCGGTGTTTAAGTGTCCGTTAATATCATCAATTCCGTCATATCCTCTCATCGTCCATACCACAATGTCTGAAGAACATTGCAACATTACGTTGTCTCATTTCCTACACGTTGCCCAAGACCTTTGCGTGCTACCATTTCCAGATACGATCTTGGGAGTCTGCTCGATCGGACGTGTATCTACCACCTAGAATCCATGCCCGACCTCTGTTAGGATCCATCACGTTGGTCAAGACACCTAGCCACCTGCCTCTTCTAGGCACAGTCGTGTGAGCCTGCGCGCCTGGACGTGAATATCATCTTCCCCACCGGCTGTGAGTACTAGACTAGACTACCACTATAATTATGTACTTACTGCTCTCGTTGTCCCGAAGGTTTGACCGTCATAGAATGTCTAGCGGCATTAGGTCCGCCTTTGTACTTTGTCCAATTAAGTTTAAATAAATGAATAAATCATTTACTTTGGCTTGGACTTGATAGGTCCTCTGCATCTTCAACCAATGCGTTCTCCTCGTAATGTTGTATGGAGCAAAGACGTGGACAGTGACGGTGGGTCTGGTCCAAAAGTTAAAGGTCGCTCAGCGAGCTATGGAGAGAGCTATACTTGGCATTTCTCTGATGAATAAAATTCGAAACGTTGTCGTCGGAGAACCAAAGTTACTGACATAGCATTAAAAATTAGCCAGCTGTAGTGGTAATGCCGTAATGTAGTATCTGCCGCAGAACCCACGACCGATGGGGTAAACGGGTTCTAGAGTGGAGACCATGTTCGGCCAGACTGACGGATGACTAAAGAAGGTCGCTGGCGGGGGTTGAATGAGGGTTGCAAAAGACCTTGTGCAGTGGCGAGCCTTCGGGGAGGCCTACACCCAGCAATGTAGTGACACAGGCTGATGATGATGACGAGATATCATAGATGGTACCAGGCAATCAGAAATAAGGTAGAGATATGATTTATTTAGTCCTTATTAAATTTAATAGACAGGTTAGTATTTTGATGGCCGGTGTTTAAAGCTGTGCAACTTTGCCAATGGTGAATAGAATGCCAGATATAAAGGTACATAGATTCGTATATCTCTGAGAGCTGGGTAGACGGGAGGCCGCTCGATGCAGCCACGGGGAACTGCTGCCAGCTTGATTTTTTTTTCATTTAATTACGATTTTAAAAAATACGACACGTTTTTTACCAGTGCATTCTTCCTGTAATGTCGTAAGGAGTCTTTAACTTTAAGCTCATTTATCGAGTTATGATCGTGTTAATCTGATGGATAAAAATTAAAACGTTAATATTGTTAGTCACATGTATTTTGATGACGTCATATAGCCAATGTCCGTCTCAGGGTTAATATCTTTACTTGTTTATCAAAATCATACATACATACATACATATCTTCACGCCAGATCCCTTGCGGGGTAGGCAGAGACAATTGAGCGCCATTTGACACGATCACGACATACCTCTTTCGCTTCGTCGACATTCATTAACCTCTTCATACATGCCCTTTGGTTACGAAGACTTTTTAATGCACCTTCAGTCAGTGTTTTATTTATTTGATCGTGATATGTGAGTCTCGGTCTGCCAGGGCCTCTTTTACCCACAACTTTCGCATTATATATCTGGTTCGTCAATCTTTCATCGCTCATCCTTTCAACATGCCCGAACCATCGTAGCATGCTTTTCCTTATTTTTGTCCCTATGCTTTCCTTCATACCAACCCTTTTCCGTATTTCGACGTTACGTATGCGGTCCGCCAAAGTGACGCCACATATCCGCCGCAACGACCGCATTTCTACTGCATTAACCCTACTCTCATGCGTATTCTGACATATCCACGTTTCGCTTCCATACATCAGTGTTGGTACCAACATGGCATTGTGTATGGCGAGCCGAGCTTTGTCACTGACATTTCGACTGCCGATCAGTGACCCCAGGGCACCGTTAACACTATTTCCCGCGTTCACTCTTCTTTCAACGTCCCTATCGTACTTCCCATCCGCAGTGAAAACACTGCCCAGATATATAATTTCATTTACTTGTTCTAGAGTTTCATCATCAATCTTTATCGTCACGGTTGTCATCCTTCTTCTTTCAAACACTAGTACCTTGGTTTTTCTCGCATTCAAACGGAGTCCTTTTTCTGCACATCCCTCCTTCATTCTTGTGACTAGTGATTGCAGTTGTTGTTCGGACGATGCCATAAGAACAGCATCATCTGCATAAAGCAGGCAGTTCACCACTAGATCACTCATCTTTATCCCACAGTCACTCTCTCTCACTCTTTTTAGGCATTTGTCGAGATATAGAGTGAATAATCTAGGAGAAAGCACACAACCCTGTTTGACGCCCATTTGGGATTCAAAGCAAGGCGACATACCCCCCTCCACCCGCACGCAAGCTTTGCAGCCCTTGTACAGGGACTGTATAGCTTGTAGCAGTTTGTCATTCACTCCATACTCCGGCAATATGTCCCAAAGCTTCTTTCTTACAACTCTATCAAAAGCCTTTTCCAAATCCACAAAAGCACAGAAAACCTTCTGGTTTAAGGCCAAAAACTTCTCTGTGATATTGCGGAGCGAAAAGACTTGGTCAGTGCATCCTCTTCCAGGTCTAAAGCCTCCTTGTGCCTCCCATAAAAGACCTTCAGTCTTCTCTTGCAAGCGTTTTGTGAGAATCTTGCCATACATCTTGCTCGCCAAACTGATCAAACTAATCGCTCGGTAGTTGGCACAGTCCAATCTAGATAAAGGAACGATGACTGATTGCCGCCAGTCCTCTGGTACTCTTCCCTCCTGCCAGCAAAGGTTGCACAGTAGGTGGAAAGCGTTCCAGACCGGTATACCTCCGTATTTGATCATTTCAGCGAGCACTCGATCTTTTCCCGCTGCTTTGCCACATTTCAGGCTTCTAATTGCCGATTGCAATTCTTGCACACTTATTTCCTCCTTAAAAGTGGACGTTATAGTTGTGGATAGCTCTGGAGGTAAAGTACCCGTCGTAACGTCGTTAGGAGTACTACTAGCATACATCTCGCTAAAATATTCATTCCATCGCTGCAACACCTCATTTGTGTTTGCAAGAATGTTACCGCTTTTTGATTTCACTCTGTTCATTCGACAAGATGACAAGCTACCTTTGGCCTTCCTAACTTCCCTCCAGAAAAGTTTGGAGTTCTCCTTAAAGTTGCTCGTCATCCTATTTTCACCTATTTCCTTACATCTTTCACGCTTCTCCTTAACCAAAACTTTTGTCTCATTCTTGCAGCGATGGTACAACTCTTTTTTTTCTCTTTTTATACTTTCATTCATATTCAGCGAAGCAACGTAATCTATCCAAGCTTTCTTCTTTCTTTCTATCGAATCTTTGACCTCTTGATCCCACCACGCGTCGCCCTTGGTTGCTCGCTTTTTTGCTACTCCACATACTTCTCTTGCCGATTCTACCATACCATTTTTTAGGTACTTCCAACACTCTTCTACATCTTTGCTCACATCTTTCAAATTGATAAGTTTATCATTGACGCATTTCATATACTCCTCTTTCACACTATCATCTTGTAACTTTTCACTCTTTATTCTCTCTACTGCTGACAGATTGCCACCTGATCGCCGGTGGCGCCATTTTGTGAACAGGCCACTAATCCTAGTAATTACTAGGTAGTGGTCTGTTCCCAATTCTGGCCCACGATACGCCCTGGTATCCAGAGTCTGTGTTCGCAGTCTTTCATCAACTATTATTAAGTCAATTATACTCTTTTCACTATTCATCGTTCTTGTATACATGTGAATATCTTTGTGAGCAAACATTGTGTTGGACACAAAAATATTCTTTTCTAAACACACGTCAAGAATAAGCTTACCTGCATCATTTACTCTCCTATCTCCAAAATCACCTAGGACCGTTTCGTAATCTGCACGACGTGTCCCCACCCATCCATTCAAGTCGCCACATAATATTATATTTTTGTTCCCAACTGCCAAATCTAGAACTGTCCTGACCTGGTTCCAAAAATTCTCTAGTTCCAGCTGTGGTGCTGAGCTAACAGGTGCGTACACCACGGCCACAAATAACTTTTTAAGGCCTATTTTAAGACGAACCCAGAGTATTCTTGAGCTTTCCAGGCAGTACTCGTACATACTGTCGGCCAAGCGGCCGGATAGTAAGATGCCCACCCTCTGACTACCGCGATCGCTATCTCCCACTCCCGACCAGAGCGCGATCCCCCCTCCCGGCAAGTCCTGCATCTCACTACCCCTCCGCTTGGTCTCGGTCACGCCAATTACATCCAACTTCATTTCATCCATCGTATCTAGGAGTTCATTCATCTTATCATTCATCCCCCCTCGGACATTCCAGGTGCCAAAACGGCACTCATCTGCCCTCAATCCGCGCTTTTTAGGCCATGCGTGATGGGTTGCGGACCCCATCGCCGCTCCGGCTCATTCTACTGCCTACCCCGCATTACAAATTAAGCTGTGGCCAGTGGCTGAGACTGAATTATTATTATAACTAGAGCTCATACAAAACCCAAGTTTATCAAAATCGTTCCAGTAATATAGGCCTGAAGGCGAGATAAACATGCATACGCATAAATAAATAAACATTAGGTCCCTACATATGAAATTGTCTAAATGGCCACTTTGATCTCAAATATCCGGCGTTTGGCTAGGAATTCCAAATTCAAAATTATTTCAAATTTGGCTGGTGTATTTGTGTTTTGAATTTAGTTATTAGACATCGGTCTGTTCACAATATTTACCGTTCGACATTTCAAAATCGAATGCTACATACCATTCGTAAGATGTCCAGCGCAGGCCGCTCGAATGGTACGTCTGGTACCTGCATACGGTAAGTAACGTTTAAAAATATGAATCCAGGTGCCTGTCTGATCGTCAGTGAGAGCCTGTTGACACCAATTGATGATTGAAATTGATTGAAATTAATTTAACCTAAGCACTACTTTATGTTGTAGTTATATTTATTTGGGTAAATAAACATATATTATTATACTAAGTATACTATCATAGTAAGTATACATATTTTTTATTTACCGTACAAATAAATTTATTTAATTAGCTTTATGTAAAGAAATTGTTCCAAGGCTCATTGACGTCTCTGGTGACAATAGGGCTGGTAGTTTTTTATCACAAAAATTAAGTGTTTAAATTCAAAGGGGAAATGCTATCTGTGTATTGGGCACCATGCCACAAATCAGCGATTTGGAATAGCATTTTTTTTTAAGTATTAAATTTTTATTTTCTATGTATTTTTATTAGTTTTAATTTAGTTTTTGTAATTTAAGGTTTCGTTTGAAATAAATGTTTTAATTTCATAAAGTGAAAAATCTGGCAACGCTACGTCCTGGCCGTTGTCTTGACAACCGCCGGATGCGACACCGCTGCAGCAGCCTGCCTTCCTGTCTAGAAACACCATCGATTTTGTTCCATTTAGCTTCAACTAACTCTTCCTAGCTGATAAAATGATTATGTACTTCTATATTCTCGTCTGTACTTCGGACTTTGCCTGATAGAACCGGGGGATGGCTGGCACATTTAGCTGGTAGGGTACCACTATACCAATCTACCGCTATACCAGTATTCTCATATGTGAATTGAGGTGATATACATATATATATTTATATTATGTTGTTGTTGTATAATTGCGTCGTTTTGTTAACTGCCTCCGTGGTCTAGCGGTTAAGTCCGTGGATTTAGACTCGGAGGTACCGCGTTCGATTCCTGGTCGGGACACAAAAATATTTATTAATATATATAAATACATTTAATTTATTTGTGATATTTCTCGTGTTTGATACGCTGGAGACATCGACGAGCTTGCCACTTGTCATGACTGCGCCACCCATTCCTATCTTCGGCAGCATGCACAGCATCATGGACACTAGTGTTGGTGGTGGAGCGGATTTGGTCGGACCACCGCATTGGGCTTCAGTCTCTCGGTCTCTTTCCTTCCACCAGTAAAAAGTAGTTTTTCTAGGTTTATCCTTTCTGGCAATGTGTCCAAAGTATTGGAGTATCATACGAAGACATATAGAGGATGGCCTAGTTGATATTTAAAGTTGTTAGGTTAGATGCCATCTCCATGAAATCCCCAGTATTTTCCGCCAACACCACATCTCGAAGGCTTTCAGTTAGCGCTTTTTATGGTCCATGTCTCAGCACCATACAGGAATATAGAAAAAACCAGTGACCGAACATGTCTGGATTTCGTTCTTATAGAGATTGTCCTGTCCATCCAAATTTTGTGTAGCTGAGACATGGCGTTCTAAGCCATTCCGATGCGTCTTCGAATTTCAGCCTCACACGATCCAGTAGATGCTAAAACCCTGGTATGCAAAGCTCTCTACTCTTTCCAGATTTAATGTTCCCGTGAGTTCCAGCGTATTGAACTGGTCAACTATAAGTTACCGTTATAGTTTGGTTTTATTCCTGACCACTATAAATACTATAATTAATAGTCGCTATATATATGTCATCGCCTTACCACCACATGTGACTCCATGACTATTTGGCTAGTGGCCCTAGTCTGTCTATTATATATATATATATATATATATATATATATATATATATATATATATATAAAATTATGTTACTATACTTTATTGAAGTAATATACAAACAGCATAAAATAATTACAATATAAATTAAAACTACTTAAAAGTAAAAATAAATATAAACTAAACCTAATAAAAAATAAACTATAAGTAAAAAATGTCCTCTAGAGACGACCCTTCAGTGATAGTCCCAAGAAGACTGGCAACATTTCCCCTCTGTATAGCTAAGCTAATACGTTGGCAGAAATAATTGCCAGCCTTCCTGTCTCCAGACTTCTCCGTTAGCCGTTTGGACAACTCCTTGGCCAGACGCTTGGCTGAGTGAGTTATATATAATTTGTACTTTTTGACGGCTGTAGTTAAATAAACAGACTAGGGCCTCTAGCCAATAGTAATGGAGTCAGATTTGGTGGTAAGGCGATGACGTTATATATTTCCTTTGCCAATTTATATACACACATTCATACAGACAGCTTTTTTTACATAAGTATGGATTAGATTTTATGCTTCAGGTCATTGAACCTTTGAAATAATATAGGCAGACAGGGGTGTGGCGAGATAAAGCACTATCTGTGAGTGCACTGTGTATGCAGGTACCAGGGAGGCATGAGTGCAAGGGGATGGGTCTACGCGGAAAGCGTTGGGGTAGGTCTGGCTACACGCCAATAAACCAGTCGAGACACTTTTATTATGAAACAGTATCGAAATTTACTTTAATGTAAAGCTCTGCATACATTGATTATTTTTGTTTGGAGAAGTAAAGATTTCGTTTAAAAAAACGAGCAATGGATCATGTTGTTAGTAAAACGTGTGGTTTGGGACGTGGTGCAAATTATAGTATTTTAAGAAGGCGCAGACTTTAGCAATTTATTTCCGTTTTTGGTGTGTGGTGTTTCTAAGTTTAGGTTAGTATTTGCATGTTGGCGTAAAATATGAATTTTTCATGCGATCGATTTTTCCAGTTGGCAATATTAGTTACTATTTATTTTAATAATTTTACAAGTCTCCTATTATTTATATATGACAAAATAAATATTTTTTTCCGCCTTTAAACCAAAGCTACATTTATAAAAGGCATGAGTAATGATTAGTTGGACAATCAGGACAATCATTTTCGAGTTTTGTCATACATGTTTTAATAGGTGGTAGGCGAACTGATTTCAGAAATTTACCAATTCTGCTGGGGCGGGAAAGTATCCACACGTTTCGGGATCAGGCTCGAATTGGCGTCAGACTTCGCGCGCCACTTACTATTAGGTGGGTGCAAGGTTACATGTCGTGCTAGTATGAAAATTAAAAAAATGCATTTTGACTCGATTTGTTCGAATGAAACTGTCAGTTTTCTATCTTTGTCACTTTTTACTCGAACATATCGAACCGGATCGTTGAACGCGAAGTGACACGTGCTCTAACCACGAGTATAAAATAATGATGTACTAGGAACGCATAAATAAACGTAATTTCAATTTAGAAAATCGAAAGCATTCCCCTGCATATGCTGCAATGTTTTTAACTACGCAGTAACTACTACTCGTAGATGCCTCCCTAGTACCTATTTATACGTATAGTTGTATAGACTGTCTGTCTGTAGTGTTTGAGTCCTTTTAGCGCTTTATTTGGAGGGTCCAGAGGAGTAATTTGTTGATGGCTTTCTTTGAATATACAGAGGGCATTGAAATCATACAAAAAAGGCACGTAGGTTTGCCGTAAAATATATTTTTTTAAATTATTATTGTTAATGATAAAAAAACTGTGCAATGCTGTTTTTTGATCCTAATAAAGACAATAAATAAATTAAATAATCTGCTACAATGTGAAACTGTAAACTTTTGTAACACCTGTAATTTGATGATCCCAACTCAATATCGTGTTTAGGACTGATGTGCTTATTCACTTTTAATGTCCTTTAAATAACTAAATAACACCTCTTTGCACCGCGATAGTTCATAGTGCGTTGTTATAATCACAGCCATTCCGTTATAGAATACCTCCTCGCCTATATGCCTCCCTGGTAGTTGTGTCGGGCGTCTAGCCTGCAGTTTCGATCGCGTTTTGTTCTCCCCTCTCCATTATTCTACCTCCACTAGCTACATAGACGAAAATATATGGACATACCAAGAGCTATCAATATATTGGTCTACGCTTTGGCCCCAAAAAGTAAATCTTATCTAAAAAAACTAATAACTAAGATAATAAATAATGTCATAAAAATAATAATAGTAAGCCACAGCATAATAAGCTTAGACAATTAGTATTTTTTTAATTAATGTAGAAGTCAATACATTAATGCAAAAATGGTTGCCGCACCGTAGTCGTGTTTATAGTGGTAGGTAACGCATGGTCGCCGTGCCTTGTGAAAGCTGCCTATCCTTGAAATGAAATAAAATATGGTTTATTTGCAATAAATACAGTACAGTGGTCACAAAACTTTAGTCAGGTCTACTCACATATATTCTACCTGCAAGCAGGCGTGCAAATATTTACTCACATACTAATACCATAATCACAACTACATTAAAACACAAACCAATATTAATTAACCTGTTTTGCACTCAAGATACTCTTTTACACTATAAAATCCATGGTCCTGGCCCTGCAATAATTTTATTTCGTCACGAAGCTTATTACATATTATTATACGCATATTAAATACATTTTTCATACTTATGTCTTTATAGCAGGGGGGCTGGTATAATAGATTTAAAAACTTGGCTCTTTTTTGTCTGGGCATGACTTCACTTTGTGTTTGACTTGTCGCTTTAAGCGCTTTTTATTACTTTATTTCGCTCTGAAAGATGTTCGACTTGCTTTATGGTTTTCATACAAAATTCGAATTTCAAGTCGAATATAACATATATCTCATACATTTCTACTTTACACGGCACGACCGTAAGGAATGAATGCCGTTTAAATTATTTATTCAAAGTAATATACAAAAAAATATAAAAGAATTACAATATTAAATAAACTATATTACAACAAAATCTAACCTAAAATAATAATAATATTACATAGAAAATAAAAATTAAATACTTACAAAAAAAATAGCTACTCCAAATCGCTGCCTTGTGGCATGGTGCCCAATACACTAGCAGCATTTCCCCTTTGAATGATGATACTTAATTTTTGGGAGAAAAAACTGCCAGCCCTATTGTCACCAGAGACGTCAATGAGCCTTGGAACAATTCCTTTATAAAAGGCTTTAAGTTCCGATCCCCACGGGCCCATCGTTTCTACAGCAAACGTCGAAAAAAGTGACTATTGCAAATAGTTTCATATTTTCGACGCTTGCTGATCTGCGCTTGTTCCGCTGCAACACCAGCTCTAATAGAAGTTCCTTGAAGGTGGGAAGGGGCTCGGGAATCCCAACAGGTAAAATCCCATACCAGGGATTGACCCAATCTCCAAGAAACTAATGTCATTCCGTCTGGACGCTTGCCATCGTCTCGACTCAGACCGGTTGGTTCTAAAATAGATGGGATCGAGACAACTGCAAGCGTCCTACGAATGACGTTCGTATTAAATTGACAGCAATAATTGTCTTGTCTAAAATTACTGTATACGTCTGCGACTAGCACTCTGTAGCTAGGCATCGAAGGTTATTGCATTAGTCAGAGAGTTCCGCTAGAATGTCTACCCAACTTGATATGCTTAGATATACAGCAGTGTGAGGCGGATTTCACAATTGTCCAAGATCGATTATATCTGTCAGAAATATCAAAATCTTGGGCATTCCGCGTTGCTGTAGATTTCTGACAGACATAATCGATCTAAGACGATATCAATTTCGGACAATTATGCACTTCGCCTCACCTCACTGATATCAAATGATAAGTCGTTCTAATAAAATTCTTTATTGCAAACAAAGTTAAAAAAAAAAATGGATATCCAACGAGACGAGAAAATATAATATTTATCTAATATTCTCTATAATTAATAAACTCAATTAATATAAAAACTAAATACATACAAATATTTTGATTATTATCTCTACATGTCATCGAATCCAGGAGAAGATTTATTTATTTATTTATTAATACAACATTACATGGCTTAACAGTAAAGCCCAATTTACCATGCAGTCATTCTTATAATTAATACATACATTTTAATTATAAATGGATTGTCAATATACCTATAATCTTTTTAATTTATATACAAATATTAATATTATTGAAGCTTTAAAATTAACAATAGTTATATTAATTAATATAAAAAGAAAGAAAAGACAAATAAATAATAGTAATAAAATAAATCAAAATTCAACACTAATAAAATCAATGAAATAATAATAAAGTTAAAACAAGACAATAAAATTAGAATAAAAAGTGAGTAAGTAGGTATATAAATAAATCAATCAATTCTACATCATGATAAATTAATACAAGAATAACAATAATAAATAAATCCAAATATTTTAACTTATAAATAATTAATTAATTATTCACAAAATTTTAAGAATGCCTTGCTCAGAATATGCAGATGATCAGCAAAAATATCTAGATGTGGTGTCGTCTCGAGAAGCTTCCTTAGGCTGCGGAGTGCGCGAGGCAGAGGCGAGGAATCGTGCGCCACTGTGCGAAATAATGGCAATGCCAGCAACTGGTGGTGACGCGCTCGCATATAGTTGTTAGGCACAAATAATAATAATAATAATAATAATATTTTTATTGCATAAGTACAACAATTTGATAGTGATATACTTTGTTAATACAGTACTTAAGGCTATTTGTTAGTTGTACAAAATAGGCGGCACACCTGCGACAACAAATCAGGACAGTCGCATTCACCACGAATCATTCGACAAATCAATACAAGTGATTCAAAGTCTCGTCTAGTCTCAAGAGAATTAAAGCCCAGTGCTCCTAAGAGAAATTTAGTAGGATACATGAAGGGGTAACATCCATACTGCATCTTGTATGTAAAGCGGAGAAACGCTTTTTGCACCTTTTCAATAAGTAGTATGTATTGAGCTTCATGTGGGTTCCAAACCATCGAAGCAGTCTCAATCTTAGTCCGCACCAAGGATGTATATAAAAGTTTAATGGTCCTGACATCTTGAAAACTCCTGGCGTTGCGAATCACGAACCTTTTTCACGGATCACGGACTCTTTAGCCAAACCTGTTATATGGTCACTAAACGTAAGCCTGGTATCAAAAACTACACCCAGGTCCCTGACTGTTTCAACCCGATTAATGCGATCGATGCCCAAACTATAGTTGCCAATCAGAGGGTGCATCGATCGAGTAAATGACATAGAACAACACTTGGCCTTATTGAACAAAAGCTTATTTTCAATGCTCCATTTATGTACTGCATCTACGTCCTCCTGCAACTCCCTACAATTTTCCGCGTCACCAATGGTATGGACGAGCTTAAGGTCGTCAGCATATAGAAAGCACTTTGAATGCTTTACCACACTCTCAAGGTCGTTGACCATCAGGATAAAGAGAAGCGGACCCAGTATTGATCCCTGACTAACTCCGGACCTAGTATGATAAGGTTCGGACATATAACTTCCGTAACGAACGACCTGCTTACGGTCGCTCATGTAACTTGCGAACAATCTCAGTAGGCTCGGCGAGAATCCCAGGTTGCATAGTTTCGCCAACAGGATACTATTGTCTACCCGGTCAAAAGCCTTCGCAAAGTTGAAGTATACGACATCAACTTGCCTTCCTCGATCCATGTTTCTGGATATTATATCAACGACAGATAACAAGTTGGTCTCGACAGAGCGACCACTACGAAACCCATGTTGGGAATCACTAAGGTAAGGACGAATCTGGCTTATTAATTTCCGGTGCAACACGCATTCAAAGACCTTGGCAGTTGCTGACATGATGGCTATGGGACGGTAATTTTCCACTTGTAACTTTTCTCTCGTCTTAGGAATTGGGGACACTCTAGAAAGTTTCCATTGTATGGGATAGTCACCCAGGCGAAGCATGAGGTTAAAAAGGTAAGTTAGGGGCTGTTTTATTTTATCCCGACAGGCCTTGAGAATATACGGAGAAACTCCATCAGGACCAATAGCCGATCTGGGTTTTAATTCAAACAGCCCAGCATTGACATCACTGCACGTAAATTCCTTAACATGGATATAATTAGCTGACCGACTTTTATCCTCAAGAACAGATGAACCCAATGTTCCGAGGACTCCGGCGACGTTACCTCGTTGGATGGCAACACTGATCTTCTAAATAAGATATTCCTTACTCAAAGGATCGCCTCTTGACGCTCGGATGGCAACGCTTATGTCGCGTATTAACGATTTAGCGTCTTCAGACCAAGGGCCCATCGTCTTTATGACAAACGGCACAAAATGGTAACGATTTGCTAACTCTATGTACTTATTACGTTTGCCGTTTGCAGCCAATTCAGCCGCTACACCTGCTCGTTTATGTTTATCTTCATCATTATCACACCACCTAGAACACAGTCCTAGACCTCCACTGAGATGGGCCTTCCAGAAAATACCGGAGAATTAGGCAAACACTCAATGTCAATTTTCTATGACAAATTATTAACGCTTCCATAAATTGGTAGTAGTGGAACCGGGACCGGCTTTACGTGCTCTCCGTGACACGGGAACGGTGGTGTTGTAAAACTTTATTGCACACAAAATGTACGTAAGTGTGCGCCCGTGTGGCTCACGAGCCCAGGGGGTACAGCAGTAGGCATCTCCAGATCTGCTTCGTGTGATAATTGCGCCATCTATGATCGAGTATAGGTACTTTTTTGCCTAATGGTCAACTGAGCAACAATTGGAGCCAATATCAACCTTATGAATAGTGTTATTAAGACTGTAATTGTGTGCATTTTTACTTGCAATTAAACTGTTATGACTTGAAAAAGTGCTAAAAATATTGCCTATTTACTGAATAAATAATTTGATTTGATAATAATAATAATAATAATAATAATAATAATAATAATAATAATAAATTCTTTATTGTACAGAACCAAAAATAGTGTGGGTACAAAGGCGAGCTTAATGCTATAAATGCATTTTCTACCAACTAACCTTTATAACGTTTTTAACCTTTATAACCTTTATAATGTATATATATATCTTATATATAAAATTCTCGTGTCACAATGTTAGTCACCATACTCCTCCGAAACGGCTTGAACGATTTTTATTAAATTTTATATGCATATTCAGTAGGTCAGGGAATCGGCTACTATAAATTTTTCACAATAGTGATAAGGGTTGTCCACCCCTAACATTTTATTTTTATTTTTTGGACAATTATTTTTTTAATATTTTTTTTAATGTGCCATTAAAAATACATACAACTCTAAATTTTTACCCTTCTATCACCAACGCCTATTTTTTTATAGTCATTTTAGTAAAATATCTTATTTACCCCAGCATTAAAATAAAATTTAATTAAATAGTCAATTGGTTAAGATTTATGTATGAAATAGTTACAAAGCACTATTTATACGATTAGGTTCTTTATTATGATCAGGTACTTTATTATAGATAAAACACTGAATTTCAAATTGGCGGGAAAGAAACTATGTAATCATTAAGCTAAAAAAAAGTTTTTGCCAATTATCGTTATGCTAGGGTAAAATAAATAAAATTAATTACAGATTATGAAATCACAATATATTAACTATGAAATAAAAAAGAAATCATTATGACACGAGAATATTTTTTGGGCCCATTTATCTAAGAAAATTTCTCATTTTGTAATTTTTTTTACTGCAATAGCTGTAAATTTTCTTATAAATAAATGCAAGTGCGTTATAGGCATTGATTTTATCACCATTTTCCGTACATTCGGCTGCAGTCCAAATTTGCAGCCGTTTGCATTCACTAAAGCCTGATTCTTGAACTTTTAATAAATAATAGTTTTTTTTTTTCAAAAAAAAAAGTATAATCGGATATCAGCGTATTCAATTTAGCCAAATTGGCCTATAGTAAAGTTGGCTAAATGTGAATTATTTTTTAAGCGTGGTTTCTGACCACCACGAAAGGGAAACGGTCGTGATGATACTTTACTTTACTATAGGCTATATTTAATCATAACAAGTGGCAAGCTCGTCGATGTCCCCAGCGTACCAAACTCGAGAAATATCACAAATAAATTTTACATTAATAAATATTTTTATGTCCCGACCAGTAATCGAACCCGGTACCTCCGAGTCGTAAATTCATGGACTTAACCGCTAGACCGCGGAGGCAGAAAAATGGTTACGAAGTACGTTGGGTACTCAATAATTTCAAATTGATAATTTTGTTGTTCCACTGACAATATGGATATATTACTGGAAAAATGTTTCATTAAGGCCCCAAGAACACAGCATCCTAGACCTCCACTACTAGTGATGGGCCTTACTGGAGAATTTGGCCTACACTCGCCACGCTGGCCAGACGGCTTGGCGAGGATATGATGTCATTTTTTTTTAATGTCAATTTATTAACGATTCCACGAGTTGGTATTAGTGAAACCGGGACCGACGGGCTTAACGTGCTCTCCGAGGCACGGAACGGTGGTGTTGTAAATCTATAAATGTACGTAAGAAAAGTGTATTTCTCATTGGTACATGCCGGGGGGGTTTGAACCGACCGAGCCACCACCACGCCTCAAGAAAAATGTTACTACACATCAAATAAAAAAAAATAATAAAAAAAATTAAAAGGGCTCTAGCCACCATCGAGGTTCCAGCTCTTCTAGAGCCTGTTGGAGTTATCCGAGACGATGGCAAGAGACCCGATGGTATGACGTTGGTCCCCTGGGAACGGGGACGTGCTCTGGTGTGGGACGCCACGTGCGTCGACACCCTCGCCGCGTCGCATCTCAGGGGGACAGCGCATAAAGCGGGAGCCGCGGCGGAAAATGCGGAGTCCAGCAAGCGGCGCAAATATGTAAGTATATTAAAAGATTACATATTTGTGCCGTTTGCTGTAGAAACTCTGGGCCCATGGAGTCCAAGTGCAAAAAAGTTTTTAAAAGACATAACACCGCGTCTTGTCGTCTCCTCCGGTGACAAGAGGGCTGGCTCTTTCTTCGCCCAAAGAATCAGTATTGCAATTCAGCGGGGAAATGCAGCCAGCGTTCTTGCCACCATTCCACGCGGACGGGACTTATATCCCTATCCTTAGTATTAATATTAATTTTATTTTATATTTTGTAAATATTTTTTTCGAATAAATGCTTTTTTTAAGCAAAAAAAAAAAAAAAATAAAAAAAAATATATGCAAGATAGACTCTAATGTATATGCAGTAGTTATTACTTTCGATCCTTCTCCGAAGTCCTGATATTTTTTTCTTTTACTTAATATAAATGTGTCGTAATATGGTTTGAAATTATTATATAGATTTAATTATGATGTTACACAGCCTTACGCTTCGAAGTATATGTTTGGGCCGATATAACTGTCCCGAGTTGGTTGAGCAAATCAATTATTTAGCAAAGCCCCGTAGAACAAGGTCAAGGCACTTTACGTCCCTGCATCTTCAACCACCGCCGGAGACCGCGTGCCCATCAGAAGGATGTGTAATACAAATGACAAATTAATGTCTTTGGACTTTTTTAAGGATTCGCAAGCAGTTTTTAAATCTTGTCTGATTGACGCAATCGCTGAGAGCAATAGAAAACAATAGTTATTATTATTTTTATTACAAGTGCGAGTAATCCGATGTGTGTGTATCTAATTAAGCGGGTAAACCTATTTCATAACACCGTAACGTTTGCATTTTTTCCAATAATTATTTTCCTTTTACTTCATGTTAGTTGTATATTCTTCCGTTCTTTTAATATAATTTTATTATTTCTTTTTGTAATTATTTATTTATTTATTTATTTTTGTGTATTAGATCTTAGTAAGAAATGTAAATGGAATTAGGTTAAGCTTATTAATTGAATCATAATTATACTATGAACTATCAATTTAAAACTATGTAATTTCTTCTAAATAAATAAATAAATAAAAATAAATTAATGTTATTATTTGCTACGATTTTTTGTTTTAAATTCGTTTCAAATACGATTATGTTCAAGAATATTCCGCCAATAGTTTTGTTTGTTTTGTGTCTGGGCTGCAGACGTGACAGAGGTTTCCCGCGGTTTTTCCCTTTTTGGCGCCAACTCTCTGACAACGCTGATTGGACGTAAGTTTGATTGCTCTTGCATTTTTAAAGTTGGGGGCTTAGGATTCAATTATCCTTCGTCCATGGCAGTATTAGCGTATAAAATGATTTTAATGTAACAGAAGCTAAATTCTGTTTCTTTGAACGCAAATAAAAATGCATACAATTACAGTCTTAATAACACTATCATAAGGTTCATATCCAAATGTTGCTCAGTTGATCATTAAGCAAAAAAGTACCTTTACTCGATCATAGATGGCGCAATTATCACACGAAGCAGATCTGGAGATGCCTTCTGCTATACCCCCTGGGTTCGTGAGCCACACCGGCGCTGTTATACCAGTAACCAGCACCAAAAGTGCCCCCAACCCCAACCCAGGCTCATTAGTCATCCGGGTCTGGATGACCCTATATCTGTCTTTCTAGCCGAGGAAACTTGGCAGATCGTTGGTCTGGGATGCGTCATGTGTAGACACATTAGCCCCATCTCACATTCAGACAACCTCGTCCAGCGCGGGGAGTGCGGCGGTCTCTGCTTAGAATCTCAAAAGTATCATCACGACCGTTTCCCTTTCGGGGTGGTCAGAAATCATGCTTATAAATAAGCGGATTCCCATTTAGCCAATTTTACTATAGGCCAATCATGACAAGTGGCAAGCTCGTCGATGTCTCCAGCGTAGCAAACTCGAGAAATATCACAAATAAATTCAATATTAATTAAATATATTTACTTACATTAATAAATATTTTTTTGTGTCCCGACCAGGAATCGAACCCGGTACCTACGAGTCTAAATCCACGGACTTAACCGCTAGACCACGGAGGCAGTTGTTTTTTTTAATGATCTGGGAATATAGCTGTAAGGTTTATCATATAATAAATAAATAAATTCTGGATCTCAATAGAACTGTTTTATACAAAGCAAACACAGACTTACCGATCCAGAAGGGAAGCACCAGGATAACAGGATTGACACAATTATTTAGTTAATTTATTATAGTTAGCAATATTTTGATGCGCGCACGCGGCTTCAGGCGGCCGGTTGGAATAGAAGAGGATTTGACAGGTCGTGGTGAGAAAGAGAGGGAAATACGGAAAATGACAAGGAAGGGATGGACGGCAGCCGTTTCGCTGTTGTACTGAACATGCATGGTAACCCGACAAAATAAAGACTGCGCACATTTGCCAATGACCATTTAATCTTGTCTCATAATAACAAGTTGGGATGTAACAAGAACGCTTAATCTAGAATGCCTCATATACCTGGGTTCCGGTATCTCCAACACAGGAGGCGCCTGTGAGACAGAAGTGCAAAGCTAAACATTCTTGGCATGGCTGAAAATTCCAGTTAAAAAGGATTCACATTTAGCCAAATTTACTATAGGCTAATCATGACAAGTGGCAAGCTCATCGATGTCTCCAGCGTACCAAACTCGAGAAATATTACAAATAAATTAAATATTACTCAAATGTATTTATTTACATTACTAAATATATTTGTGTCCCGATCAGGAATCGAACCCGGTACCTCCGAGTCTAAATCCACGGAGTTAACCGCTAGACCACGGAGGCAGTTAGCTAAATGTGAATCTGTAAAAAAGGCGTGGTTTCTGACCACCCCAGAAGTCATACGGTCGTGATAATATAACTTATTTCTGACTATAAAATAATTAATAAAGGAACCATTTAACTAAGTAATTATAATTGTAAGAAAATAATTTGCCATATATCTGCAACATAAGTACCTAGATGTTGTAGTCATGGTAAGAGAATTGGGTTTTTTTTCAAAATGTCTATTTATTTATTTGACAAGTAAAGTCTTCTATCTTGTCTATTTATTTATTTAAAAAGTAGACTAAATATGTCAATTACATTAAACTAAGTCAAAAAAAAAGGCGCGGTGATGTCTCGATTGTAAGAACGCGTACCTTAAATCCTACAAAGGTCGGTTCAAACCCACCCGGCATGTACCAATGAGAAATACACTTTTCTTACGTACAATTGTCATAGATTTACAACACCACCGTTTCCGTGCCTCGGAGAGCACGTTAAGTCGTCGGTCCTGGTTTATTTATTTATTTACTATAGGTACACAAACAGATCACAATCTATACAGTTCACATTTTACAGCAATTTCTTAAGTTCTAGATTGCAATCCAAAAGCAGTGTACACAGCATGCTTATTGTGATTTAACCTTGACATTGTCATTTCAATTCAATTATTTTGTTCCACTAATACCAACTTGTGGAATCGTTAATAAATTGTCATAAAAAAATTGACATCATATCCTCGTCAAGCCGTCTGGCCAGCGTGGCGAGTGTAGGCCAAATTCTCCAGTTCTGGAAGGCCCATCTCCAGCAGTGGTCTAGGACACTGTGTTCTAGGGGCTGTAATGTAAGTCAAAAGAACTACTTATTAAATAGAAACAAAATCTTAGTGATATTATTAAATAAAAAATAAAAAAATTATATATACTAGGCTCACTTGTTACTATAGTTTATACAAAATAAACTTAAATTTATTTAAATAAAAAAACCTACTTACAAATATATTATTATCATTTGTTACTATAGTTTACTTTGTATAAACTATAGTAACAAGTGAGCCTAGTATATACCGGTACACTTTTGATGATGCCTTTAGACTATGTTTACAATTATATGATTAAATATGTCAATTTAATTAAACTAAGTCAAAGAAACTCCTTATATATATAAGCGTAGTTTCTAACCACATAGGAAGGGAAACGGTCGTGATGATACTTTCTATTCTTCGTCTGATGCTTATTTAAATTATTTGTTTATTATTAAATTTAAAAAATTTGTGTTCACTTACGTATATATAAATTAAGAAACGTTTTACTTTAAACAAACGAATCAATAAATTCAGAGAAATAAGTTAGAATTATAGGCAAAATAGTTATATACCTAGAGCAGTATCGTTGTTTAACTTACTAAGTCACAATTTAGACATTGACTTATTTTATGACAGCATTTATTCCGTGAGGAGCAAAATAATTTCCAATTTCGTAACTCTAAATGAATGAGTAACTATTTTTGGTTTAGTTTTTATTACTTTTGGTTTTCTTTTTTGCTTGTATTTTTGTTATGTGTGGTAACTCTTAATTAGCTTGTAGTCATTATCATAGTATTTAATCTATTGTATTAGCTGTGAGTTACCCAAATAAAATAAAATAAAAAATAAGTTAGAAATATTGAGAACATCCAGTTAGTTTCAGCTTTCCCGCGACATGCAGGCTAGTGCGCCCGGTTGGTTGCTAGGCAACGGTCTCGTCTGTTGCAGGAAACTGAATCGATGGCAGACAGGGAGACGCCACCGGATCAATGTGTCTGTAGTACTACCGAGCCCCCTCAACCCACCCACTCAATGCTAGTGTGAGTACAAAATGAACCAAAGTAGTGTGCGTGAATTAGAACGCCGTAGCAGTACAATTTTAAAACCTAGTAAGGCGCGGTGGTGGCTCGGTTGTAAGAACGCGTTCCTTGAATCCTACAAACTTCGGTTCAAACCCACCCGGCATGTACCAATGAGAAATACACTTTTCTTACGTACATTTGTTATAGATTAACAACACCACCGTTCCGTTCCACTAATACCAACTTGTGCAATCGTTAATAAATTGTCATTAAAAATTGTCATCATTTCCTCGCCAAGCTGTCTGGCCAACGTGAAGAGTGTAGGCCAAATTCTCCAGATATATATTCTGGAAGGCCCATCTCCAGCAGTGGAGGTCTAGGACACTGTGTTCTAGGGGCTGTAATGATGATGAAGACATTTTTAATAAGGGTTTACATTGAAAACCTGGGCCTCGATTTTCGCGCATTCGACATGCATGTTCGCTCGATCTGCTCGAATGAAACTGACAGTTTTCTATGGATATCTGTCGATTTTCATTCGAATATTTCGAACCGACACCCAGGTTGAAAGCGCCAGAATTAGTACCCTGGAGAGGAGGGCATTGATATTTTTGGCAATAGCAATATGCTTACTGCCAGTGTACAACGCCACGAGCCATCTCTGGAGATTGTACACGAAGCGTGCTTTATATTGCTTCGTGTACAATATAAAAAAATATTAATATAGCCTAGATTTTAACATTGCTGACGTCACGGTCGCCATGGGAATTCTCACGTAATTAATAAAAAGCGTGTGTTTAGGTGCACCGTTTAATATCGACTAAAGCTTACATGCTACGCCTTCACACGTGAATAAAAATATTTTGACTTTGACTTTGATGTCTTGCTACTATATTTGTTTTTAACAATATATTTTTTTGTATTTAGCCAAAAATTCGGTAAATGTAAATTTGGGTTTTTAATATTATATTGAAGGATTCACCGTGCTGTACTGACTACGCCGCAATTATTATGGTCTAATATTATTTTTAAATTTGAAAATAAAAAAAATATTTAATTTTATATACTAGTTATTTATAACAAACATCCGTCAACAATGTGAATAGGAGTTGAGCATGTGTGGGTCGCGTTCGATATTTGAATGTGTGCGTAAAGATGAAAATTTCCCGGGGTTTTCAGCTGGTCGTAGTGTGCGTGCATTCTCGCTGTGAGGTGTTCCATTTTCAAATATGGATATAGTTACGCTAACTTGAACTAAAAATAATTAATTATTAAGTTTAGGTAACTTTTATTTTATTATGTTATTTAATTCAGTTTATTCATATTTGACATATTGGCTCCGTGGTCTAGCTCTCGGTCCAAGGATTTAGACGCGGAGTTATCAGTTTCGTTACCTGATCGGGATCATTGGTTTAAGCCAGAGTTTGAACCGCGAAAGTGAGCATTTTAACTACTCTTTTAGCCACTATCTATTGTCCTAACAATATATATTTTTTTATATGCAGTAATTGTTTAAAAAGTAAAGTAGGTATATGTCAAAAATTTAGTTTTTTTACGAAGCATATTCAGATTTAGCAAACTTTACTATACGACGATGTCTAGAGACATGTGTACCAAGCTTTAGAAAAAACACAAATAAATTACATAAATTATTGTGTCCCGACCAAAAATCGAACCCTAAACGTAGTCTAAATCCACGGACTTAATCGCTAGAGCACAGAGGCAGTTTTTTGTTCATGCAGTCGATAAATAGAATACCTTCACAATCCCAAAAAATGTGACTATGAACCTGGTTTTGTTTGGCATAACTATGTCCAATTGTAAATCGAATCTGCCGTCTGTTCGCGTACGCTTCACGGAATGCTGTTTTGTGAAGATTTTTTTTAAACTTAAAAACAATATCGTTCATTACAGCCCTAGCAACTCCACTGTTGAAAACTGGGCCTTCCAGAAAATATATCTGGAGAATTTGGCCTACACTCGCCTAGCGTGGTGATTTAAACCCTTCGTTCCTCTTCTAACTCTGTTCTTTCCATTCCATCACCGCTTACCACACCTCTTTCGTGTCTAAGCTCTCGTGCAATATTCAAGAGACTAACTTTTAACTTGAAATGTCTCTTCATCATTACAGCCCCTAGAACACAGCGTCCTAGACTTCCACTGCTGGAGAATTTGGCCTACACTCGCCACGCTGGCCAGACGGCTTGGCGAGGATATGATGTCAATTTTTAAGACAATTTATTAACGATTCCACAAGTTGGTATTAGTTCTACGAGGCACGGGAACGATGGTGTTTTAAATCTATGACAAATGTACGTAAGAAAAGTGTATTTCTCATTAGTACATTTGAACCGACCTTTGTAGGATTTAAGGAACGCGTTCTCTCAGCTGACATTTTGACATTTGCTTCTAGTGTTGCAAAGCAATAAATATTATAGTCTAATTTAATACAAAGAGTTCTTCGCGCCATTTGGCGTGGACATCTCAAGTACAAGTTTTTCGTTTTGTAAATTAGTTTACTGCGGATATTGTTAGTCAAAAGCGGGATTATTTTGTTTAATAATGTGCTAAATTGTGAATAATAATGGAAAACGATAAATTTGATTCTATACAAGTATATGGGGCAGAAGTTACACTTTATTTTTTTCGGTTTTCCCGCGCTGTGAACTCCCGTATACCCTTCGTGTTTAGGGCTTACTCCAAGAAAAGCATCAAATTCTGCAACACTTGGAATTTGATGATCCCCAACTCGGTTACGAACTCTGTTTTGAACATATATTATGTAAATAAATTACGTGTTTAGGGCTGATGTATTCTGTACAATGTCCTATAAAGAACACAACAAAAAAAAACAACTAATATAATACACAAATTAGGGCATAAAATGAGTTAATATGGGAGCTGTTTGGATGTTTAATCACATAAGTTTTCATATCAAAATATTAACGTCCTTTGGAACTAATCATATTGACCAAATCAGCTTTTTGATTTTGTAAGTGGCAACATTTTTTTAGGACTTATCGACTGAAATTCGCTAAGGTAGCGATCTGTCCAGACTGCCGGCCCTGGTGCCTAACTAGACTGCTTTATAACGTCATACCCTCTGAATATTATTCTAAAAAAGGCTGCGCCTTGGAAAAATATACCAAAATACGAAAGTTCGTGACTTTACACATTTTTCGAATATCAAACAAGGGGGAATTCCCGGAAAACATTCAAAGGATTTTGAGTCTTAATTTCATACTATGTGCCAACTTTAGGAACTATTTTCCCGTAAAAATGGGATGCTATAAAGATATTTTGATGACTGGCTCTTCCACTGCCTCCGTGGTCTAGCGGTTAAGTCCGTGGATTTAGACTCGGAGGTACCAGGTTCGATTCCTGGTCGGGACACAAAAATATTTATTAATGTAAATAAATACATTTAATTTATTTGTGATATTTCTCAAGTTTGGTACGCTGGAGACATCGACAAGCTTGCCACTTGTCATGATTGGCCTATAGTAAAGTTGGCTAAATGTGAATCCGCTTATATACCACCCCGAAAGGGAAACGGTCGTGATGATACTTTACTTTTACTGGCTCTTCCAAACATTTGCCTTGATCGTTAATGATTTTTCTATTTCATATTTTCGTTCTGCTTTTTGGTTTTTGCGTTATTCTACTTGAGATGAGAAGATATTTGACCGCCTCCGTGGTCTAGTGGTAACAAACGTTGCCGTGAACTCGGGAGGGCGTGGGTTCGATTCCCACCGGGGGCAAGTTGTACATTATATAATTTGTCTCGGTCTGGGTATTTATATGTATAATATGAATATATTTACAAAAAAATATATTATAATATGTAGTTTATCAACCATCTAGTTTCCGTAACACAAGCCTCGTAGCTTACCACGGAAACTAGATGGCGCTGTGTGACCTGTCTGAAAATATATTTATTTAAATACTTCTATATTTAAAGTTCTGTCGCTGGTAGAATGTTGTTATTTAAAAACAAAGATAACATTAAGCACCATATTTTACCACTTCATGTACGCAGGGACATTTCAGACGTCACATACCTGATTAACATTTTTTTTCCTTATATCATAACATTTAAATACAACATTATTCTGCCAAACTATAAAATAGTTTATCGGCAAATAGCTCTCACCACAATAATGATAAATAAAATAAATAAATAAAATACAACTATAATAGATTAGGTAGCAGTTAAATAACAATATATATATATATATAGCTATCTATCGATTTTGCTTCGTGTAGTTCTTTCTTAATTTTGTTTTTAAATGTCAATTTTAAAGTTTTTTTTCTGAAAGTGGCATTGTCATACTATAAGCTAAAACATTATTAAAATGTGACATAAATTATAGCTGCTGTAAAAAGGCATTGTTATACTTTAGCTAAAACAAAAACAGTTTAATGTGTAGCTTAAATTATAGCTGCTGTAAAAAGGCATTGTCATACTTTAGCTAAAACAAAACAGTTTAAGATGTAAATTAAATTATAGCTGCTGTAAAAAGCCATTGTCATACTTTAGCTAAAACAAAACAGTTTAAGATGTAAATTAAATTATAGCTGCTGTAAAAAGGCATTGTCATACTTTAGCTAAAACAAAACAGTTTAAGATGTAAATTAAATTATAGCTGCTGTAACGAGGCATTGTCATACTATAAACTAAGACATACATAAATAACATTTAAAATAAATTAGGACCAAGCACGCTTGTCATCCAAATATTCGCTGATGGTATAATAACCCTTTAAAATGAGTTTTTCCCTAACATATAATTTAAATAGATTTAGTGGTAGGGTTGTTACCTCATCTGGAATTTTGTTGAAAATATACATATATAGCTAACTAACAAACTTATACATATATAGTCGAATAAATATTATGATCTCACAGAAGAAATGTTCAAGACTCACCTTTACGCAATGGAAGTTGGTGCGAGAGGAGTTCCAGCAAAATCTTTGCATCACTTACATACATTTATGGAAAGAACTTCCAAGACTGCATTACGGAATCATACAGTATTTGGTTGGGTAGGGAGAGGATGGTGAGCGTATTATCGCGCAATAAAATTAAAAGGAAGGCCACCTTTTTTAAACCAGCCTATTGTTGGTCGCAAGCCCGAGACACCTCCTCATCTCTTACCCACACACGATGAACCCGACACCCGCACGGTGAATCAATCAATTTATTTCCTTTGGTTTTCTTGTAACAACTTGGATATTGTCAGCACTAAAATAATATAAAACAAAAATATATAAAAAAATACAAATAAATAAACACAAGTTAGGTAATCATGGTTGGACCGGAACAGGTAATAATCCAGATCTATGTGTGTTATAATATCGCAAATATGAGTATGTTTTGTAATGACTACGTGTTTGTGCCTTTTGGTCTTGAGACATCAGATAGACAGCGGATATTCAGCCACTTAGTAATAATAAAAATTTAGTTATAAAAAAAAAAAATATATTAAAATATTATTATTATTTTTTTATTATTATTATTATTAGTTATAAAATGAAGATATATCTAAAGCATCGATGTATATAGATAGGCCCTTACTGATATAAAAAAGTTCTCGTAAAACCAATCGAAGTCATGTAGCTGCACCAACAGTCGCGAGATAGCAAGCGTCGAGAGCGCCTAATATTAATATTTATATCGAGTAAAACTAGTCTTTTTGTATGCATTGAGATATAATTTCCGATGAATAAAGCATGTGGCATTATCTTTGCTTGAGAATTGCCCCCCAAAGTTGGTAGGTACACAAAGCAAGCGGCATGTTTTTAAGAGTGCGTTTTGTATCTATATACATCGATGATCTAAAGGTAATTTATCTGGTAAAGCCATGAAGAATATTTGAAGTAAATAGATGTAATATGTATTTTATTTAATTAAGATGTGTTACAAGTCCTTTTTATGGCCAATAGCTAGCTCCTATCATCTATCAGCGCTATCGTGATAAAAAAAGGCAGTGATTATGCCGAGCATCCCATTATGTCGATTTCAAGAGAATGAGTTACGTAATAACTCCTCAGGTGTGTCAGTTAACGGATTTCCCTATGACTCATTCTAGCACACCCTATTTCCCGACACAACCCTATAGTCCTAGTAAAATAGTGACAAGTTAAAAAAAAAATCGAGAACTTCGCGCCATATTACGCGGACATTGTCTTTGTTTGGTAAATTAATTCACTGTGGATATTGTTAGTCAAAGGGGGTTCTGTTTTGTTAAATAATGTGCTACAATGTGAATAATTATGGAAAACCATAAATTAGACTATTAATTAAATATTAATATGGGGCTCCAGTTGCAGTTAATTTTTTGCGGCTTTCCCGCGCTTTGAACTCACATATTTTACCCGACGTGTTTGGGCTATAATGCCACGAGAGACTCCAATAAAAGCATCAAAATCTGCAACATCTGGAATTTGATGATAACCTCATTAACTCATAAGACAGAAAGATATATTACTTCAGACTTGGCTGTATGGGCTAGACTCTTTGCCTTCCCTATCACCTCATTCATTATCCATCGGGAGAAGCATAAAAAAAAAACAAAATTAGAATGGTGGAAAGACATAAAATATATAGGGTGGATTTTTGAGACATGCCAGTGAGTCTTGTACCATAACTTTTTGAGATATTCTGGACTGCATTAACAGATTTCAGAAAAAATGTACAGTCAGCAACAAAACAGTAATTTTCCAAAAAATCTTAAAATAATACAAAAATAATAAAGTACCTACGTCGTTGGCAAATATAAGAAATTAAAGCGTACCCTTTCAGATAAATCCGCAGCCCCCTAGCCCTTATGTGTTTACTAGTTATTGAATTATATATATTGTACCGGGCCTTAAAATATCATATTTGCTATTTCTTTTGCTTATTAATTAATTAATTTCTACAGCACATTACAAAAACCTAAAGGTTAATATATATATATATATATATATATATATATATAGAATAAGTAAGTAAGAAAAATTGGCCAAATTAGGAAACATACTTACGTTATTACTCATGTTTAGGTATGAAAGAAAAAAAATAATAATAAAGTGGTATAGTAAAGTATCAATACGACCGTTTTTAGTAAGTCTTGTATTAAGCGGTGTTAATTTTTATATAATTATCACCATGGCAAGCGAAAGTAAAAATTGGCATTTGACATCATTGCAAATGGCGCATACTTTCAACGAGAACATCAAATAGGTGGTAGGCGGACTGATGGTGGTAATTTGTCCAGTCTACTGGAGCGGGGAAGTATTCACCGTCCGTGCTGATAAACCCAGTAAAGTATATTCACACGTTTCGGGATCAGGCTATTCCAGTTTCTAACATTCGTGGACCTTATATGGGCGCAAGGAAACATGTTGTGCTAAAATAAAAAAAAATGTAAAAAAAAAAATAGGCCTGTTATGACAAGTTGCAAGCTCGTCGATATCTCCACCGTACCAAACTCGAGAAATATCACAAATAAATTAAACATGAATAAAATTTATTCCTTTTAATTTATTTAAATTAATAAATATTGTTGTGTCCTGGCGCGGTGGTGGCTCGGTTGTAAGAACGCTTACCTTAAAATCCTACAAAGGTCTGTTCAAACCCCCCTGGCATGTACTACTGAGAAATCAAATTTTCTTATGTACATTTGTCATAGATTTACAACACCATCGTTCCCGTGCCTCTGAGAGCCTGTTAAGCCGTCGGTACCGGTTTCACTAATACCAACATGTGGAACCGTTAATAAATTGTCATTTAAAAATTGACATTAGATCCTCGCCAACCCTGGCTGGCCAGCGTGGCGAGCGTAGCCCAATTTCTCCAGATGTATGTTCTGGAAGGCCCATCTTTAACAGTGGAGGTCTAGGACGCTCTGTAGGGTCTCTAATAATTCAAATCAAAATTCTTTATTGTATAGATTACTTATTCTAATTACAGTTGTATGTACATGTCATGATGATGCAATCTACTCATATTATGGGCATACAATATGCTTATGGTAATAGATATTTATTTACAATATTTATTTGTATATAGTTTATATTTAATATTGTTCTTGTCAATTTATTGGAATACAATGTTAATGTCAAAATTTGCATGTTAATAATTATTTTATTGAGTAAAAACAGTTGTCAATAAGAATTTTCTTTAACTCAATAGTTAAACGTTTTATAGGTAACTCTCGTATCTCTCTAGGAATTTTATTATATACTCTAAGCACATTATGTGGCAGTTTCAGCTGTAATATTCACTTACACATCATGAATGAAAAAAAAAAAATGTTGTGTCCCTATTGCCTAAAATATGTAGTAATAAATTATTGAATAACCGGTCATAACATAAGTCAATGCGTCAGTTTGTCGCGACAAGGTCACTGCTCCTGCCTGTCTGCCTTTCAAATTGCATTCGATCACCCCTCTTAGTCTGGACGGTCGTAAATATACATACTCATGTGTACAATACAAATCTACGAGTAATTATTCTACTGCCATAGCTTTTTCATTTACTACGAGTATGTCGTACTTAAAGTGAAACGTCATAAGCTGTTTTTAAGGCAAAAAGGAAGGGAGGGTCCTTCGCGCCATTTTGCGTTGACATGTCAAGTGCAAGTTTTTGTTTTGTAAAATTATTTACTGTGGATATTATTCGTCAAAAGTGGTGTTGTTTTGCTTAATAATGGGCTACAATGTGAATAATTATGGAAAACGATAAATTGGACTTTAAATATGGGGCACAAGTTGCAGTTTATTTTTTGCGGTTTCCCGCGCTGTCAACTCCCATATTTTACCCGACGTGTTTGAGCTATGGTGCCGCGAGTGACTCCAAGAAAAGCATCAAATTCTGCAGCATCTGGAATTTGATGATGACCTCATTAACTCATTAAAAAGAAAGATATATTACGTCAGACGTGGCTGTATAGGCTAGACCCTTTGCCTTCCCTATCACCTCATTCATTATCCATTGGGAGAATTGAACAAGAAAAAAAAGAAAAAGAAAAAAGGAAGGTACACTGGACCTGTGTGAAGAGCGGTGGTAGCTTGGCTGTAAGAACGTCATTATCAGCATGTGTCTGTCGACTGCCCTTCCTAACAATGATTCCCGACTGTTAAAGTTCCAATGTAAAAAAAAAAAAAAAAAATTTCAATGGTGTAGTAGAGCGGTTTTGATTTTTTTTGGCGAAGGAACCCACCCTTGGTCTTGTTATGTTCGTTAAGTTAAGCGGTTATTAAAGCTTGAAATCATCAAAATCGACTGACGCATTTGCTCTTCAATGTGCCACAAAGGAAGAAACAAACGTTCATACATATATAATAAATAAATAATAAATAAATATTTCCAGACAGGTCACACAGCGCCATCTAATTTCCGTGGTAAGCTACGAGGCTTGTGTTACGGAAACTAGATGGTTGATAAACTACATATTATACATATAAACACCCAGACCGAGACAAATTATACAATGTACAACTTGCCCCCGGTGGGAATCGAACCCACGACCTCCCGAGTTCACGGCAACGTTTGTTACCACTAGACCACGGAGGCGGATATACATACATACATAGGCTGTTAAACACATAATCCTTCTATGCGTCGCGCAGTCATTTAAAAAAGTCTTCTCACAACCGATCCAGCTCAACCAATTAATAATATTGTAAGTACTAGGTGAATTCTTATAAGTACGTAGCTGTACCTAGGGTCAATCTTTTGAAGATCTCCATCAGCGTCCTAGACCTCCACGCTGCAGATGGGCCTTCCAGAAATATCTGGAGAATTTGGCCTATACTCGCCACGCTGGTCAGACGGCTTGGCGAGGATATGATGTCATTTTTTTTAATGAAAATTCATTACGATTCCAAAAGTTGGTACTAGTGGAACCGGGACTGACGGCTTAACGTACTCTCTGAGGCACGGGAACGGTGGTGTTGTAAATCTATGACAAATGTACGTAAGAAAAGTGTATTTGTCATTGGTACATGCCATGTGGGTTTGAACCGACCTTTGTAGGATTTAAGGATTTAAGGAACGCGTTCTTACAACCGAGCCACCACCGCGTGAATTTGAAGATAGTATCAATGATTAATTGCTTGCAGTTCGAGTTCGTAATAAAGAAGAATTTAGTAATCTATCATCACACCTCCTAGAACACCTCCACTGTTGAAGACGGGCCTTCCAGATTGTTCTGGAGAATTTGGCCTACACTCGCCACGCTGGCTGGAGTTGCCGAGGATAAAGTGTGTGTGTCTGTAAACAACTCTCCTTTGTTATAACCTCAGAAGGTCAATAAACTCTCACTTATTATTTTTTAATACAAATAACAATAAAAAACACCTTGTTGAAGTGGCTCAGGTACCAGGAAAGCAGGAGTGCGTAAGAGGCTGCGGTCCACATCCGGCCAGACATCCGTCGCTACTCAAATTTCATTAAACGAGCATTGATTTTTTATTTATTTTCCCATGACCCGAGCGGATACTGAGCGATATAAATCTAGAGTAAAAAAGTAATTTAACGTGAGTAAATATTATTTAAAAGTTAAGTATAAAGCAATTATTTGCTCCGGATCTACAAGATCTTCATCCGTTCTCGTCTCACATATGCTGCGCAAGCATGGTACCACCTTCTGGCCAAGACCAACAGGTGCATGATCCAAAGTGTTCTCCCGAGCGCCGTGGTTCTTCGAGATTTGGAGATAACTATTGTGGAGTAGCTCGCTGAGCGACCTTAAACTATGGAGCTTAAGCGAGCTATGGGGAGAGCTATGCTCAGTATTTCTCCGATGGATAGAGTCCGAAACGTAGACATCTATCAGAAAACCAAAGTTACCGACATAGCCTTCAAAATTAGTAAGTTTAAGTGGCAATGGGCCGGACACGTCTGTCGCAGAACCGATGACCGATGGAGTAGACGAGTTCTGGAGTGGAAACCACGTACAGGAAAACGCGGAGTGGGAAGACCCCCCGCCAGATGGACGGATGACCTGAAAAAGGTCGCTGGGGGCTGGATGAGGGTGGCAAAAGATCGTGTGAAATGGCGAGCCTTGGGGGAGGCCTACATCCAGCAGTGGAGAGACATAGGCTGATGATGATTGTGGAGTTTGTCGTCGGCCTGACTAGACGTATGTTCTATCGGGCCGACAACCGACACTTCAGGTATCTCCAGAATATCGCTCCGTCTCGTGCACGGCCCCCCAACAGGAGACCACTTCCCAGAGAAGTGCACCTTGGAGGAGAGCTGTAGCAGTCGAACCTAGCCCCCTGGGTTCGTGAGCCACATGGGCGCTGTTACTAAACATACCCGCTGAGTTCCTGCCGAGGAAAACAGGGGAATGTCCCCATCCTCAAACCAGACCTATTAGGCATCCGGGCCAAGTCGATCCCACTGTCTGCCTCTGAACTTAGTCGTACTCGTACAGAGCACAAATAAGGTCATACATGGAATACTGTTCCCACCTCTGGGGTGGTTCCGGTGTACCTTACAGATGCTCAGGTGATTCGGATAGTGGACGACACTACAGTCTCTAAAAAGAACCTGAGCATGTTCTACAAACTATACTACGGTGTGTTTTTTTTTTCTTTTCATAATAGCATAACTTGATGGCAAGTGGCGCGCAAGATTCATGAATGCAACTGGAATCAGACACTCATAACTGACATCAGTCCCCAACAAAAACGACTTTAAAAATATAATTGTAACAAATTTGTACCTAGAGATTATACCCGACTAATCTACCCAAGATGTGTAAGTGAATATTACAGCAGAAACTGCCACATAATGTGCATTAGAGTGTATAATAAAATTCCTAGAGAGAGTTACCTATAAAACGTTTTACTATTGAGTTAAAGAAAATTCTTATTGACAACTGTTTTTATTCAATAAAGGAATTTTTACACATGCAAATTTTGACATTAACATTGTACACATACATATCTTCACGCCAGATCCCTTGCGGGGTAGGCAGAGACAATTGAGCGCCATTTGACACGATCACGACATACTTCTTTCGCTTCGTCGACATTCATTAACCTCTTCATACATGCCCTTTGGTTACGAAGACTTTTTAATGCACCTTCAGTCAGTGTTTTATTTATTTGATCGTGATATGTGAGTCTCGGTCTGCCAGGGCCTCTTTTACCCACAACTGTCGCATTATATATCTGGTTCGTCAATCTTTCATCGCTCATCCTTTCAACATGCCCGAACCATCGTAGCATGCCTTTCCTTATTTTTGTCCCTATGCTTTACTTCATACCAACCCTTTTCCGTATTTCGACGTTACGTATGCGGTCCGCCAAAGTGACGCCACATATCCGCCGCAACGACCGCAACGAAATTAACATTGTATTCCCATAAATTGACAAGAACAATATTAAATATAAACTATATACAAATAAATATTGTAAATAAATATCTATTGACATAAACATATTGTATGCCCATAATATGGGCAGGTTGCATCATCATGGCATGTACATACAACTGTAATTAGAATAAGCAATCTATACAATAAAGAAATTTGAATTTGAAAACACTATGACACTTTACCGGGTTTATGGTTACTTCACGGTGGATACTTCGACGCCCCGACAGACTGGGTAAATTACCACTACCAGTCCTCCTACTACTTATTTAAGTGTTCTAAAGAGCTCCACAACCTTGTTCCTTCTTTTCTATTCCGCACCCGAACCGTAGCCACTATCCTTAAGCGTCCATATAAAATTTTACATCTTGCACGATGAAGTTATGGAATGCCAGTTTGTGGCTGGCGTCAATTGTACTGTCATTCTTGTACCTCGCGTACCGATACCCATCAGTGCTCAGACTAAAGTGAAGTATCATCACGACCGTTTCCCTTCCGGGGTGTGCACAAACCACGCTTATAAAGACGCGGATTCACATTAAGCTTTCTTTCTTTTCTTTCTCCCTTTCTTTCCATTTGTCACAATCACGATATACCTCTTTCGCTTCTTCGACATTCGTTTCGATGACTTTTTAATGCACATTCAGCTATTGTTTTATTTATTTGATCGTGATATGTGAGTCTCGGTCTGCCAGGGCCTCTTTTACCCACAACTTTCGCATTATATGTCTGGTTCGTCATCTTTCTTCGCTCATCCTTTCACCATGCCTAAACCATCGTAGCATGCCGTTCCTTATTTTTGTCCCTATGCTTTCTTTTATACCTACCCTTTTGCGTATTTGGTCATTACGTATGCAAAGTCAAAGTTACGCTGCATATCCGACGTTGTGACCTCATTTCTACTGCATTAAATCTACTCTCATGCGTATTCTGACATATCCACGTCTCGCTTCTATATATAAGTGTCGGTACCAGCATGGCATTGTGTATGGCGAGTCGAGCTATGTCACTGACATTTCGACTGGTGATTAGTAGCCCCAGGGCATCGTTAACACTATTTCCTATGTTCACTCTTCTCTCATCCCTATCATACTTCCCATTCGCAGTGAACACACCTGCCCAGATATATAATTTAATTGTTCTAGAGTTTCATCACCACGCGTACCAAAGTCGAGAAAAATTCCGTGGTAAGCTACGAGGCTTGTGTTACGGAAACTAGATGGTTGATAAACTACATATTATACTTTTTTTTGTAAATATATACATATTATACATATAAACACCCAGACCGAGACAAATTATACAATGTACAACTTGCCCCCGGTGGGAATCGAACCCACGACCTCCCGAGTTTACGGCAACGTTTGTTACCACTAGACCACGGAGGCGGTCCAAAAGGACAGTAGATGGTGTAAAAAATTATTTAACTAACTTTTGTATGAAAATAGCTTATACCTGATCTTTTTTCCTGCAGCATAATTTGCTATATTTTAGTCTGTGGTTCCACTAACGTTGGAATCGCGTGACGTAGGTAGGTGTTATTAGGTAACCCCAGCTGCAGTGTCGATCATAACCACTTCTAAATTACAAAATAAAGATCCTTAATGAATTCTTTATAAATATAAATAAATATGGTTCGATTCCTGGTCGGGACACAATAATATTTATTAATTTAAATAAATAAATTTATTTAATATTTAATTTATTTGTGATATTTCTCGAGTTTGGTACGCTGGAGACATCGACGAGCTTGCCACTTGTCATGATTGGCCTATAGTAAAGTTGGCTAAATGTGAATCCGCTTATTTATAAGCGTGGTTTCTGACCACCACGAAAGGGAAACGGTCGTGATGATACTTTACTTTACTGAAGAAATATATACCTACATACATATAATATATATATACAGAGTATCATCACGACCGTTTCCCTTTCGGGGTGGTCAGAAACCACGAAAATATAAGCATGAAAAGAATGCAACCTATTAATAGTAAACCTAACACTGATAATTTAAATTCATAAAGACAAAGCAATTAATGATTAAATAAACCAAAAAATTATCTAAAAAAAAAAAAAAAAACACAAAGTGAGCTATGGCGGGAAAATCTGCCTCTGCCTGCACTTTTGGAAAAGGAGAGCCCATGAACTCCAGACCGTCGACCTCCTTTCCACACGGACATTTAGGAGTATGGACATAATGGTGCCCTTTTTAGTTTTATCTAAAAAGTGGATGGTTGAAGTAAAGGGGTTTGCTCTATTTTAGTGCAGTAGCTTTCCTAGACATCTGAAAACTAAACTAGAATAAAATATGACGTCAGCATTGCGCGTTTCCGTTGCACATTTTAATTTGCTGCATTTGTCAGAGGAACAGAATGATGGATGGTGAGCGTCGTGTTGTGCCGTAAATTTTATTATATTTTTTATGCAATCAATTTTACCATTTTACTCCTTTTTATTTTATATCATACATATATCATACGTTTTTATTGTTATATGTGGAATCCTGTTATTGGCCTAAAATTGTAAGTACGTAATTTATAGCTTATAGCTGTTTAATTCTCAATAAATAAATAATATGAGACCTACTTTGTAAACTCTTTTACCCTCGATAAATACATGGTAAAATAGGAAAGGAGATCGGATTTTTTTTCCAATGAAACCAGGAAATGTGGACCAACCAAGTACGGATATTAATTTTTCCAGTATTGTCATACGGAGCAGAGACATGGACACAGAGAGTGAGCTACAAAACCTACCATTGTTTCTAAAAATAGTAACCAAATGTGTTTTAAAATATGTATTTAACGGTTTGCCTATAGAATTAAAACAATTGACATCAATAATTAAATTTAAGAAGCTGTTAATTAAATGGTTGGAAAAACAATGTTTTTATAGTATTCAGGAATTTTTACATTATATAATTTTAGTTGTAATTTGACATGTACTATTATTTGCATACCATTATGATAGGATACAGCTGGACTGTAAAATTGTATTAATTAATCTACCTGTATTCTGTGCAATAAACGATTTTAAATTTGCATTTGAATTTGAAAGTATCTAAAAAAACATTTAAAAAACTATGTAAGTAAATATAAAGAGCTATGGTATGGTGGCTCGGTTGTAAGAACAATTTCTTAGAATAATAAAAAAAAAAATGTCGACATGTATTTTAGCTGGTTGTTCAATGGAAACGCACACCGGTGTTTGAATTCTAGGTAGAATGCCAACTGAGTTTGTCGACCTGTGACCTCTTACAGCTGATACCCAGATACTGAAGCATTATTACGACCGTGATACCTAGGGGGTAGGAATTGCAGTATAGAATTTTGCACGATTTTTAAAATTTTTACACATTTTTTTACAATAATCATATCTTTTTATTGTCTTTCTTTAAATTCAATTTCAACATCTGATTTACCCCAGCATTAAAATATAATTTAATAAAATAGTCGATTGGTTTAGATTTATGTATGAAATAGTTTCAAAACACTATTTATACGATTAGGTTCTTTATTATAATCAAGTCATCATTCATCATTACAGCCCCTAGAACACAGCGTCCTAGATCTCCACTGCTGGAGATGGGCCTTCCAGAACATATATCTGGAGAATTTGGCCTACACTCGCCACGCTGGCCAGAATCAAGTACCTGATCATAATTACAGATAAAACACTGAATTTCAAATTGGCGGGATAGAACTATGTAATTAAAATTAAATTAAATAATAATTGAAACATGCAGACTATTAAAAACTGCATACCCATTGTAGATTATTCACTATATTAAATAATAAAGAATATCAGTAAGACTTTTCTAGTCTTGTAATATATTGACATATTAGACATCTCTGACAGAACATTGACTTTTTATTACAAAACATAATGCTAGATAGATTAAGTTTTAACACCCTCACTTAATCTAACCGCATTCCTAAACCATTGATACAAAATACATGCTTAGGTTTTGCAACAGATTTAGTCAACCCATCTGCTATCATTAAATTTGTAGAAATATATTTAATACAAATTTTCCCATCATTAACCAATTCCCTTATATAATGGTACTTAATAGCAATGTGTTTTGACCTCCTGTGTATAATAGGTGTATACACTAACTTGGATGCACTTTGACTGTCACTGTATAAAGTTATTGGTTCATTAGTCCCGCACAACTCACTGAACAGTCCTTTTACAAACACAACTTCTTTGGCAGCTTCACATAAAGCAATATACTCAGCTTCTGCTGTGCTAAGCGCCACACATCTTTGTTTTCGAGATTGCCAACTTATTGCAACACCGGCATAGATAATAGCATATCCTGTGTATGAGTGGCCATCATCACTACTGCTTGCCCAATCCGCATCTGCATAAACTGTAACAGACTGACAAGTCCTCTTGAAACACAAAGAATAATTACAAGTCCCTTTTAAATACCTCAATAACCTTTTTACTGCAGCCATATGCTCATTAGTCCAACATTAGTTAAATTGACTTAGAAAACTGACAGCAAAAGAGATATCCGGACGTGTACATATAGACAGATACATTAAACTGCCTATAATCTCTTGATAAGTATAGTCTACAATAGTTGGACCTCTACTTAATTTGATGTTTGGTATCAGCGGCGTAGCTACAGGATTACAATCTTCCAATCCATATTTATTGAGCAAGTTATTTACATACCTCTCCTGATCGATAAATAGCATACCATCTCGCCTTCTAATCCTCATACCCAAACATTCCTTAGCTTCACCCAGATCTTTAATCTTAAATTTCTTACTTATTCTTTCTATCAATAGTTTCGTTTCCATTTCATTGTTAGAAAAAATATAAAAATCATCAACATAAAGAACAATAGCCAAAAATACATTATTTTTCTTCATTACATAAATACACGGATCATATTTCGATTGCTTCATGCTCATATTTATAAGACATTCATGCCCATAACCTATTAAAAACTGCATAGCCATTGTAGATTATTCACTATATTAAATAATAAAGAATATCAGTAAGACTTTTCTAGTCTTGTAATATATTGACATATTAGACGTCTCTGACAGAACATTGACTTTTTATTACAAAACATAATGCTAGATAGATTAAGTTTTAACACAGACGGTTGGGATGGGATCTGTTTGTCTCCTGAAAATAATAGACAAATATATATAAAGTATTAGTATTAATCTGTACTTCGGATGCAGATCCCGGTTGTTAATGCTGTCCGCGGTGCTGCTGTCAATTCTACAGGGCTACATCACATCTCACTCACTGTTAGGGTACACTTTCCTGTAGTTAGGGCAGCCAAGAATTATTTAATTTAGAAATCTTTTTTAATTTAATTATTAATGTAATCCTTTTTTTTTTTTCTTTTTTAATTTAATTTAATTCAATATTGGATATCTGTAATTTTATTTGTGTTATTGTTTTTTGTTTAATTGAATTTCTATATCTTTTGGTTGTATTTCTTGTTTTTTCTCCTTTTCTTTGACACCTAAGTATCAGTAATAAAATATGTTTCCTAATTTGGCCAATGTATAAACTCAATTATATACTAACCTTTATGTTCTGTAATGTGCTGTGGACATGAATTAATAAAATTGTAAATTTGACATGTAAAAGTGCAAAATACAATTTTTTTTGTCCTATGCCTAATTACAGAAATAAACGAATTGAAAAAAATAAATAAATAAATAATTATTAAGGTAAAAAAATGTTTTTGTCAATTGTCGTTATGCTAGGGTAAAATAAATAAAATTAATTACAGATTATGAAATCACAATATATTAACTATGAAATAAAAAAGAAATCATTATAACACGAAAACATTTCTCCAAAAAAAACGGACATTTCATTTATTTTTACATAATTTAAAACTACTTAAAAATATAAACTAAACCTAATAAAATATAAACAATAAATAAAAAATGTCCTCTTGACACGACCCTTCGGTATAGTTTTAAGGAGACTGACAACAATTCAATTTATTTATAAAACCATAAATTAAATAAATTATAACACCTCGGGAGACAAGAGGGCTGGGCAATATTTGGGCCCTTTGCCATTCACCGTGGCAATGCTGCCAGTATCCTTGGCACTTTGCCCATTGGCAGCGATTTATTTTATTTCTAATATTTTTTTTATTTTAGTTTTCAGTTGTATTTTTAATTATTAAGTTGTGTTACTTTTATTTTTTTTAAATGTTAGATTTTAGTTTAAATAATATATATATATATATTCTTAAATCATTATATCTTACTTCTTAAATTAAACCTAATAAATTTTAGAAAAAAAAATTAAATAGTTACTTACGAAAAAATTAGCTCCTCCAAATCGTCCTGTGGCATGGTGCCCAAATACTGGCAGCAATTCCCCTCTGAATGGTACTTAATTTTTGAGAAAAAAAACTGCCAGCCTTATTGTCACCAGAGACGTCAATGAGATTTTGAAATTCCTAGCCAAACGCCAGATATTTGAGATCAAAGTAGCCAGTTCGACAAAATATTTAATAGATCTGCAGGGGCGGGGAAGTATCCACCGTTCGTGCCAAAAAACCCACTAAAGTTTTTCCACACGTTTCGTGATCAGGCTCGACTTGTCGTGCCCAGTCAAGCCGGCATAGTGTTAGAGACAGATGTCAGTCATGAGTGTCTGATTCCAGTTGCCAACGTTCATGTACCTGGAGCTCCACTTACCATCAGGTGGGCGCAAGATCACTTCTATTTCATATGTAAGGAACGAATATTTTTGTAACTTACTTCGCATTAAAATATTATTCGAAACGAATTCACATGTAACGGCAAGTAATAAATTATAGCTAAACATGTAAATAGGCCGTTAACAACTAATGAACTATAATCTAGTCAATTTACCTATTAGCCATATTAGTATTGGGGTGGATTGAATAGGCTATTTTAAATAACTTACACTGTACACACTAAATTAATGTGCGCGTTTTAGTCGCAGTCAAAATATATTTTTACGTAAACCTCGCCTTTTTTATTTATTTAACAAGTGTTTTGTTTTCGATTCTAAGATATATATTTTTTTATATAGGTATTTACTTTTCATTCCAAGTTTTTTATTTTCTTTTTCTTTCACCTAATTACAGTACATACGAGTATATGGGATAAGTTATAGTTATATTATGTTATGTATGAGAAAGGCGTGGTGATGGCTCGGTTTTAAGAACGCTTTCCTTAAATCCTACAAAGGTCGGTTCAAACCCCCCCGTGATATACCAATGAGAAATACACTTTTCTTACGTACATTTGTCATAGATTTACAACACCGTGCCTCGGAGAGTATGTTAAGCCGTCGGTCCCGGTTCAACTAATACTAAGTTGTGAGATAATATACGTACTGTTGCATGTACTATATAAATAAATAAAGCTATTAGGCATATGTGACATGTCATTATTTAAAATAAACTTAAGAGCAAAAGTGATATAATCTCTATTTTCTCATTATAACATATTCTACCTTTATCCGGATCTGCCCGAAGCAAACTATAATATTGTATTTTTTATAAAGCGTTTATTACTCATACTATTTATTAAATTACTATTTATTAAATTATCGTGCTCAAAATTTTAAATTTAATTGTTTGAAAAATGTCACCCTAATTTAGCGCACAAACTAGCAACACGTTATTCATGGAAAAGCCAAAACCATTTGTACAGTCACCAACGCAAATGCTTATAAAATTTAAACATCCTTATTGAGGTTGACTGGATGTGAGAATGTGTCTATTTTATTTTATTTATTTATTTTAATACATATAATTCCGGATAATATATATATATATATATATATATATATATATATATATATATATATATATATATATATATATATATATATATATATATATATATTCATTAGCAACACGATTCCGACGTCGCATCGTAACAGTGGATTGCGTAAATCAAATCATTTATTTCCTTTAAGTTAGGACAACACTTGGGTATTGTCATGCCAAATAACTTAATTGCACAGTAATATATATATATATATATATATATTTATATAATAACTTTAGTTAAATTCAATTTGTTTATTTTACAAGTAGGCATAGGACAAAAGAGATGTATTCTGCACTTTTATATATCAAATCTGGAGCAGTACATGATAACCATCTTTTGGGAAGATAAATAATAACAAACAAAATTCTAAATACAAAATAACGTTTAACATTATAGCTGCTGTAGATAGGCATTGTCACACTATAAGCTAAGACAGACACAATTATAAAAATATAAATGTCATTTATCTTATTAATACTATAGTGTATAGTTCTGTTCTTTCTATGTTCCTTCTATCTATATACTTGAATGCTGTTTATTTGTAAAAAGCCACCCGGAACTTTTTAAAACTCTTGGGGATAATTGCAATTTTAAAACGCGTTATCCTAGTAGAATAATTATTCCAGCTCATAAAAGTAGTCAATATAGCCGAAATTGTTATGCAATGGCAACAAAGATATTTAATAAGCTTCCAGTTACTATAAGGGAGCTGCCACTAAAACTGTTCAAATTAAGAGTCAAACAAATGCTGGTTAATAAATGTTTTTATTCGACAAAAGAATACCTAGACACTAAGCTCGACAAGTCATGTGACTAAATAAATATTTGTATGCTAGAAATAGCGAATCATGTGATATAATTACATATGATAATTTACATCCCTGTACCTACCATGTTTCTGACAAATAAATTATTTCATTTCCTTTCATAGTGTGACAATACCTATCTACAGCAACTATAATTTTAAGCGTTATTTTGTATTTAGATTTTTTTTTTGCTGCCTCCGTGGTCTAGCGGTTAAGTCCGTGAATTTAGAATCGGAAGTACCGGGTTCGATTCCTCGGTTGGTCGGGACACAATAATGTTTATTATTTTAAATAAATATCGACGAGATTGCCACTTGTCATGATTGGCCTTTAGTAAAGTTGGCTAAATGTGAATCCGCTTATTTATGAGCGTGGTTTCTGACCACTCTGGAAGGGAAACGGTCGTGTAATAAACTACTATTTATCATGGACACATCACAAGTAGCACAAAAATAGCCCAAAATGGATGATATCATATAACTTGTGGTTTTTTTTTTTGCAACCAGTACTTTCAAGGTGACAGGTATAATCCCACGTTACTGGCAGGTAACAACTAAACAAGTACCCAAATGGGACAGCTGTGTAGTTTTTTTAACATTAGATATTTGGGGATATATACTAAGTCATCTCAGACCCCCCCCCCCCCTTCCGGGGGAAGACGGGAATTTGTAACGAGGTGTTGGCCTCCTAACAAAAATAGCATTCGCTGCACGTAACTACGGACAGGGCGTGGGAACCTTTATTATAGGTTAAATTTAATACGAGCGGGCGCGGCGGAGGCCGCGGAATGTCAACGTGATCAGGCTATCAAATCGCGCGCCATGCGCCGTGGAACCTCGGGAGGTCTAGCGTGCAGAGGGGCCAGATCTCTCACGAGTGGGAAATTTGACCCCTCTGCCCGTGCGAACATTCCCTTGGCTAGACGGCGCACGAACTCGTCCAGTGTTTCCATCCGCAGATCGCGGAGAATGACGTCATTTCTCACATAGCGCGTGGCGCCGACAATGGTACGGAGCGTGAGGTTCTGCTGAACCTGTAGCCGGCCTCGTTGGGCCTGGGATGTTAAGGCGTACCATGCCGGAGCGGCGTATGTGAGACGAGAGCGAATATAGGCTTTATAAATGAGCAGCTTTGTATGCAGAGCCAATGTGGATGCAAACACTGGACGTAGTTTGGCTCGGGCCAAACGTGTCGTGTTCACGGTGACTTTCACGTGGTCGCTCATGCTGAGGCGTCTGTCTATCGTGAGCCCTAGGTACTTGACCTTCGGGGCCCATGACAGATTTTCGCCATACAGCTGAAGAGGGGAAACTAAGAGAGCTGCCGCTTGCCTCTCTACTTTGAGCATGATAGCTTGAGTTTTCGCCACATTCACCGACAATCTCCACTTGTCTAGCCATTCGGGGAGCAGATCGAGACAGCGCTGCATCTTCGTCGCCGCGTACTTCTTATTCACAGAAGAAGTATAGTACGCGGCGTCGTCAGCAAACAGCGCTAGCTCGACCCCCTCCGCATATTTGGGGACAATGGGGTTTATCACTTTTGTAGATGTCGTTGGCAGCAATGTTACCTTTGACTCTTTCTCATTTATTGTGCTTGTCTTTTACCTGGGGCAGCATTCTCTATTGTGTTAACATAGACAATAAAATAAATATAGGCGAGGTTGTGGCTCGGTTGTAAGAGCGCATTCCTTAAATCCTACAAAGGTCGGTTCAAACCCACCCGGCATGTACCAATGAGAAATACACTTTTCTTACGTACATTTGTCATAGATTTATAACACCACCGTTCCCGTGCCTCGGAGAGCACGTTAAGCCGTCGGTCCCGGTTCCACTAATACCATCTTGTGAAATCGTTAATAGATTGTCATAAAAATTTACATCATATCCTCGCCAAGCCGTCTGGCCAGTGTGGCGAGTGTAGACTAAATTCTCCAGATGTTCTGGAAGGCCCATCTCCAGCAGTGTAGGTCTAGGACACTGTGTTCTAGGGGCTGTAATGATGAGACAATAAAACCCTATGTGAAGGAATACAGTCCACGTATCTGCTGAAGGCTTTAAGGAGGACAGGTGACAGCCAGACCCACGTCAGTAACCTTTCCTTTTCCTATACTGTCTAATTCAGTCAGTACGTTATTTCTCCTACATACTCGTAGACTATACATTTGACGGAGTTCCGAACCAACAAGTTCATCCTGGAGGAACTCGGAATAAGACAGCACCTTTCCTCAATCGTACAATTACGCATTCTCACTTTCTTCAGACACGTGTCGCGGTGTAGAGATACATCTACTGAGCGCCTTGCACTCTGCCGTCAATACATTTATGGAACGAGCTTCCAAGACGGCATTAACGGAATCATACAGTATTTGGTTGGGTAGGGAGAGGAGTAGAATGGTGGATGGTAAGCGTATTATCGCGCAATAAAATAAAAAAGGGAGACATTCTTTTCTTAAACCAGCCTATTGTCGGTCGCAAGCCCGTGACACCATTCTTCTCATCTCTTACCCACACACGATGGACCCGGCACCCGCACGGTATATCCATGGAATGCTTAGAAATTTGTCTTCTCTTCTTCTCTTAAGTAATTACCTGTGCCTCTGTGGTCTAGCGGTTAAGTCCTTGGGTTTAGATACGTCTAATACACGCGTAATACACCGATGTAGGTACCTATACCTAACTAAACGCATAACAAGATTTTGTATTTCTGGGGCTCGGTGTCATTTTGTATCTAAATACCTAAGCGTAATTTTTTCTCCTTCGGAATAATAAAAATGACGGACACGATGCAATTACAATTTATTGGTTGAGATTGCCTCGACAGGCGCGCGTAAGGTGTTCTGATGGGCTCGTGATTTTTTATTTATTTATTTATTAAATCTTTATTGCACAATATATACAAGGGCGGACTTAATGTCGCTAGACATGCTCTGACAGCCAACCTTAGGGACATTGTAGAACATTAAAGACGTAAGGTAGGTGCAATTAGAGAAATATGATTACGTAATAAATATGAAATATTATCTAAACTACATTAATAAATACTAAAATAAACTAAATACTAATACACATAACGTTTTACATTACATAACATTAACACATACACTACATATTAACCTATAACAAACCTATAACGTATGGAACCGTTACATGCAGCGAATGCTACTTCTGTTGGGAGGCCCACACCTCGTTACAGATTCCAGTCTCCTTTTTTAATAGCGTGGCAGTGTAACCTAACCTATGATAAGTTCGTAGCATGTCGTAGCAGTCGCGTAGCATTTTGTGGAATCTCAACGGTCAAGACGGAGTCAATTAAATAATTAGTTTGTTTTTTTTTTATATTACATGCATATACATATGCCACCATATGCCTTCGTCGGATACTCCAGTACTTTGGACACATTGCCAGAAAAGGAGGGGATAACCTGGAGAAACTTTTTGTTACTGGCAAGCTGGAAGGAAAGAGACCGAGAGGCCGTAGTCCGGTACGCTGGTCCGACCAAATCCGCTCCACCACCAACACTAGCGTCCATGATACTGTGCATGCCGCCGAAGACAGAAACGGGTGGCGTGCTATCATCAAGACGCACACTAATTCATCGGGAGGTCACGACCCTCATGAATCAGGAAACACGACGCAAGGAGGAGGCATATATATACATATCTTCACGTCAAGTCCCTTGCGGGGTAGGCAGAGACAATTGAGCGCCATTTGTCACGATCTCGACATACCTCTTTCGCTTCTTCGACACTCATCACCCTCTTCATTCATGCCCTTTTGTTTCGATGGATTTTTATTGCACCTTCGGCTATTCTTTTACTTATTTGATCGTGGTGGGTGAGCCAAGGCATCTTTTACCCACAACTTTCGCATTATATATCTGGTTCGTCAATCTCTCTTCACTCATCCTTTCGACCTGGCCGAACCATCGGAGCATTCCTTTCTTTATTTTTGTCCCTATGCTTTCTTTCATACCTACCCCGCATATCCGACTCAACGACCTCATTTCTACTGCATTAACTCTACTCTCATGAGTATTCTGACATATCCACGTCTCACTTCCATACATAAGTGTTTTAAATATTAATTTAATATTTTCTTTCTACATTATATATGCTATAATAATGCTTGGTGATAGGTAGGTTATAGTATAGTATCATCATGACCGTTTCCTTTCCGGGGTGGTTAGAAACCACGCTTATAAAAAAGCGAATTCACATTTAGGAAACTTTACTATAAACCCGTCATGACAAGTGGCAAGCTCGTCGATGTCTCCAGCGTACCAAACTCGAGAAATATTATAAATCAATTAATTTATTATTTACTTGGCAGGTCCCTGGTGTGGGATGCGACATGTGTAGACACATTAGCTCCATCTCACATCCAGGCGACCTCGTCAGGCGCAGGGAAAGCGGCGTTTTCTGCGGAGAACCTCAAATTGCGCAAATACGCCAACCTTGGTATCGGTTACGAATTTGTGCCGTTTGGGGTCGAGACGATGGGCCCATGGGGACCGTCAGCGAGGCGCTTGGCCAAGGAGTTGTCAAGGCGGCTGACAGAAAGGTCTGGAGACAGGAAGGCTGGCAATTATTTTTGCCAACGTATTAGCCTCGCTATACAGAGGGGAAATGTTGCCAGTCTCCTTGGGACTATCTCGGATGGGACGTCTCTAGAGGACATTTTTTATTTATAGGTTAGTTTATTTTTAATTTTATTATTTAGGTAGTTTTTAATTTATATTTAATGTACTTTTAATTTTATTAACTTCGAATATATTTTATTTGATAGTTTAAAATATTCAAAAAAAAAAAAAAAAAAATGTACTATAATTAAATACGCTAATAAAAGATTTAAAAAAAAAAAGTTTATTTAAATTTTGCAGTAAGTCGTAAGTACGCTTTTAGCGCTGTTCCCCTGAGGTGTGACAAAACCAAAGTGTCGACACAAGTGGCATCCCATACTAAGGCCCGTCCCCGCACCCAGGGGATCAGCATCATACCATCAGGTCTCTTGCTATCATCGCGGACTAATCCAGTGGGTTCCAGAATAGCTGGAACCTCAATGGTCGCAAGAGCCTGTTTTATGGTATATATTGTATTTCTTAATAAATTATTTTTATTTATTTAAATCAACCTCGGTCCGCAACCACTTCACACCACCAGCACTTCTCATTCCATTCAACGACGTTGTTCGGTACCAACATCCTTGTTACAAAAAAAAAGTCAATATTTTTCTGTTAAAAGTAATTTAAATATTATCCACAAATGTTATTTATGTTGTAAAAGGCTTTGATTACAATTTCCGGAAAACTGCAAACTCATATGTAGTTGAAATATTCGAAATTCGAATATCCGTGAATGTTGTTAAACTAAAGATCCAGCCGGAAGTAAGCGGAGCGTGAAGCGATTTTGTCAATTGTCGTTGGCATGACTAGACGTATGTTCTATCGGGCCGACAACGGACACTCCAAGCATCGCTCCGTCTTGCGCTCGGCCCCCCAACGGGAGACCACTTCCTAGAGAAGTGCTCCTGGAGGAGAACTGAAGTAGCCGAACCCAGATCCCCTGGGCTCGTGAGCCATACGGGCGCTGTTATACCAGTAACGGTGCCCAGCACTAAAGGTGCATGAATTACCAGCGGGTGATTACTCGCTGAGATCCTGCCGGGGAGAACGGGGGAATGTCCCCATCCCCAACCCAGGCCCATTAGACATCCGGGCCTGGACGACCCCACTGTCTGTCTGATTTTGTCAAATTCATATATATTGTATTCAATATATTGTAAACAATTGCCTACTCTATCACAGCCCCTAAAACACATTGGCGAGGGTGTAATATATTTTTTTATAACATTAAGTTGGTATTAGTGAAACAGGGACCGACAGCTTAACGTGCTTTCCGAGACAAGGGAACGGTGGTGTTGTAAATCTTTGACAAATGTACGTAAGAAAAGTGTATTTCTCATTGGTACATGCCGGGGTTCGAACCCACCTTTTTAGAATGTTAAGAAAAGCGTTTTTACGAGCCACTACTTTTAAATTTGAATTCATACCGTAGTAATACCTGAGGTATTGTAATAAGACTCAGTGGTACAGTTAATCAGTATATTATTATAGATAGACCGTGCTTGTGACCTTAATGCTCAATTAAGTGTTTCAAATAAGTAGTGAGGTGCACCGGCCAACCACATTTGTGTTTAGAACCAATCACATTTATGCACAACAATTTGGCGCGACCGTTGGCGTTTCGCCTTGTTCTCGATGGCAACACCAGCCAAGTTGTCATCAGTTTATCAACCAACTGTAGCTACTATCACTCCTACATATAAATTTGGAGACTCCAACAGCTGTCGCAGATATGGAATGCTCTTTCAGCCGGTGTGTTTCCTCAATCCTGTAACTTGGAGTCCTACAAGTGTTAAAAAGCATTTTGATAGGCCGGCATAATGGTAGAAACTGATGTCGATCGTCAGTTACTCTCATTCTTGGACCTCGCGTACTGCTTACCACCTAATGGGCGCGATGTCACATATCTTGTTTAGTATTTAAAAAAAAAATTGTATGTATATTGTCGCTGATCATCGCTCCCAGCCTCGCTACTGTCAAGTTGATACAATAATGTTAATTTGAAACCTATTTTTAAAATTCCATTTTTTGGTCGAATTTGTAAGTCGAGTGATCAAAAATACGTTGCAAATTTACAAGTAGATAAATTTCAAATAGATTCAGTTCATAATTAATGTATAATCACGACCGTAATTAAAGGGTTTATTAAGAAAATTATATATAATAAATTGTTTACAGATATCGACCCCGTCTGTCTGTCTAAACACAAATTCAGAGGAAGGATTCTGAGCAGGATGGAGGTGTAGTTCTATGTAAATAATACATTAGATATGCACAATGCAATGAAATCTACACATTTTCACTCATTCACACTTACAATTTACACCTATACTGACAATACACATTCACATATACATACACTTACGTAATGATGCGTAGATGTTTTTTTTTTTAATATTGTCTCTTATTTTTATTCTTATGTTTATTTTTTAATAGTTTAAATTGTTAATAATCCGTTCATGCTATATGTTTAGTGAAAATAATGTTATTCCGTAATTGGCTAGGTGTTCGGTAATCATTTGAATGTAAATATTTAATAAGTAAATTCAATTCAATTCAATTCATTTATTCACCATAAGATATATGACGTACACTTGTTTTTGTCAGTTATACAATCAACAGTTTACATATCATGGAGGGATAGCAAAAGATCGACCATTAGTGCAAAGAACAGCCATCGTCATTACCAAATTAAAACTATGTAAATTATACACTCCCTAAATATAGATGCTGCTGTAAAAGAGCGTTGTCAGTTACTATACTACTTAAACCTACGTTATTAAATTAGATGTCAGTAAATGTCACAAACATATTAATAAATATTACACTATGTAAGATAAGCAGCTGTAAAAGGGCGTTGTCACTTAAAAATTTAAAAATAAATAAATATATATATATATATAAAAAACTTAATGTTTGTTATCAAAGTAACCTAAATGTCATAATTAAAATAATAATAAAAATAATAATAATAAATAAATAAATAAAATAAAATATTTTTTCTATTTAAAGTATATACAAACAGTATAAACGATATATAATATTAAATAATTGAGGGGAAAACCTAACATTAAATAAACAATTAAAATATATTAAAAAAAAAAAAACACTAAAATTATAACCGTTCAATTTGTCGAGCATACTTGCTGCGTTCCCCATTCCATTGAGCGGCGAGGCTGATCCAATAAAAAAATAAAAACCCAATCTTACGAGAGAACAGCAAAGCGTCCTCGAACCACGCACCCATCGTTTCGATTGCAAATGGGATCAAGTGGTGATTTACGTTAATCTCCGCGTACTTGTTGCGTTTAAGGTGCGCGGCTGACTCTGCAGCTGCCCCGGGATTCTTATGGCTAGATGTCACATGTGACTACATGTGGCATCCCAAACCAGTGCACGACCGCGTTTGTTTGAAATCGACGACATCCTATCTTAAAGCCTACTATATATAATATAATATAATATAATATAATATAATATAATATAATATAATATAATATAATATAATATAATATAATATAATATAATATAATATAATATAATATAATATAATATAATATAATATAATATAATATAATATAATATAATATAATATAATAACCAGAGAGCTAAGTTAAAGTGGCTACCAATTCGTTGTCGCAGGAATCTCAGAATCCTCTGTTTGCTCTTCTCTATTCTCAATGAGCCTGCAACACCGAAGTACCTCAAGGACAAGTTTGCCTATCTCTCATCACTTCATAACAGGTCACTTCGCTCGGCCCACAATTCTGTTTTATCTATCCCATCTCATCACTCCAGCTTTCAGTCAAACTCCTTCGCAGTAGTGGCCGCCAATTTGTGGAACAATTTGCCAGTAGAAATTCGCCAAGCACCCAATAGATCACTCTTTAAGAAAATGGTATATTCACATTACTTAAACAGCTCCCAACAGCGTATGTAAGATATATAGTATGTAGTATATTTATGTGTAAATATGTATAGTGTGTAGTATATGTATTATTGTGTACATATTTGTATGTATATTAATATGTATTATGATATCATAGAATAAGTTTATTTTATTTTTCCTTTAAATTAAGTTTCATATTTGAGCCCTTTGCACCTACCTCTTAATCAAAATTCTCTGTATTGTCCCAAAGGTTGGCTGCTAGAGAATGCCTAGCGGCATTAAGCCCGCCCTTTGTACATAGTGCAATAAAGTTTTTAAATAAATAATAAAAAAAATAATTCAGACCTAACTATCCCCGACGGTTCGAGAATGCAGAGGATATTAGCAGACGTATGCGGCCAGGATGTCATTGATTGCATGGTTTCACGAGATCCTGCCGGCACCTATTTGGCAGCATAAGGCATGGTGACCTAGTATTTATATAAATCAGTCAGTCTTGTTTCAACGGGTGTTATTTTTATATAATTATGACCATGGCAAGCTTAGTTCTCCTTGAAAGAAATTTTGATATAATTATGACCAAATTATGGTAAAAGGCCGGATGGTATTTCTCTTGTACCATGGAGTGAGGGAAGATGTTTTGTTTGGGATGCCACCTGTGTGGATACCTTTGCCGCTTGCCACATTTCCTCTACATCAAAAAAGGCCGGTTCGGCTGCTCATACAGCCGAATTTAGAAAGCACATCAAATACAATAGCATTAAACAAAATTATAACTTTGTGGCATTTGGGGTTGAAACAATGGGGGTATATTTTCTTATACGAATTTTCCAAGAGTGTGGCGATCCCAAATGCCATAACTACCTAAAACAGAATATGTTGATTATAATTCAACGAGCAAATGCGGCGAGCGTTTTAGGTACCCTCCCTGGTGGTAAGCCCTTAGTTTATTTTGTAGAATAGTTTTAATTTCATAGGTATTTTTAGTTTAGTTTTATTTATAATTAGTTTTTTAATCTATTTTATTTTAATATTTTTGTATCTACTTCGAATATTATGACCATGGCATGCTTACAATATTAGTTCTCCTTGAAAGAAAAAAATGGCATTTGACATCATTGCAAATGGCACATACTTTCAACGAGAACAACAATTAGGTGGTAGGCGGACTGATGGTGGTCAATTGCCCAGTCTGCTGGGGCGGATTATCCACCACCATTCGTGCCAATAAACTCAGTAAAGTGGGGTCACGTTTCGGGATCAGACTCGAATTCATGGACTATACCACGGCGAGTGTTCTGAGGAGCTCCATAACCTTATCCCTTCTTCTCTATTCCGCAACCGAACTACACGCACAGGCCAAAATATGCATCCACATACCTTACCCACTATCCCTACGCGTACTCATAAATTTGGAGACTCTTACATCTGTCGCACGCTGAAGATGTGGAATGCTCTCCCAGCCAGTGTATTTCCCCACTCTTATAACCTGGAGTCCTTCAAGCGAAGTGTGAAAAAGCATCTTGTTAGGCCGGCATAGTGGTAGAGACTGATGTCGGTCATAGTGACCGGCGTCAGTTGCTCCCATTCTTGGACCTCGCGTACTGCTTACCATCAGGTGGGCGCGATGTCACATGTCGAGTCCAGTATAAAAAAAAAAAAAAAAAAAAAAAAAAAACCTCTCGCGCCACTTACCATCGGGTGGGCGCAACATCTCGTACTAGTATTTAAAAATAAAATAAAATAAAAAGTTTTGTATGGGAACAGTTTCAGTTCCCATTTTCCGAACATAGCAGCATCAAATAAAATGAAAAACATTGCTTCGAAAAAGATTTTTATTTACACTGATATTTCCATTGACGTCAAAGGACTTTTAATCCAATATTTAAATACCAATTTATGTTTACAATCCATATATATATACTAATATAATATTAGACATGTAAACGCAGATTTGTCTTTTTTTTATACTATTACGAAATGTGCAAAAAAAGCAAGAAACAGTGAGAAATATTCTGGTGGCGGGTATAATTTTAAATGCTTCTACTCTGTTGATATCTTCTATGTTCTTATGTTGCCTGTCTCTGTCCTTTCTCTTCGAATGAATAAATAAACCGCCTCCGTGGTCTAGTGGTAACAAACGTTGCCGTGAACTCGGGAGTTCGTGGGTTCGATTCCCACCGGGGGCAAGTTGTACATTGTATAATTTGTCTCGGTCTGGGTTTATACTTTTATAATATGTCTGGGTTTATACATATAAACATGTATAATATATATTATATATATTAAGCTTGTATTTTATTTGATTTTAATTATTAGCCCTAGAGAGTATATAATTGAAGGGCCTGCAACAACGATATTCCTGACGAAGCGAGCCTCATTCATCTACTCTGCCATGCATGTATACCTAGCTTTTTAGTATAATTGTGTATCTATTAATTTATAAGTGTCTACCCTGTAATTAAAATTATATATATATTACTACGTGAGAACAGGAACAGGTTGAAAAACAGCGTCGTGCAGGTGTAAGTACTTGTACTGCTGCACGACAATAGCTGACACCTGATTCCTTTTGTCACATATTGTTCGAAATTGTAAAATTATGTGATAATGTTATGTGACAATAAATAGATTTTTATTTATTTATTTATTTAATATGTATAGATTTACAAAAAAAAAGTATAATATGTAGTTTATCAACCATCTAGTTTCCGTAACACAAGCCTCGTAGCTTACCACGGAAGCTAGATGGCGCTGTGTGACCTGCCTGGAACAAAAAAAAAAAAAAAGACCAAGACCAGGACTTAGCCAGTCTTGCATCGCAATAGGTGGTCTTGGTCTTGGTCTTGCGCAAGAGTCTCGCAAGACTTCTGCAAGACTCTTACTCTGACTCAATATAAATTTTATTTTCTAATTGTACTAAGGAAATCTCTCTCCGCGATGTCTTTAGGGTACCAACCTTGAGAAATATCACAAATAAATTAAATAATTTCGTCATGATCGTAGAACAGTGACGGATCTGCTATATTTAAAATTTTCATGGCGGCCATTCAACTGTCATTTCGACTGTTTTTTTGTCACTTTTTAAGTCTCATAATAAGTGCAAACCTTCTAGATTTCATTTTGGAACCCTTTCTAATATTTGCACTATAAATTACAGACCACAAACAATATAAAACTATATATAAATATATATGCAAAATTATGGGTATTTTTTTAAATCCGACACTGTTCTACGATCATGACGATTTATTGTGTCCCGACCAGGAATTAAACCCTGTACCTTTAAGTTTAAATCCACGGATTTAACCGCAAGACCACAGAGGCATTAGGTATAGGTAGGATTTAGGTATACTAAAATAAAATTATTTGTAAACGAGCTTTCGCAATTTCCAAATACCTAAACGTTAATTTTTTTCCTTAAGAACAAATATATATTAAAAATTACGGACACGACACAATTAAAATTTATTATAAATAATAATAAATAATAAATATTTCCAGACAATCACACAGCGCCATCTAATTTCCGTGGTAAGCTGCGAGGCTTGTGTTACGGAAACTAAATGGTTGATATTATACTTTTTTTTTGTAAATATATACATATTATACATATAAACACCCAGACCGAGACAAATTATACAATGTACAGCTTGCCCCCGGTGGAAATCGAACCCACGACCTCCCGAGTTTACGGCAACGTTTGTTACCACTAGACCACGGAGGCGGTCAATTGAAAACCTAACCCCAAAAAAAGTAAACACTTTAGCAAAATTTGGAAAAAAATCTCTGCAAGACTCGGCTTGATGTATGTTTGTATCCCCTTCACGGCAATTTTACAGAACCGATTTTGATAAAGTCCGTTGCTTGCGTGCTTCAGACCTACTATGTGTACCTCATGCTCATAGCAATTATAGGCAAAATAGTTATGTACCTAGAGCAGTATCGTTGTTTAACTTACTAAGTCACAATTTAGACATTGACTTATTTTGTGAAAGTATTTATTCCGTGAGAAGCAAAATATTTTCTAATTTTATAAATAAAAAAAGTGGTTTTTGTAGTGAAGTGGTTTTTGCTGCACAGAAAGCAAAGCACAGATCAGATTGTGGCGGCACATAGAACGGTACCTTCACCACAAGGGTCACAGGTTTGATGACGATGTGTGACGGGACCGACCCACGAAGTTAAATGACCTGGGAAGTAGTGGGGATACCACACTGGTCTTACCTACTACTTCCCAATCCTAGTTTAATGACTCCCAAAGGATCATACGTAGAATTCTGTTCTCACCTTTAAGATGGTTTCGCCAAGAACCTGACAGATGCTCTTATGTCCTGCAGTAGCGAGCTGTTCGAATTGTGGACGATGCCACTATATCTGGAACTCTCGAATCCCTGCAGCTTCGCCGAGATGTGGCTTCTCTGAGCGTGTTCTACCGGCTATACTAGGGTGAGTGCTCTGAAGTTCTATAACCTAATTCCTTCCTCTCCATTCCGCAACCGACAGTTCATAATATGCACCCACATACCGTAGTTACCATCCCTTCGCGTACGTATAAATTTGGGGACTCATACATCTGTCGCACGATAAAGATGTGGAGAAGATCTAGTCAAGCCGGCAAAGTGTTTTGGACCGATGTCAGTCCTGAGTGTCTGATTCCAGTTGCTAACATTCCACTTACCATCAGGTGGACGCAACGTCACATGTCGTGCTAGTATAAAAAAGGTTATATGACGGCATCCTCTTATAACAAGAATTAACGAGAATTATCAATTATCTTTTATTTAATTAATTATCTATTATCAGTTACCTAGTCAAGGATTTCTATGGTAGGATAAAAATAATACCAGAGTACAAACAAAAAAATTAGCATTTATTTTACAAGTAAACAAAAAAAAGTTATCTTACCAAAAAAAAAAACAATCAAGGCTTATTCCTAAAAGGTCAAATTCTCAAAACAGTTACCTAACACTTGTGTACAACAGTTATTAGGATTATTAAAATTATATTAAGCACAATTAAATACAATTTTATTTAGATATATCAAAAAGGCAGTTCAATAGTAATGAATTTAAAAAAACTAGGCAAGCAAACACAATTTGAATATAAAAAAAGTTGAATATTATTGAATTAAAAAAAATTAGTTAATTACAATTAGTTATAAAAAAAACAACAGTTATTAAGATTATTCTGCACTCTTAAGGAGTGCAGCTTTCAACAGCTTAGGAGTGGAGTGTGCTTCCAGAGAGTAGGTGAGAAGGTGTGGTGTGAGAATGTGGTGTGTATGTGTGGGTGTGTGTGTGTGTGAGTTGCACTGCCAGCGCTTCAGGTTTGACCATTGAAGGTCCCTTTCACGTTGGCAGGATCCTTTTTCTGGCTCTTACAGAATCCCTGGATCAAGTACACGGGAATGGTGACAAGTGTATTCTAAAGCCGTCACCACACGGCGAGAAGCACAAACCAGACAGCAGGCTACTGCTGTGAGTAGGTAATCTGCAGAGGGCAGAGAGTACCGTTACCCAACCAGTAGTTTAAACAAGTTAAATTAAGCTATACAATATATATTTAAGAGAGATTAGTTAAGTAAGTGGGTAGGTAGTTTTGGAAATCAGTCTTTCCGATTATAGGTTTTCTTAAATGTTTACAGTCGTGTGAGCACAAGCAGAGAGGGTTCGGTCGTGGATTGGTGCTTCTAATCCTCCACACAGCAGTCTCTCACAGCATAGTTCCGAGAACTATCACACAGGTTAGATAGGTGGGCGCCATGCACTTTGTGGTTAAGATTTAGTAGCGCAGATCGTTAAAATGCAAAACGCGATCTGGCCTTTTTAAAAAAAAAACTAGTAGTTGTGTTTTAGGTATAAAATAGGATACACCTGGGATGTAGCGGCTTTGTTGAACGCGGCGGAACCGTGAGGGCAGCAGACCCTCGGCAGGGCTCCTGACGCTTCCCTGGCTCAGGATTTGCGACGTGTGTTGTACCTCTAACGGAGCAGTCGATGAGGTCTAGTAGAAGTTCGCGGAGTACTTTTAGAAATTAGTAGCTTTGTGGAAGGTCACGCGCAACACGAGGTGTGGATGGTTCAGTCGCCGAGCAGCGCATCCGCGTGTCAGTTCTTCAGGTGAAGTTTTCGGAAAGGATGTTAAATTTCGCGTGTCACCTTTTATAGGCAACTTTCTATGTCCCTACCCACGAGTTAAAAATTGAAAGAATACAAAAAAAAATCACTACTTCCTTCCCGATGCAAAATCTTGTCTAATAACGTCAAATGTCAGACTGACGTTTTGTATTTCATTAGAAGCTGAGACGTTGGCGATGACGTCCCTAAGTCCTAAGTAGCGCCACAGTTTTTGAGGCGTTACATTCTGACCACGACATGTGATCCCAGACATATATCTGTGATTATTTCATTCACCTCACGCCAATATTACTGAACCGATTTTGATGATAATTGGCAGATATGTTCCATGGAACCCTAAGACGGAAACAGTTTAATGACATCATCCTCCGACCACGACATATGACTCCACAGACATTTATCAGTCGGATAATTTGATTCGCTTTCACGCCAATATTACTGAACCGATTTTGATGAAATTTGTTTGATATGCTCTTCCAGCCTCTGTGTTTCCTCTTTCCTATAACCTGGAGTCCTTCAAGCGAAGTGTCAAGCCGGCATAGCGTTAGGGACTGATGTCGGACATGAGTGTCTGATACCAGTTGCGGAACATTCATGGATCATGCGCGATACTTACTATCATAAAAAAAAACTAGAAAATAAAATCTCAAAGCACACACAGATTTGAATAATCTTTAAGCATGATGTATTGTGCGAGCGAGAAGCAAACGTTAAACGCTCTTAATATGGTACTTGTCACTTTTGACAAAAAGGGGGTCTACTTTGGTCGCCAAAAACGAATTATCATCCACTGTGGATGTAATATATTATTATTTGACAACTGCCTCCGTGGTCTAGCGGTTAAGTTCGTCGACTTAGACTCGGAGGTACCGGGTTCGATTCCTGGTCGGGACACAAAACTATTTATTAATGTAAATAAATATATTTAATTTATTTGTGATATTTCTCGAGTTTGGTACGCTGGAGACATCGACAAGCTTGCCACTTATCATGATTGGCCTATAGTAAAGTTGGCTAAATGTGAATCCGCTTATTTATAAGCGTGGTTTCTGACCACCCCGAAAGGGAAACGGCCGTGATGTTACTTTATTTGACAGCAGATATATTAATATATTTAGAGTCTGGCTAATGAAACGTAATCAAATTGTTTGAAAGCTTTCAAATGACAACACTATTGTGACAGTGTCAATTTTTCAATATGGCTGTTGTGAAACATTTGCTAACTGCAAATGCATTTACTGACTGGGAAAATTACCATCATTAGTCCGCTTACCACCATATTAAGCAAAAAACAAATATTTTTAGCATTTGCAGTACTTTTTCATTAGCCAGATTCAATTTGAATTATGACAATTTCAATAAATTTCAACGGGAGTCGAAGGATTCGTTTTTAGTGCAATGTAATCCCCGCCAAGGTAAAGAAAGAGGGCTGGTAAATAAAATAAATGAATCCAAAGTTATAGTTTATATTAGATTTATAATAAGATATGTAGTCTACAAATTTTCACAAATTTTTCACAACTTTATTCGAACCTAAAGCGTTCTACCCATTTTATTATGAAAATAAAAAACATGGAGAAAAGTACAGTTTCTACGTACGCAGGGGCTGATTTTATGTAACCATTTTTAACATATGATCTAATAGGCAGTAATATATCGCCTCTGTCGGCAAGTCTAAACGTAATAACGGTAAAAAAATAAAAAAATATCAATCCCTAAAACCAGCCCCCCGGAAAATGAAACACTTCTCCCGTACACATACCTCATATTTATTATTGTTATATTTAACTAGATTATACAGAATAATGATTCCTATGAAATACAATTCTTTAAATTTATTCAATAATAATAATACTTAATAAGTATCAATAGTTGGTTAGTCAAAGTCGTGCTACCTACAGATCGCCTATACAACACTCTCAGCCTCGGCCCGTGCTAGGGCGCACATAATCACAAAAAAAAAAAAACATATCAACACGTAAAATAATATCAATAATAATTAATAATAATCATACAGATAAAAATCATCCATAAAAACATTACAATAAAAATCTAAACATTAAAACACTCACTTAAAACAAACATTATATTAAATAGGGTGTACGTATGTAATAATATCATTTAAGCGATAGTAAGGAAATAAAAGAACAGGGCGGCGAGCGCGGGGAGGCGCGCGCGACCTACTGTAACACGGCATCACCAACTGTAACACCGCGCAAGCAGCTGTCACACGGCGCCACCAACTGTAACACCGCGCAACCAACTGTAACACGGCATCACCAACTGTAACACCGCGCAAGCAGCTGTCACACGGCGCCACCAACTGTAACACCGCGCGACCAACTGTAACACGGCATCACCAACTGTAACACCGCGCAAGCAGCTGTCACACGGTGCCACCAACTGTAACACCGCGCAAGCAGCTGTCACACGGCGCCACCAACTGTAACACCGCGCAAGCAGGTGTCACACGGCATCACCAACTGTAACACCGCGCAAGCAGCTGTCACACGGCGCCACCAACTGTAACACCGCGCGACCAACTGTAACACGGCATCACCAACTGTAACACCGCGCAAGCAGCTGTCACACGGCGCCACCAACTGTAACACCGCGCGACCAACTGTAACACGGCATCACCAACTGTAACACCGCGCAAGCAGCTGTCGCACGGCGCCACCAACTGTAACACCGCGCAACCAACTGTCACACGGCGCCACCAACTGTAACACCGCGCAAGCAGCTGTCACACGGCGCCACCAACTGTAACACCGCGCGACCAACTGTAACACGGCATCACCAACTGTAACACCGCGCAAGCAGCTGTCACACGGCGCCACCAACTGTAACACCGCGCGACCAACTGTAACACGGCATCACCAACTGTAACACCGCGCAAGCAGCTGTCACACGGCGCCACCAACTGTAACACCGCGCAACCAACTGTCACACGGCGCCACCAACTGTAACACCGCGCAACCAACTATCATACGGCGCCACCAACTGTAACACCGCGCAACCAACTGTAACACAACGCGATCCGCGCGCGCGCGCCCCCGCTCGCCGCCCGGCCGGCAAATATATTATCTTAATATTACGTTAGGTAAGCTTTATAAATTTTCGTTTTCATTACGCTATTAATATTATAATAATTATACAACTTTATTAAAATTTTATGTGTTTTATCGAAATTCTATCGTAACGTAGTTTCGACTCTCTCTGCGACCGCTCGTGGCGCAACGCGGCGCCCCCGAGCGTCCAATAAAAAACCTTCATAATAAGAAAATATATCGTGAATAACTTTACCGACTTATACGATAGGTAACGGCGCGGCGGACGGGCCGCTCCTGCCGGGCGCCCGCTTTTGGCACCAGATTCGATTACGCATTTTTTATTTTTTTTTAACATTTTATAACGATTTAAGTAAAAAAGATCCGTTTTAATACAAAAAATGTCGTTTCGACCGGCCTCTATCCGCCGGCCCGGCTCTTCCCGTAGCTTACGAGAAGATACGCACCGCCTGCTGCACTGACCGCGTGCACGCCGGGCACGGGGCCGCCGTGGTCGCCAGCCGCTGGGCGCACTCCAGGCAGAACAGGTTGTGGCCGCACGGGACCAGCGCCGCGCACACCCCGCGCTCCGAGCACACGGCACAAGCACGAGCCGGAGACGCTGCGGGCGACGGTCGGCCCCATGCCCACACGCCCGGAGACTCGAACGACGGCGACTCGCCAAGACCCTCGTCGCGCTCCGTGGACGACCAGATGCCCAGCAGGTCGCCGAGCCGCGCAGACGATCCGCCGGATGAGCACGAGCCGGCGGACGAGAAGGCGGCCTCGGCTTCCGGGCGGAGCAGCGAGCCGGGTCCGGAGGAACGGTACAGGCGCGTGAGAGGCTCGGGATCGACGGGCGTCGCTGACGCTCCGGTGCGGAGAGCGATGTGCGCCTCGATCTCTTTGCGAGCGGCGTCGACGCTGTCGGGCAGACCGGTGACTTCGAACACTGGCTCGCGCTCGCGGGATGGGGTGACGATGTAGGTGTGGGTGGTGTGCTGGATGCGCTTGATGGTGGCACCCTTGGGTCCGACGACGAGGCCTACTACGCGATAGGGCACGCGGACCTGGGCGGTGACGTGGCCGGGAGCTCCGGCCGGCGGTGGCGGAGCTGCCCCGCACTTGCGCGAGGCTCGGATCTGGGAGAAGTGCTCGGCGGCGGAGAGAATCTCCCTCTTGGCGCGCGCGACGTCCTCCTTGCGTCCGGTGACCACGAACACGGGTTCCTCTCCGCGGACCGGGGTCTTGATGTAAGTGTTGGTCTTCGCGCGGAGAGCCTTGATCTTGCAGCCTGGAACAAGTAAAAAAATTGGTTATAAACGATAATAAATCAAATACTAAATATTGGACATGGTCTGAATTATTTACGAGTTCCTCTATGTATTATACATAGGAAACAGCTGGCTCGAAGTCAAGGTCGCGCAGTTTTAGACACGCGTCTCAATTCAGCTCCCTACGAAATAAACCTACATATAGGTAACATCGCTTTTTGGGACAATAAGTATTATGGTTGCTATAGATATTCTATCATACTCGTAGTACAATACAAATAAAAAATAAAAAAATACAACTAACAAATTTATTGAAACAATAAATCCCTTATTTAGTTATTTATTTATTTAGTCATTGTATATTAGATAATGTCTAAACTACAATGAAAATTTCGGTGATATTGATTTGTTCAGTGTTAGTGTTGCTAGGTTAAAAAAAGACCAAGACTACCATGGCAAGACTGGCTAAGTGTTGGTCTTGCTTTGGGAAACACTAGTCACATGTCTTGCTAGAATAAAAATAAAAATAATAAAAAAAAACTTAAATATGAGGGTAGTTTTTAACTTTAAGAGAGAAGACAAATATATATAATATAAATATATATTATTATATCCGTAAAGCAAAAAGGTATTAAAATTAACTAAATAAAATGTACTACATGTGGGAATGTACATATTTTTAAAATAAAAAAGGGGTGGTCAGAAACCACGCTTATAAAAAGGCGGATTCACATTTCAGGCCAATCATGACAAGTAGCAAGCTTGTCGTTGTCTCCAGCGTACCAAACTCGAGAAAAATCACAAATAAATTAAATATTAATTAAATGCATTTGTTTAAATTAATAAATATTTTAGTGTCCCGACCAGGAATCGAACCCGGTACCTCCGAGTCTAAATCCACGGACTTAACCGCTAGACCACGGAGGCAGACATATTTTTAAGTATATGTGTACAATTTTTCACGTTTCCGCCAGGTATAAATATTTTAAATAAATTAATATTTCCAGACAGGTCACACAGCGCCATCTAGTTTCCGTGGTAAGCTACGAGGCTTGTGTTACGGAAACTAGATGGTTGATAAACTACATATTGTACTTCGTTTCCGTAACACAAGCCTCGTAGCTTACCACGGAAATTAGATGGCGCTGTGTGACCTGTCTGGAAATATTTATTTATTATTATTATTATTATTTTAGCATTAGTAACAATTTGCCAATGTCAAAGTTAAGGAAAGACGGGTTAAATAAAAAGAATTCGAATTTTTTTTTTAGTATTTTGATGTAGTAAAAATAAGGAAAGGCATGCTCCGATGGTTCGGGCATGTTGAAAGGATGAGCAAAGAGAGATTGACGAATCAGATATATAATGCGAAAGTTGTGGGTAAAAGAGGCCCTGGCAGACCAAGACTTACCTACCACGATCAGATAAATATAACAATAGCTGAAGGTGCATTAAAAAGCCATCGAAACAAAAGGGCATGTATGAAGAGGTTGATGAATGTTGAAGAAGCGAAAGAGGTATGTCGTGACCGTGACAAGTGGCGCTCAATTGTCTCTGCCTACCCCGCAAGGGATTTGGCGTGAAGATATGTATGTATGTTTTCTATGTTATGTAGTTTATTATGTTTGGTTTATTAGTTTAGGTTAATTTTTCTTTAAGGATTCGTGTTAACATTTCAGCAATCACCACCTAATGGGGTGTATCACTAACTTTTTATCACGATAGATGGCGCATGATACCTAATATAACTGTCAGTTGCTTAGAAAACTTGTATTTTTGTTACGAAATGTATTATTTTAAATAAAAAAAAAATAAAAAAAAATCTGGATATTATGCCGAAGTGAGCAGCTTTTAAGTGTACTAATCGAGATTTCTAAGCAAAATCAAAGATATGGTGATCTTAAAATTGCCGTTCTATTAATAAAACCTTTTATTCTTTTTAAAGACGGTGTGCACTTTCCTAATTAGTCGTTTAATGTAGGTAACGTTAATTTAAAAATCATTTTTCTGTTATAAAAATAAAAAACCACAAAAACTTGAAAAAAATGATTCGATATAGGTGTAAAACAAGGTACCATTGCCGCTAGCGACATCTACAAAAAGCTTTGCCTGATACACCCCATTATGTATTTTCAGCTATCGGTGGCAACTTGTCAATAGCCATACACTACCCATATGTACTATATATATATTGTATCTATCTAGCTGTAAGTTGTCCTTAAAAAATCTTTTAAAATATCGAATTGTGCGAGCCTTAAATTCTCGTAAATAAATGTTTTCATTAATCGAACGTGATAATTCTTTGCGTCTAATGCTACGGCCTTAACCGCTAGACCACGGAGGCTGTAGTACCTATGTTGTCCCTTTTTCCCACCCTATTTATTTAATCATTCCATCTCATTTGCTCACTGCGGCAAAAACGCGCCAATATTGTAAGCATCGTGTACTTCCCTCGGGATAAAACATGCACGTTTACACACCGCAGTCGATTCAGAAAACTTAAGTTTTGGATAAAACCAAACATTTATTGGGTACTAGCGGAAGAACAGCGTCGCGAATACAACTATGTGACTCGCGACACATGCTGAGCTTAGGGCCCGTTCATCGCTGCAGGAATTACGGTGTGAATTGTAGTGCAGCGCGCCTCGATGGTTGCCTGGTGGTGCTCGGGATGTGGCAGTGGATGTGGGGGCGGCCAATTCCATATTTTAATATTAATTCATGGTCCGTGCTATATCCTGGAGTACTGTTGGGTGCCTGTCGGGGCGCGTTGTGCTGCATATCTTAATCTTAATTGTGTAAATTGTATCTGTATTGCGATGAATAAACGTATTTCTTTCTTTCTTTCTTTCTTTACATATTTTTACATTGCCTCTGTGGTCTAGGTTAAGTCCGTGGATTTAGACGCTGAGATATCAGGTTCGATTTATGGTCAAGACACATTCATTTATTTTAAATTTATATGACATAAAGGGCGGTGGTGGGTTAGGTTGTAAAAATGCTTTTCTTGATATCCTAAAAAAAATCGTCAAAAAAAAAAAAAAAAACTTTTTATTAGTTACATGTGTCATAGATTTATAACATTACTACGTACCCTGAAGATAATACCAACTTGTGGAATGGTTAATTGTCATTAAAAATTGACATCAGACCCTCGCCAACCCGTCTGGCCAGTGTCAAAGTCAAAACATCTTTATTTACGTAAACCTATTACAGGCATTTACGACACGTCATAATTTAAATTATTCTAAGCAGCGAAGTTGTCCAAGGAGCAAGCTGTTAGCAGAAGACTAACAGCTTAGCAAATTCCCGTGACCTGTTAATGTTTAATCTGACTGAGAAAGGAATCTGCAAGGAAAACTCAGCTATATCAGATTTCCAAATGGAACAAATACAGAATTACACAACAACAATAAATAAATAAATAATAATACATACATACATAAATATAGGCATCTAGTCAAGCTGGCATAGTGTTAGGGACTGATGTCGGACATAAGTGTCTGATTCCAGTTGCTAATACTCATGGACCCTGCGCGCCACTTACCATCAGGTGGGCGCAAGGTCACATGTCGTGCTACTATAAAATATATATATATATAATAATAATAAGAAGGAGAAGAACACTTTGGGAGACAAAAGGGCTGGGCAATATTTGGGCCAAAGGATCAGTATTGCCATTCAACGTGGCAATGCTGCCAGCATCCTTGGCACTTTGCCCATTGGCAGTGATTTGGAGCATTTTTTTTATTTATAATAATTTTTATTTTGTTTTCTCTCCATTTTAGTTTTTATTTATATTTTTATTTATTAATTAGGTTTATTTTTATTAATAGTAATTTATGTTTTAAATATTAAGTTTTTAGTTTTTTTTTTTTTTTTTTTATCATTGTACCTTATTTCCTTCGAATAAGAAGCAGAAGACCATTATTTTAAATAGCATTCTGTTGGACGCTTGTCGGATATCTAAGCTGAACTGAAAGCATTAAGCTTAAGCAGGTCTGCCGCCAATACATTAATGGAAAGAGATTCCAAGACGGCATTAACCGAATCATATAGTATTTTACTTCAGTAAAAGTAATGATGACTTAATGATAAGAATATATTTAAACTCTTATGGGTGTCATAAGAGGAAAGGTCGACTGTCCAGATATTCTAGGAAATATACCTTTTAGTACACTCTGCAAAACACGTCACAGGGATACCTTTTACATCCCATTTGTATCCAATAATTATATGCAGAATGCTTTCATCTGGAGAACATCTGACTATTTTAATAAACATTGCTCACATATTGACATATCATGTACTACCCCAGCCGCTGCCCGACGTGGCTTGACTCAGGACTACTTTACAAATGCCTTAAGCCGATCTGTATAAGTGTTCTATTTCTATTGTTATTTTGTCTTATTCTGCCTCATATCATCTCATTCTTTTTGTAATAGTCTACTCAGTGTTTAGTTTTATCTATGTTTCCATATCTATTTCTGTGAAAACTTGTCATTAGCCCTTTCTTACTTTATCTTTTTTCTTTATATTTAAGTATTGTTTAGCTGTAAGTTTTCCTAATTGTATAAAATAAAATAAATAAATAAAATAAACATTTTTTTGCATGCCACAACAATGGCTAAATGTGCAGAGCCAACTTACTAACCATATTACTGTATGTACCACATTTAAAGCAAATAAACGATTTTGAATTTAAATTTGAATAAATAAGGGCAGTCCAGGCAACCAGCGAGCAATAGGTACAGACACAACATATCGACGTGATCACGTGTTAGGATTATTTAATATTATATTTTTTAAATTAAACTTATTTCGGTTATTTAAACCCTGGCCCAAGCCTTAAGTTTATAAATAGAACTATGAATCCTTAATTGTCATAGTAAAAACCCAGTAAGCCTTATTGAGTGGTCAAATCCACGGTGATTCGGGTCACGGTGAATCAGTCCGCCCACCCTTCTCGTTCGTTCACACTTCGTTTAGGGCAGATTTAAGCACAGGCTGTGATCTACGAAGCGAGTTCGAACTATACCTAGTATAACACGGTTGCAATTTAGGGTTGGTCAGAAACCACACTTAATAGAGGATTCAACTTTACTATAGGCCATCATGACAAGTGGCAAGCTCGTCAATGTCTCTAGCTTGTTACGCTCAAGATCACAAATAAATTATTGTTTGATCGAGAATTGAACCTTAAATTTTGTAGGTGATAGGCAGACTGATGGTTGTAATTTCCCCAGCCTGCCGTGACAAGGAAGTATCCACACGTTTCGGGATTAGGCTCCAATTGCCGTCATGTCAATCAAGCCGACATAGTGTTAGGGACTGATGTCAGTCATGAGTGTCTGATTCTAGTTGCTAACATTCATCTCACTTCACTCGCGCGCCACTTACCATCAGGTGGGCGCAGGGTCACATGTAATGATAATATTAAAAATAATAATATAAAAAAAAAACGGGTACTTCCGCGTCCAAATCCATGGACTTAACCGCTAGACCACGGAGGCAGTTTATATTTATAACTAAAATGAGATTTTCGAAAGGAAGTTCCTGTCTTTTTGGTTATTTTATGTTATAACAATTGTTTGTTCAACTGACAATTGGAATTTTGTGCTGAAAACGTAAAAAAAAACTATAAGCAAAAAAAAATACATTTGTTATGGGAACGTTTTTAGAAAATACAAACTCCCAGTGAACTACGTAGTGTTCGATTCCTGGTCGAGACACAATAACTTATTTGTGATATTTCTCGAGTTTGGTTTGCTCGAGACATCGACACTTGTCATGTCATATAGCAATGTTAAATGTGAATCTGCTACTTTATAAGCGTGGTTTTTAACACCTCAGAAGGTATACATACGGTCGTGATATTAATTATACGGTCTTCAATTAATGACATACAATTAAAAAGTAAAAAAATAATAGACGTCTCTCGTAGTCTGGCTACGGCGTAGCACTGAAGCGAGCTACGCGGGTGCAGTCACCCCGGCGTAACACGTAACCGGGTCACTCGTAGAAGGGGGAGGGGTCAGATTCATAGTCATAAGTTTTCATCAATGCGAGCAACTTCAGTTTTCGAGTAAGGAAGTTATAAAAATATCACTATAGCAAGCTTACAATATTAGTTCTTCTTGAAAGTAAATTGAGAATAACAAATAGGTGGTAGGCGGACTGATCGTGGTAAATTGCCCCAGTCTGCCGGGGCGGGGAAGTGTCCCCCGTTCGTGCCGATAAACCCAGTAAAGTTCCACACGTTTCGGGATCAGGCTCGAATTGCTTTAATGCCCAGTCACCTGGCATAGTGTTAGGGACTGATATCAGTCATAAGTGTCTGATTCCAATTGCTAACATTTATGGACCAGGACTTCATCATCATCATCATCATCAGCCTGTGTCTCTCCACTGCTGGATATAGGCCTCCCCCAAAGCTCGCCACTGCACGCGGTCTTTTGCAACCCTCATCCAACCCCCACCAGCAACCCTCCTTAGGTCATCCGTCCATCTGGCGGGGGGTCGTCCCACTCTGCGTCGTCCCGTACGTGGTCTCCACTCCAGAACCCGTTTGCCCCATCGGTCGTCGGTTCTGCGGCAGATGTGTCCGGCCCATTGCCACTTGCCACTGGACCTGGACTTACAATCAGGTAAAAATAAAATATAAATAAAAAATTACGTGAGCTTTTATGGTATTTAGAATGGAGTTTTATGGAGAATTTGCCAGCTATGTTGAATGAATCAATGGATTAATAAAAAAATAATACAAGACATTAACAGATAAAAAAAAACTACAAATAAAAAAATGTTAATTAAAAATATCAAGAACAGACTGCATTCCCAAATTTTAAATATTTTTCTCCAGAAATTTCTACTAATAGTTTTTTCTAGTTTCTCAGTGAAAACTGCCTCCGTGGTCTAGCGGTTAATTCCGTGGATTTCGACTCGAAATTACCGGATTCGATAATAATATGTGATATTTCTCGAGTTTGGTACGCTAGAGACATCGACGAGCTTGCCACTTGTCATGATTGGCCTATAGTAAAGTTGGCTAAATGTGAATCCGCTTCTTTATAAGCGTGGTTTCTGACCAAGCCGAAATAGAAAAAAAAATATTGTTGAATAAATAAATAAAATATAGAATGATGTATTATTATTGACCGCCTCCGTGGTCTAGTGGTAACAAACTTGCCGTGAACTCGGGAGGTCGTGGGTTCGATTCCCACCGGGGGCAAGTTGTACATTGTATAATTTGTCTCGGTCTGGGTGTATCTGTATAATATGTATATATTTACAAAAAAAAAATATAATATGTAGTTTATCAACCATCTAGTTTCCGTAACACAAGCCTAGTAGCTTACCACGGAAATTAGATGGCGCTGTGTGACCTGTCTGGAAATATTTATTATTATTATTATTATTTACACATTACATTTATTTCGTTATCTACTTAATTGAGCAGTGGTGGCTCGATTGTAAGAACCATAAATCCTAAAAAGATCGGTTTGGACCCCGTCATGTACCAATGAGAAATATGTACATTTTCTTTTGTACATTCATCAGGAATCGTTATTAAAAATGGACCTGAGACCCCAAAATGTAGTCCACATTTTCTAGAAATTTCTGGAACGGCAATCTCCAACAGTGTAAGTTTACGACAAAGTTCCAGCGAATTAGCAATTTGTAAAATATAAAAACGTTTAATAATAATAAAAGTTTGAATTATCTGAGAAATTGTATTTACATTTAGTAATTGATTGATATGAAGTACCAGGGTAGCATAAATCATAGGCGTCACTATAACAACAATAAGTATACAACATAGGGCTGGGTAGTCAACCTCGGTTAGCTAGGATTTTTCGCATAACCCCAATGAATAGAATCAGAACCAGTTTTTTATGGCAGCGTAAATATGGAGGGGTGGTAGCTAGGTTATTTTTTTTTTCACTTTATTTATTTATATAGTACACACAGCAGTAGATATATTATCACACACAGAACATAGTATAATTATAACTTATCTAATATACACAATGCCATGCTAATACCAACACTTATGTATGGAAGCGAGACGTGGATATGTCAGAATACGCATGAGAGTAGAGTTAATGCAGTAGAAATGAGGTCTTTACGTCGGATATGCGGCGTAACTTTGATGGACCGTATACGTAATAACGAAATACGCAAAAGGGTAGGTATAAAAGAAAGCATAGGTACAAAAATAAAGAAAGGCATGCTCCGATGGTTCGGGCATGTCGAAAGGATGAGCGAATAGAGATTGACGAACCAGATATATAATGCGAAAGTTGTGGGTAAAAGAGGCCCTGGCAGACCAAGACTTGCCTATCATGATCAAATAAATAAAACATTAGCTGAAGGTGAATTAAAAAGCCATCGAAACAAGAGGGTATGTATGAAGAGGTTGATGAATGTCGAAGAAGCGAAAGAGGTATGTCGTGATCGTGTCAAGTGGCGCTCAATTGTCTCTGCCTACCCCGCAAGGGATTTGGCGTGAAGATATGTATGTATGTACCAATTAAGTGTCACAGCATTCACAAATGTAAAAATCACTTTCCGTAAAAAAATCCATTATGTACCAATAAAAAATACACTTAAAAGTAAATTTTTCATATATTTACAACACCAACGTTCTCGTACTTTGGAGAGCACGGTAAGCCGTCGGTCCCGGTTCCACTGAAACCAACTTGTGGAATCGTAATAAATTATCATTATTAATTGACATCAGACCGTCTGGCCAGAATGGTGAGTGTAGGCCAAATTCTACAGAAATTTCTGGAAGGCCAATCTCCAACAGTGTTCTAGGGACTGTATTTATTTATTTAAAAAAATCACAGCTTATTATATTAAACATATAAACAAAGTAGCAATAGTGGAACACAACCCAAAGAGATTTTATATTATTTAGACAATACAATTAAAACAGAAATAAGAGTAAAATATAGTAATTAGATTTAATAAATGAATATATCTTTTATTCGAAGTTAATTATAGTACATTAAATATAAATTAAAAGCTACCTAAATAATAAAATTAAAAATAAACTAAACTATAAATAAAAAATGTCCTCTAGAGACGTCCCATCCGAAGGAGACTGCCAACATTTCCCCTCTGTATAGCGAGGCTAATACGTTGGCAGAAATAATTGCCAGCCTTCCTGTCTCCAGACCTTTCTGACAGCCGCTTTGACAACTCCAATTAGATTTAAATTAATAGTGCAATTGAACTGTGACTAGTAAAAGTAAAAGAAAAATAATAATAAATAAGTGAAAACCAATAGGTTAATGATTATTTACCTAAGACAAAATGAATGAATGAGAGACAGGAGCAAAATTATATTATATATACGAGTGTGTTGTATATTAGCATATTAGCTGTAACTGAGGTGTAATGTGAGGTGAAATATGCGAACCTCAGTACAGTTTACGAGTTTGTGCCGTTTGGGCTCGAGAGTAATAGGAAATGTGGTACTAATAGGAAAACAATAAACAGTATAATAATGGAACTATTTGGAAGTAAAAACCAAAACAAGCCTTTTCCTTCCACCCTCAAAGTTTCCCCCTTATATTTTCCTGCGTCCAAACCACAAATGACAGTATACATGATTTTTATTACAATAGAGTTAAGGCTAGTTTACATCGAAGGATAATCAGCTGTGTGCGTATCATATGTTAGGGATAGCCTTGCTTCCGGGATAAATAGAACGGGAAGTTTTTCTCTACAAATGCCATGTTTTACTTGAAAGCAAAGCAACGTGTTTTAAGGTTAAATTGTATGAAAACCATAGAGCAATGCCAAGTCGAACGATTTTCGAAGCGAAATTAAATTTAAAAAGTGGCTTATAGCGACAAGTCGAAGACGGGGGATTTATACATATATAGCTTTCATAATGCTATGGGCTAGATAACTGAGTAAAAGCGTAAACTTGGCAGGTATATGGTGTGGGATGCAACATGCTTAGACACATCTAACAACCAAGCAACCTTGACCAGCGCGGGAAGTGCGGCGTTTTCTGATAAGAAACTCAAGTTGCGCTAATACGCCACCCTTGGGGACCGTCAGCGAGGCGCCTGGCCAAGAAGTTGTCAAAGCGGCTGACGGAAAGGTCTGGAGACAGGAAGGCAGGCAATTATTTCTGCCAACGTATTAGCCTCGCTATACAGAGGGCATGCCTCCTAAGGACTATCTCTAATGGGACATCTCTTGAGGTAGCTTTTAATTTATATTAATTTATTTCGAATATATTTATAATTAAATAAATAAAGTTATAAAATTAACATAAAATATAAAATAAATATATATTACGTCAGACTTGCCTTTCCTATCACCTCATTTATCATCCATCAGGAGAAGAGAACATAGCAAAAAGAGAGTGCTTTCTGACTATCTTGGAAGGGATTTTTACTTAAAAGTATAATCACGTAAAGTATCATCACGACCGTTTCCCTTTCGGGGTGGTCAGAAACCACGCTTATAAATAAGAGGATTCACATGACAAGTGGCAAGCTCGTCGATGTCTCCAGCTTACCAAACTCGAGAAATATCACAAATAAATTACATATTAATTAAATGTATATATTTACATTAATAAATATTTTATGTCTCAACCACGAATTGAACCCAATACCTCCGAGTCTAAATCCACTTAACAGCTAAACCTTTTTTTTACTTTTATGTGAATAAAGATATTTCGACTTTAACCTGGAGTTTAAAGCGTCATAGATGTCAGTCATGCGTCTCCACGGTCTATTTCGCTGAAAGCAACCTTAACCGAAATTTTGTCGCATACGGCACCAGCGAGAGGCTCCGATGGCGGGGGTGCGGCGTCGCAGGGGCGCGTGATGCCGACGTACTACGATCGATATGGGGACAACGACCCCGGCAGTTCCCCGACCGCTGCATTGCGAACATCAGCTGACAAAACTCAGTAAATTTACAATCATTTTTTTATTTTTTGGCTTTCCGTGTACTTAAATAAATAAATATGTAAATGCCATTAAAAAGTAAAGTATCATCACGACCGTTTCCCTTTCGGTGTGGTCAGACCCCACGTTTATAAATAAGCGGATTTATTTTTGGCCAATAAATATGGACTTAACTTAGGGAACAGTTGTGTAACAAATAGTTAGAACCCTGACTCCAAGACTAGTTGGGCTGTGTCCTAGAAGTCAGTGCTAGGAACTACAAAAATAAATTAATTAACTGCCTCCGTGGTCTAGTGGTTAAGTCTGTGGATTTATACTCGGAGGTACCGGGTTTGATTCCTGGTCGGGAAGCAAAAATATCTAGTAATGTAAATAAATATATTTAATTATTATTTAATTTATTTGTGATATTTCTCGAGTTTGGTACGCTAGAGACATCGACAAGCTTGCCACTTGTCATGATTGGCCTATAGTAAAGTTGGCTAAATGTGAATTCGCTTATTTATAAGCGTGGTTTCTGACCACCCCGAAAGGGAAACGGTCGTGATTATACTTTGTATACTTTTTTTCGAATTGCCGTCATGCCCAGTCAAGCCGACATAGTGTTAGATACTGATGTCAGTCATGAGTGTCTGATCCCAGTTGCTAACATACGTGGACCTCGCGCGCCACGTATCATCACGGGCGCAAGGTCACATGACAAAAAAAATAGCATTGGTCGGTTCCGCGTTTTGTAGATAATAAACCGCGTCTTCTTTAGTTAAAATCTATGATGTGTTTTTGACAAAACAGAGTGATGTTGGCCAAAAGGATTTAATTTATTTCATATTTTTCAAATTGAGATAATGCATTTTGCCATAACCCGTCCGGTTCGGGGATCCCTGACGTAGCGGATCCACGACCCATATTTGCAAACGCCTAACTAATTACAACGTTCACGATTTAGCATAAATATGCAATGACCAAGGGGTGTTAAAAGTATATAGGTCAACAATACATACGGATTACTCAATATACCCCTGGGAAATAATTTTTTTTTTTTTTTTATCTAGTTTCGATTTTCTATAGTTTTTTTTAAAGATAAAGTCTTATAAATTCTTTATTGCACTTAATAACACAACATCCGATCGGAATTTTATACTAGCTAACCTTTGGGAGTGTGGTCGACAATTGCGGGTATTAAAAATAAAAAGATACATACATAATAATAATTTACATACTACTTAATTTGGCGCCTACGTGGTCTAGTGGTAACAAACGTTGCCGTGAACTCGGGAGGTCGTGGGTTCGATTCCCACCGGGGGCAAGTTGTACATTGTATAATTTGTCTCGGTCTGGGTGTTTATATGTATATATTTACAAAAAAAAAAAAGTATAATATGTAGTTTATCAACCATCTAGTTTCCGTAACACAAGCTTACCGCTTACCACGGAAATTAGATGGCGCTGTGTGACCTGTCTGAAATATTTATTTATTTACTAAACAAATACCAATAAATAATATATAATATATTTCGTATCTTTAATCAACTATTAAATAGTAAGTAAGTCTTGTTTCAAGCGGTGTTATTTTAAATATCACCATGGGAAGCTTACAATATTAGTTACCGTTGAAAGTAAAAATTGTCATTTTTCAACGAAAACAACAAATAGGTGGTAGGTGGTAATTTGCCCAGTCTTCCGGATGGGAAAGTATCCACCGTTCGTGCCGAAAAACCCTGTAGAGTGTATCTACACGTTTTGGGATCAGGTTCGAATTGCCGTCATGCCCATCAAGCCGGCCATAGTGTTAAGGACTGATGTCAGTCATGAGTGTCTGATTTCAGTTGCTAACGTTCATGGATCTTGCGCGCTACTTAGAATTAGGTTGGCGTGAGGCACATATCGTGTAATATAAAAAAAAAGTATATAAATAAATAAAATAAATAAATAAATGAAGTTTTATTTCAGGTATACACCCATATCAAATAAAATTTACAGTGAAACTATATTCATCATCAGCCTGTATCTCTCCACTGCTGGATGTAGGCCTCCCCTAAGGCTCGCCACTTAACGCGATCTTTCGCTACCCTCATCCAACCCCCACCTTCTTTAGGTCATCTGTCCATCTGGCGGGGGGTCGTCCCACTCTGCGTCTTCCCGTACGTGGTCTCCACTCTAGAACCCGTTTGCCCCATCGATCGTCGGTTCTGCGGCAGATGTGTCCGGCCCATTGCCACTTCAGCTTGCTAATTTTAAAAGCTATGTCAGTAACTTTCGTTCTCTGACGAATATCACGTTTCGAATTCTATCCATCAGAGATACACCAAGCATAGCTCTCTCCATAGCTCGCTCAGCGACCTTGAATTTATGGACCAGACCCACTGTTAGTGTCCACGTCTCTGCTCCGTACGACATTACCGGGAGGACGCACTGGTTAAAGACCTAGAAACTATATTACAAACATAAAATATAAAAATACATAAAAAAACATATATATATATATATAGTTTGAACACTTGTGACTAACCGACTAAGGGGTCCATATTTGTTAATATGTAGATAATTTTGTATCTTGATAAGTGCCGACAATTCCAATTTTGTTTATCTGTAATATTGTTTGTGTATGTATGATGACTGTTGCCTAAATAAACTATGAAAAAAAAAATGGGCATGGTACAAAATACATAAGTCCTAAACAATAAAAAGAATTATTGAAGGCGCCCGTCTGATAACCAGAGGAAGTTTATTTCACTCACGGGCAGCTAAATTGTTTGTTTTTTTTTGTATTAGAGGTAAGTTTTAACAAAATTAAGCGAACGGCAAGATACAGACAGAATTGTAGCGAGATATCGCGTTAAATGTCGAGCCTTGAGGGAGACTTACATCCAGCAGTGAAGAGATTCAGGCATGATAATTAAGATATACATATCTTAATTGATAATAAACAATTGAGCGCCACCTGACACGATCACGACATACCTCTTTCGCTTTATCGATATTCATCAACCTCTTCATACATGCCCTTTTGATACGAGGCTTTTTAATGCACCTTCAGATAGTGTTTTATTTATTTGATCGTGATATGTGAGTCTCAGTCTGCCAGGGCCTCTTTTACCCATAACTTTTGCATACATATAGACATTGTTTTGTCGACTTTCGGGTTGCACATAGGCATGTAGTCTACCTTAATTCTGACTTGCCTGGTGGGTTACTGCTGTACCAGGTATTGTATTCTCATAGGTACTGATAACTAAATTTAAAAGGTTATTAATTGATCGTTGTGATGCAGTTCTGTATATGTTTTATTTTGTAAATCTGATATAGCTGAGTTTTCCTTGCAGATTCCTTTCTCAGTCAGATTAAACATTAACAGGTCACTGGAATTTGCTAAGCTGCTGGTCTTCTGCTAACAGCTTACTTATTGGACCACTTTGCTGCTTAGTCTTCTACTAGCAGGAGTAGAATCATTCAAAATAATTAAATTATTGACGTTTCATAAATGCCTGTAATAGGTTTACTTGAATAAAGATATTTTGACTTTGTCTTTGACTTAGTAAAATATGAAGTAACAAAGTCATTTTTACATTGTTACTTATATATGTAATTTTACTTGTGACTAAAATTAATATTTTATTACGCAAAACGATGTAATTTGCAATTAATGGTCGAAAATTTAATTGAAACGGTAAAAAATTGTTGCCTATTTAGAAAAAATGAGCGGGAAAGCGGGAAAACGGGAAAAAATGTTTTCCCGGCGGCCAATGCACCCTTATATAATACCAGGGCAACAGAGGTAACGAAGAGGTACGCGCTGAAATCAAAACATTAGGGTTTATGTCACACGGAATGTGCACGCCATAAACGCCTCTAATCCAGCTGACTATAAAGGTTATAATTGCATGCCTATGTTTGTTTTGTAGAATGATTAATGGCACGTCTTAGCGGATGTAGGCCCACGCGGGAGGGGAGGGTTAGGGGTTGATCGAACCTCAAGTTGGTAGAAGCCGTTGAACTTGTGTGCTAGATATTTTGAATTTGGAATTCAAAGGTTCTTAATTTGAATTAGATGATTTAGGCGTTTGTTTTCGTTTTTTGATTTCATTAAATACTAGCTGTTTGACTCGGATTTGCTCCTGTAATATAGTGGTTTTAAAACTGCTCCAGTGAATGAAGTGAAAACAACAGTCCGTGGAGTGACATTTCACGCATTTAGTCTGTAAGCTAACACGGCCTTTTTACAGCATACATAAAAGATTTACATATATACACATGAATAATATAAATGATAACACACAAATATAAATGTTACATAAGAAATAAGGAAAATAAAAATGTAGTCTAGATTTAGTTATTACTGTTCTGTTACTGAAGAAAGTATGAGGTAAGTAAATGTTTGAAGATATGAACGGATGTCAGGCTCCTGGCTGATGGTCAGTGGAAGTCTGTTCCACAAATATAACTAATAATTTTTAAATAAACTTTAACATTATTAAATTTAATTCTTAAAAAGCAAAACGAATCCTAACACCTGACATATAGTACCTATATATGTTTTATCTTAATTATGTATTATTATTTTTCTGTTAGGTATTATAGTATTATAACTGTATGTATTGTATTTATTTACATATTTTAATTCTAGTTTTTACTACATTATTTCCATTTTCACACTCTGTACCCATAATATTAATCTCTCACTCTCCCAAAGGTTAGCTGGTAGAGAATACCGTCATGGTATTATGCTCGCCAATGTACAACACTTTATATTGTATATTTTGTGTGCAATAAATAATTTTATTATTATTATTAAATATTAACAAAATGAAAATCGTAATTTTGCGTCAAAGTAAACTAATAGTATATATAGTATATATTCCCCAAACCCTTCAGAGAATTGACAAATCGAATTATTTAATATAGGTCACCAAAATACATGTTTCAAAGGTCACCTGCAAATTGGTATAGTTATTTTCCAGTCAAAGACAAAATATCTTTATTCTGCAGCGCGTCTGGAATGTTCGCTGAAGCCCGTACGCTTATTCGCAAGAAAGTAGCTTCTTTTTTCCAACGCGTGCGGAACAGTAGCGACAGTATCCTGGGCATGATTGCATCTCGCCATGACTGCCCGATCCAAGATCATTGGGTTAAGATTATGTTGGGTACGTCAGTATAGGTTAAGTAGTTTTAGGCTTAACATGTGAATATTTTTTTTATTTTATTGTAAATTGTATTTTATGTGGGTTATGCCTGAAATAAATGATATTGAATTGAATTTATTCACTTAAACCTATTACAGGCATTTGTGTCACGTCATAATTTAAATTATTTAGAATTATTCTACTTCTGTTAGAGGAAGACTAAGCAGCGAAGTGGTCCAAGGAGTAAGCTGTTAGCAGAAGACTAACAGCTTAGCAAATTCCAGTGACCTGTTAATGTTTAGTCTGAGAAAGGAATCTGCAAGAAAAACTCAGCTATAGCAGATTTACAAATGAAACAAATACAGAATTACACAGCAACAATAAATAAATAAATATCTTTCAAATTCACCTGAGTAGGTTCCTATGAGATAACATTACCTGGTACAGTGGTAACCCACCAGGTATGTTAGAATTAGGACTTGCCTGTGTGCAACCCGAAAGCCGACAAAACACAAAACCTCTGCTAATTTAAGAACAATAAATTGAACGTAAACTTTAATTTTAATTAATTTATTGGCTAAAACTTTTAGGTATTATATATATAAATATACCGAGCCTAATCAAGTAGGTAGCGAGAAGTCAACGATCTCGCGAACTTACGTAATTCTTTCTCTCTCTTTTTCATAGGAAGTCCCTTGGATGTGAGCGAGATCAATTAATTGACTTGACACGCTCCCTAACCTTTACGTATTAATCATGATAGATACCGTCTATTTTTAGACGCAGCCTTAAGTTTTTTTACGGATATATGTAGATTGTTAATTGCCTCTTTTGACAATTACATGCGGTATATATAAAAATTGCTAAACCAAACTAAGCTTTTCGCCCGATCTCCTTTATCAAGTACCTACTGTTTCGATTTAGTATTTCATTGAACACAGAACTATAGCTCTTACACCTTAGAAAATAAACACTATATTGGCATACAATTTGCGTGTAAGCTCAAGAAATTGACACGTGGAAGTTTGAGGAGGTGCAAGGGAGTTAGAGGATACTGCTCACTCTCTCTAATTACCGCAGATAGTCATCAAGAGGAAAGAAATGTCGTCGGTTATTTTTTGGTAATGTTTTTTTTTTTAAATCACAAATGTAATGTAAACGGTTTTTTTGATATTGCTTAAGTTATGTATATATTTCACTCGCATACTCCAACATTTTCAAAGTTTCTTATAGTCTTTTTTTTTTAATTAACCTGATGGTAAGTGGCGTGCAAGGTCCATGAATGTTAGCAACTAAAATCAGACACTCATGACTGATATTAGTCCATAACACTATGCCGGCTTGATTATATGCTTTTTCATACTTGCATACCGTAGTCACCATTCCTTCGCGTACGTATAGATTTGGGGACTCATACATCTGTCGCACGATAAAGATGTGGAATGCTCTTCCAGCCTCTGTGTTTCCACTTTTCTATAACTTGGAGTCCTTCAAGCGAAGTTTGAAAAAGCATCTAGTCAAGCCGGCATAGTGTTAGGGATTGATGTCAGTCATGAGTGTCTGACCTTGTGCGCCACTTACCACCAGGTGGGCCCTAGGTCACATGTCGTGCTAGTATAAAAATAAAATATAAAAAAACCTGGCACCCACCCGCACGGTGAATGCATGGAATGCTTAGAAATTTGTCTTTATTTGTTTTTAGTAAAATAGAGGAATATTTATCAAAGTACAGCACAAGTAGTATAAAAATAGCCCAAAATCGATGATGTCATTTGTATAATGTAACAGTTTATTAAAATAATATCGGCGTGTTTTACAATAATAATTAAAACGTGGTAATTTTTTACTTATATTGCATTACCAGGCACATTATGAAATAATTTTAGTTGTTGCTATAGGATTTCTTTAAAAAACCTTATTATTTTATTTATTTGTATTTCAAAACTTTATGCACTAGGTACACAGACGGACTTAATGCCGCTAGGCATTCTTACTAGTCAACCTTAGGGACAATTAAGAGCATTTGTTATGTGAGGCAGGTGCTAAATATAATAGGAGCATTAAGATTTGTGAAAAAAAAAACAAAATAAATCAAACTTAATACTAAATCTAATATACTATATACAAAACTATATATTAATCAGTAGGTATACACTAAATAGACATTATAGTAAATATTAAATAGAAATGATGCCTGCAGTTAACAGTCAGTTAAACCATCTCATTACTTCAACTCTCCAATTATTTTTTATTTTAAAAGCACGACATGTCACCTGCGCCCACCTGACGGTAAGTGGCGCGCAAGGTCCATGGATGTTAGCAACTGAAATCAGACACACATGACTAACATCAGTTTCTGACACTATGCTGGCTTGACTGGGCCTGACGGCAATTCGAGCCTGATTCCTAAACGTATGGATACACTTTACAGCGTTTATGGGCACGAACGTGAATACTTCCCCGCCCCATCAGACTAGGCAAATTACCACCATCAGTCCGCCATCTATTTGTTGTTCTAGTTGAAAGTGTGTGTCATTTGTAATGATATTGTAAGCTTGCCATTATGATATTTATATAAATAAATAAATAAATATTTCAAACAGTTAATTTCCGTGGTAAGCGGTAAGCTTGTGTTACGGAAACTAGATGGTTGATAAACTACATATTATACTTTTTTTTTTTGTAAATATATACATATTATACAATGTACAACTTGCCCCCGGTGGGAATCGAACCCACGACCTCCCGAGTTCACGGCAATGTTTGTTACCACTAGACCACGGAGGCGCATATAAATATAACACTATTTGAAACAAGACTTATTGAATTGATTATACAATTCCGACTCTGCCTTTGGCTTAGATAATAGTTTTTACTTGTCGCCTGGGAAATTCCAGCACGCCTGTTTTATATGTAATTGCTATAGATATTAAGCCAGTTAACAGCTAGTTAAACCATCTTCATTTACTCCAAATCTCCCATTTCGACTTATTCCAACATTTATCGTTTCGATGCAAAGCAGGCAAAGCTTTTTGTAGATGTCGCTAGCGGCAATGGTACCTTATGTTACACCTATATCCCATATTTTTTTTTATGTTTTCGTAGTTTTATATGTTTATAACAGAAAAATGTATTTTAAATTGACGTTACCTACCGTAAAAGACGAATTAAGAAAGCGCACACCGTCTTTAAAAAGAGAAAAGGTTTTATTAATAGAACGGCAATTTTAAGATCACTATATCTTTTGATTTCGCTTAGAAATCACGATTTGTACACTTAAAAGCTGTTCACTTCGGCATAATATCCAGAAAATAATAAATTTCGTAATAAAAATACAAGTTTTCTATGCAACTGACAGTTATATTAGGTACCATCTATCATGCGCCATCTATCGTGATACACCCCATTACATTCGTTTTTTTTTGACATATCGGGCTTTGGCACTGTATACTTTATCTCACAGCCATTTGCCGCGGTCATGAAATGTTAGTCAATGACTCGGCAATAAAAGCAGTGTTAAGTTTTGGTATGCAGCGTGTTCTTAGGTGAACGCACGGGGCGCCCTGGTTGGCGACCGGCCAAATCTCACGGTAACGTACTTCTAATCATGCTGATGATGGCTCCTTACGCTTATGCACTCCTAGTACTTTATAGTGCATTTCGTTCGGTTCGAGGCACGAGTTATGATATATTTATTACCTATTGAATAACATACCCAGCTTTTCCCGTGTGGTAAGTGAAAAAAAACATTATTCGAATTTCAAGGACAAATTCCAATTTCATCAAAATCGGATCAGTTTGTAAGTAATATAGGCGTGAAGGCGAATTAACAGACAGACAGATAGATACGAGTGTATGATTGTGGGGTCACATGTCTTGTGCTATGTTCGACTTAAATTTTATTTATTTATTTATAAACTCTTTATTGCACAAAAAACTTAAAAGTAATGTACAAGGGCGAACTTAATGCCTTTCGGCATTTTATAACAGCTAACCTTTGGGAGTGTGGTAGAGGATTTTGCGGGGTGCATTTTTGCAAATTTGCAAATTTTGCTTAAATTATATAAATACCACAGATCAAGTCAAACACAGGGTTGGTCAGATGATGACGTTATACAGCCAATGAACAAAAGGTATCATCACAACCGTATCCCTTCTGGGGTGGTCAGAAACCACGCTTTCAAAGAAGCGGAATCTCATTTAGCCATCTTTACTATAGACACATTATGACATCAAGCTCGTCGATGTCTAGCGTACCAAACTCAAGAAATAGCACAAATAAAGTAAATATTGTGTCGCATACAGGAATCGAACCCGGTAACTCCGTGACTGACTAATGGTAACTAGGACACGAAGAATGTTTACGATTAAAATGAATAAGAAAAATGTCGATAACAAGGTAAGTTTAGTTATCGAACATTGTTATAATAACATTGATATAACGATTTCATGTAAAAATAAACCAAAAACTTATTTCTGAGAAACATTTAGTTCATGAGTTAAAGTGAACAATGGAACATTATAATTATGGCTGATTTATAGTAAATAATCTTTAAGCCATAATGTTGTCTTCAACACCGCGACCATCTGATGGTAAATAAGTGTTTTTTTTTAAGATTCATGCCAAGTCATCTAGAAGGAATTTGTTATGGCCTACCAGGCTATCATAAGTCGAAACCGGTCGGTCGTGCGCTCAGATGATGATAAAGACCTAACGTGCCTATGACCTGCTTCATTGCCAAATTTGACGCTAGATTTCCGCATCACAACATTTGCGAAATACTTGCTTGAGGTCATTCATATATTATTAGTAACAACGACATTTACTAGGAAAACATGTGGTTACTGGAAATTATGTGTATTGACACTCGTAATAGTTTGCAGAACAAATAGTGTCTATTAATCTAGTAACAATTACATTGTAATAATCCTTTCAAATATGAATCCCTAGTACTTTTTTTACCTTATAAATCTAAAGTTTATATATGGAACAATGTGTGTTTTAAGCCAAAAAAAAGGGTTAAAAAATCGTCTATAAAAATATCCGATCTATTGACAAAAACTTCGGTACAAAAAATACTCCGTTCAAATATGAAATCCTGGTACTTTTTCCACTTTCTGTTGTTTGTTTTAGTGTTCTAAAATTAAAAAATAACAATTTAGGTTTTTTACGAAAACTTTAAAGATATAATCATTAACCTTGGGTTTTATATATGTAGGTAGTTGAATTTGGCAATGACCCTGGCTCGGCCAATGTCTTCTAACCGGCGGATATGACATTATATACCTACATAGTATTTGGTTTAAGTGATACAAATATGAAGATAAGATTTCGCAATGATTGATTTTATGGTGTAAAATCATTTTTTTATTTAATAAGTAACATACCACCGTTTTAAGCTCATTTAAGCATCAACACATTAAACCTCCACTACTAGTTGTTCCAGAACACGAACCTATGTATTAAAAAAAACAAGTGGAAATTGGTGCGAGAGAAATTCCAGCATAATCTTTGCACCAATTACTATAAGAATTGGGCTTAAGCTGGTCAGCCGTCAAGTACATTTATGGAAAGAGCTTCCAAAACAGCATTAACTAAAATCATATAGTATTTGGTTGGGAAGGGAGAGGAATGGAATGGTGGATGTTGAGATTATAGCGCAATAAAATTAATAAGAGGCCTCTGTTTCAAACCAGCCTATTCTTCTCATCTCTTACCCACACACGTTGGACCCGGCACCCGCAAGGTGAATCCATGCAATGCTTGTAAATTTGTCTTAAAAAAAAATCATAGATTTGTTTTAGTAAAATTTGCTATTTTTCTGTGTCTAAAATTTGGTATAAGTGGAAATATGTCCAAAATATGTCTAAAATGAGTTAATAGACTACCTATATTTCTTAAAAATACACTCAGTGAGAGGGAATGCTTAGAAATTTGTCTTTAAAAAAATTATCCTTCCTCAAATCCTACAAAGGTCGGTTTAAACCCACCCGGCATGTACCAATAAGAATTGCACTTTTATTAGGTACATAGATTTACAACACCACCGTTCCCGTGGCTCGAAGAGCACGTTAAGCCGTCCCGGTTCCACTAATACCAACTTTTGGAATCGTTAATAAATTGTCTCGCCAAGCCGTCTGGCTAGCGCGCGTGGCGATTGTAGGCCAAATTCTCCAGATATATGTTCTGGAAGGCCCATCTCCAGCAGTGGAGGTCTAGGACCCTGTGTTCTAGGTGCTGTAATGAATGAATGAATGAAAATTTGCTATTTTTCTCTGTATAAGTGGAAATCTGCCTCCGTAGTCTAGCGGTAAAGTTCGTAGATTTAGACTCGGAGGTACCGGGTTCGATTCCTGGTCGGTACACAAAAATATTTATTAATGTAAATAAATACATTTAATTAATATTTAATTTATTTGTGATATTTCTCGAGTTTGGTACGCTGGAGACATCGACGAGCTTGCCACTTGTCATGATTGGCCTATAGTAAAGTTGGCTAAACGTGAATCCGTTTATTTATAAACGTGGTTTCTGACCACCCCGAAAGGGAATAGGTTGTGTTGATACTTTACTTTACTATAAGTGGAAATATGTACAAAATAAATCTTACAGCTAGTAAACATTTTATTTGTAAAATAATCTCAATAAACAGCTATATTGATCACGCTGCAGTTTTTGACAACGTAATTAATATTGTTTATTGTAAAACATGACCAAATTTCTTATCTCTTCGTATACAAATGAACAATTGTCAAGATGTAAAGACGAAAACTAAGGTTACAGTCTCACGTCGCGCGACACGTTTACCACCGGCGATGTTGAACTCAAAATCGGCATTAAGCAATATTTTATTTGTAATCATGTTTTCTGCATTATTACAGCCCCAAGAACTAGAGTTACGCATAGTTCATTATTCATTACCTTCCTCTCCATTCCGCAACCGAACCACACGCACAGATCAGAATATGCATCCACATACCGAGTATCCCTTTGCGTACCTATAAATTTGGTGACTTATACATCTGTCGCACAATAAAGATGTGGAATGCTCTTCCAGCATCTGTGTTTCCACTTTCCTATAGCCTGGAGTCCTTCAAGCGAAGTGTGAAAAGGCATCTAGTCAAGCCGGCATAGTGTTAGGGACTGATGTCGGACATAAGGGTCTGATTCCAGTTGCTAACATTCATGGACCCTGCGCGCCACTTACCATCAGGTGGGCGCAGGGTCACATGTCGTGCTTGTATTAAAAAAAAAAAAAAAATCCTGAACAATGGCAGCAGTCTCGATATTTGATAGCGAACGCTATCTTAGCGATTTAAGGTGACCATTGACGATCGTTCCAACAGGTCAAATCGCGTGATCACTTTCCAAAATTTGTTCCTAATTTATTTATTTATTTCTATCTTTATTGCATAAAGACAAAGGCTTATAATGCCACTAGACATTCTATCCTAGCCAACCATTGGGACAACTTGACCACTTTACCGAAACATACATACAGGTGTGGCGATAAATAGGTGGTCAGCTTAGCATATGCTATAGCCGAAAAATAGGTGCAAAATTGTATTAAATTCTACGGTCTAACTATATTATTATACACTAATACATACGTATATATATACACATATCCATATACTACATATACCCATACATATTATTACATAAATATACATAGATAATATATTGACTTTTGTTGTGATAGTAGTTGTCTAAAACGACCTAATTCACTAAGGAGTGGCGAACTAAAATGAGCACTCCTGGGGCAGACGTTTTGACATTTGATAGCGAACGCTATCTTAGCGATTTAAGGTGGTCATTGACGAGCTTTCCAACAGACCAAATGTCGTGGCCACATTCCAAAATTTTAATTCAATATCTTTTTTTTTTTCAGGCATTACCCATATAAAATACAATAAAATATATATATATGTATATATATACATTTTAAGCCTAAAACTACTTAACCTAACTTAACCTGACGCACCCAACATAATCTTAACCCGATGATCTTGGATCGGGCAGTCATGGCGAGACCGCACGTGTTGAAAAAAAGAAGCTACTTTTTTGCGAATAATTATTTATTTATTTAAAAACTTAATTGCACTATGTACAAAGGCGGACTTAATGCCGCTAGGCATGCTCTGACAGCCAAACCTTTAGGACATTAGGACAGTTTTCATTGTAAGTAGGTGCAATAATAGATATAATAAAACAAATACATAAACATTATACTTACTATTACATATACAAATACGTAAATAGGTTACAATAATACATACAAAATAAAACTTAATGATTGCCATAACAGCCTTAGATTACGTCTACGTCTATTTTCATTCTGCGTTGCACCGCCGCTATCTATCGCTACAAGTCGGTCCAGATGGAATGGAACGCACTAATGAACGGAGGTTTGACAAGGTTGGAACTAGTTCCGATAGTTCGTATGTGGAACCGCTCTATGGTATACTATAAATAATAAATAAATAAATAAATAAATATTTCCAGACAGGTCACACAGCGCCATCTAGTTTCCGTGGTAAGCAACGAGGCTTGTGTTACGGAAACTAGATGGTTGATAAACTACATATTATATATTTTTTTTTTGTAAATATATACATATTATACATATAAACACCCAGACCGAGACAAATTATACAATGTACAACTTGCACCCGGTGGGAATCGAACCCACGACCTCCCGAGTTCACGGCAACGTTTGTTACCACTAGACCACGGAGGCTGTCATAAGCCAGTTTACTGACGATATTTTTATACAATAAAATAAAGTTTAATGCTGCTTAGCCACTAGAATTGTGCAAGGGGAATATCCATCCAGCCTATTACCCAAATGGCAGACCAAAGCAAAAGTTCATTGGCTTGTCACTCCCCTATATGCATGAACAACAACCGGGCGGTCGATTGCTAATTCGCAAATATTAAAAACAAAAAAAATTTCAGCCCCCGCAAACTGGATTCGTCAACACGTGCGACCCAAATTGTAAGTTAGTTAAAGAAAAAAAAATATTTGTCGGTAATCTGTTAGTTATGTCTTTACGTTATTTTTTATAAATAAAATACACGGAACATTCTAGAAGTGGTCATTAAGAAACAGTTCCGCTACTCGATCAAAGATGGCGCTATTATAGTTACACACAATTATAGCCTTAAAAACTTTAAGTGTAAAGTTGACATTGGCTCCTATTATTTCTCAGTGGACAGTTAGATAAAAAAAGTTATTCCAGTCAATCAAAGATGGCTTGTCATTATTATTATTCTAAATCAACTGTTACTTTAACCATGTGTGTACTAATTTAACTTAATTATAATATAAATATATATATATATATATATTGCTTTCGTTGAAAGCTCCCAGACGGCTTATTTTTTTCCGAAACCTCCAACAAATATCGTTAATGTATACAAAATTTTAACAAATTATATACTGAAACCTTCATCGAAAACCACTCTATCTATTGGTGATAGATATAAACAACATGAAAATCGGTGCAGTAGTTTGAGTTTATCGCGTAAAGACAGCAGACGCGGCGCGGTTATTTTGATATTTTAACGATTGCGCTGATACAGCCATTGATTTATATAAATAAATAAATAATAAATAAATATTTCCAGACAGGTCACACAGCGCCGTGGTAAGCTACGAGGCTTGTGTTACGGAAACTAGATGGTTGATAAACTACATATTATACATTTTTTTTGTAAATATATACATATTATACATATAAACACCCAGACCGAGACAATTTATACAATGTACAACTTGCCCCCGGTGGGAATCGAACCCACGACCTCCCGAGTTCACGGCAACGTTTGTTACCACTAGACCACGGAGGCGGTCAAATTCTACATATACATATCTTACCCCACACGATGGTTCTTGATTAATTAATTATTGATTTATTACCTGAAAAACAATAAAGACATATTATTAGACAAAATACAAAGGAGGAAGTAATAATTTAAAACTAAAAAAAAAAAAAACCAGGAGCGAGACGTGGAGATACCGGGTCTGTTTCGGGATTAGGCTCGAATTGCCGTCATGCCCAGTCATGCCGGCATTGTGTTGGGGACTGATGTCAGTCATAAGTGTCTGATTACAGTTGCTAAGATTCATTGACGTTGCGCGCCACTTACCATAAAAAAGTGGAAATATTTTTTGAAAAAACATTACTCCTCGTCTAGTTGTCTGCTCTGGTGACATGAGGAGAGTTCGCCCAGAGAATCAGCGTAGCGATTCAGCAGGGAAATGCGGCCAGCGTTCATGCCACCATGCCGCGCAGATACGATTTAAATTTAAACTTGTAAGTAGGTTTTTTTTTTTTTTTATTTATATCATAATTACTTAGCGAGTACTTAGACGTGAAGATACCGGGTCTGTTTCGGGATCAGGCTCGAATTACCGTCATGCCCAATCAAGCCGGCATTGTGTTGGGGACTGATGTCAGTCATGAGTGTCTGATCCCAGTTGCTAACACTCATTGACGTTGCCATAAAAAAAGTGGAAATATTTAAATAAATAAGTCTTGTTCTATAAACAATTGCTTGCATTTAGCACGGCTGTTCATGAAACGCACCTTAGTGTACAACTGTGAATGAATCCCACTTAATTTATTCCCTCGTTTTTGACGGCGCGTGGGAGGCCAATAAAAAGCGCCGGTTTCTTGCGTCGCATAATAAAAACGACAGCTGATTGGATAAACAAAAATACTGCACAGAACAAAGTTGTTTACTAACATTTTAAACGTCACCATGATCATCACATTAAAACGCATTTCCACATTTTTATTTACCAATTTCTCAATACAATTATGGAATGAGCTTACAAGACAACATATTAAATGTTATAATATTAAATTTGAACTATAAATATTGTAAATAAATATCTATTGACATAATCAAACTGCCTCCGTGGTCTAGCGGCTAAGTCCGTGGATTTAGACTCGGAAGTACCGTTCGATTCCTGGTCGGGACACAAAAATATTTATTAATGTAAATGCATTTAATTTATTTGTGATATTTCTCGAGTTTGGTACGCTGGAGACATCGACGAGCTTGCCACTTGTCATGATTGGCCTATAGTGAAGTTGGCTAAATGTAAATGTAATAAGCGTATAAGCGTGGTTTCTGACCACCCCGAAAGGGAAACGGTCGTGATGATACTTTTTTTATAAGCATATTGTATGCATATAATATGGGCAGATTGCTTCATCATGACATGTATATACAACTGTAATTAGAATAAGCAATCTATACAATAAATAATTTTGAATTTGAATAGCACGCAGGGCCAACAGTGAAAGAGAGACGGTTTATAGGGTTTTAGGCCGTAGGGGCTTTGCGTTCACGGTTCTTCGGGCATGCGACCTCACGCAGTGGCCCTTGAAGATGGGGTCACGGTCTAAGTCTTTAAAAAAAAAAATAGGAATGATAGTAATTTGAGCCTGGTGACAAGAGGGCTGGTTCTTTCCTCGCCCAGAGAATCAGCATAGCGATTCAGCGAGGAAATGCGGCCAGCGTTCTTGCCACTTATATTTAAATTACGATTTATAAGTAGTTTTTTTTTTGTTTTAGTTTATTATCTCTGTCTAAAATTGGGTCAATTAAAGTGAAAATACATATGTCCAAAATTTGGCAGAAGTGTTACTTTTTTTTTTTTTTTTTTTTTTTTATATACTAGCACGACATGTGACCCTGCGCCCACCTGATGGTAAGTGGCGCGCAGGGTCCATGAATGTTAGCAACTGGAATCAGGCCCTTATGTCCGACATCAGTCCCTAACACTATGCCGGCTTGACTAGATGCCTTTTCACACTTCGCTTGAAGGACTCCAGATTATAGGAAAGTGGAAACACAGAGGCTGGAAGAGCATTCCATATCTTTATTGTGCGACAATTGTATGAGTCACCAAATTTATAGGTACGTGAAGGGATAGTGACTACGGTATGTGAGTGCATATTCTGACCTGTGCGTGTGGTTCGGTTGCGGAATGGAGAGGAAGGAACTTGAAACCCAGGGTTCGATATGAAATCAACATCTAACACCAGAAATCTGATGCTACAGCCATTTGAAGGGTTTTTTTTTATTAAAATAAATTGTAGCGTCCAATAGAGAACGACACCGTAAATACTAATCTTACAACATCGCAAATTTAGTAATCCATTAAAGCTTCCATTAACAAGCAGTTAAGCACGTTCAATATGGACACCGCAATGTATTTGTTATTACACTACTTAGAGCAATTAACGACTTTGGAGCCCTATTCTTGATGTTTACGATAAGTGTTTTTTAACTTATAATTAGGTTATCTACATCGTAATTTAAAAAGTAAGTATGCACGTATTTCAGTAATTTTAGGAGGATTTGGCCTACACTCGCTACGCTCCACACCGGTTGGCGAGGGTATGATGTCAACTTTTAAAGACAATATATTAACGATTCCACATGTTGGTATTAGTGGAACCGGGACGGACGGCTTAAATTGCTTTCCTAAGCACAGCGGGGTGAGGCGGAGTGCACAATTGTCCGAAAACTTATCGTCTAAGATCGATTACGTCTGTCCGATATGTCAAAATCTTGGGAATTCCTCCTCACCCCGCAGATCAGTTTTAAATATATGACAAATGTACGTAAGCAAATTGTAGCTCGGTCGGTCGGTTCAAATCCCGGCATGTACCAATGAGAAATACACTTTTCTTACGTACTGCAGTCATAGATTTACAACACCACCGCTTCCGTGCCTCGGAGGGCACGTTAAGCCGTCGGTCCCGGTTCCACTAATGCTGTGGCGAGTGTAGGCCAAATTCTCCAGTTCTGGAAGGCCCATCTCCAGCAGTAGAGGACTAGGACGCTGTGTTCTAGGGGCTGTACTGAATGAATGAAAAAATGACCGCCTCCGTGGTCTAGTGGTAACAAACGTTGCCGTGAACTCGGGAGGTCGCGGGTTCGATTCCCACCCTGGGCAAGTTGTACATTGTATAATTTGTCTCGGTCTGGGTGTTTATGTGTATAATATGTATATATTTACAAAAAAAAAAAGTATAATATGTAGTTTATCAACCATCTAGTTTCCGTAACACAGGCCTAGTAGCTTACCACGGAAATTAGATGGCGCTGTGTGACCTGTCTGAAAATATTTATTTATTTATTTAAAATATATTTCTCATTGGTTCATGCTAGCTACCACCGCTCTTGATAACTGATCGGATGGAACCTGTTAATATTTTAGTTTTCTAACGAATCGAGAATCAGGTGTTTACAGATGACGGGTGCAGGGTTGATGAACGCCGGCGACGTCTATTTTAAAACGTCTAAAATTGTTAGAGCTGCGCGCCCGCATGACATTTCGTCTAGAAAGATGCAACGACTCTTATTCATAGATACTTGTAAGATGTAGGTAACTCACGGCAACAACAGGACCCTGATTCTCAAACAATAGAGATATCGCATGCGACATTTGAAAATGAAAAAATGAAAATCACTTACTGCACCAAGTCAAACACGACTTCACAAATTCCAATTAAACTATTATTTTAATTTTCTTTATTTCGCTTTGACAGATCAATCGAGTAAACAAATAACGCAAGAAGAATGTCGCATGCGATATCTCTCTATTGCTTGAGAATCAGGGTCCTGTTGTTGCCGTGAGTTACCTACGTACAGAATTACACAACAACAATAAATAAATACTGCCTCCGTGGTCTAACGGTTAAGTCCGTGGATTTAGACTCGGAGGTACCGGGTTCGATTCCTGGTCGGGACACCAAAATATTTATTAATGTAAATAAATACATTTAATTAATATTTAATTCATTTGTGATATTTTCCGAGTTTGGACGCTGCAGCTGGAGACATGAAACGAGCTTGCCTTGATTGGATTGGTTGATATAGTAAAGTTGGCTAATGTGAATCTGCTCATTTATAAGCGTGGTTTCTGACCACCCCAAAAGGGAAACGGTCGTGATGATACTTTACTTTTTACTAATATACAATGTAAAACCTAGTCAAGACGGCGCGGCATAGTGTTAAAGACTGAAGTTAGTCATGAGTGTCTGATTCAAGTTGCTAACTAAGATTAAAGTTTCTTCAAGTTTGACGTGCAGCGAAAGTGTAATACCGACATTATCATATCGTCCTAAATAAATATTTGCATTTATATGATAAGTTACCTGGCGTTAGATAACATTTGGTTAATGAAACTGGTTTTTTTATTCATGTTACTTGCATTCCATATGCAGCCCATCAATTTAGTTTTATTGTCATCACAGCCCCTAGGACACGGAGACCTGTGTATACTGTTTTTTTTTTTTTTTAACTTTGTACCCTATGTTTTTTTTTATAGAAAAACTAGACATACATATACATTATCTTCACGCCAAATCCCTTGCGGGGTAGGCAGAGACAATTGAGCGCCACTTGACACGATCACGACATACCTCTTTCGCTTCTTCGACATTCATCAACCTCTTCATACATGCCCTTTTATTTTGATTGCTTTTTAATGCACCTTCAGCTATTGTTTTATTTATTTGATCGTGATAGGTAAGTCTTGGTCTGCCAGGGCCTCTTTTACCCACAACTTTCGCATTATATATCTGGTTCGTCAATCTCTCTTCACTCATTCTTTCAACATGTCCGAACCATCGGAGCATACCTTTCCTTATTTTTGTCCCTATGCTTTCTTTAATACCTACCGTTTTGCGTATTACGTCATTACGTATGCGGTCCGTTAAAGTGACGCCGCATATCCGACGCAACGATCTCATTTCTACTGCATTAACTCTACTCTCATGCGTATTCTGACATATCCACGTCTCGCTTCCATACATAAGTGTTGGTACCAGCATGGCATTGTGTATGGCGAGTCGAGCTTTGTCACTGACATTTCGACTGGCGATCAGTGACCCCAGGGCACCGTTGACACTATTTCCCGCGTTCACTCTTCTTTCAACATCCCTATCATACTTCCCATCCGCAGTGAAAACACTGCCCAGATATATAATTTCATTTACTTGTTCTAGAGTTTCATCATCAATCTTTATCGTCACGGTTGTCATCCTTCTTCTTTCAAACACTAGTACCTTGGTTTTTCTCGCATTCAAACTATACTAATAAACAGAAAAACTATATATAAAACTTTTAACTAGCTGTTTTACCCGGATTTGCCCGTGTAAACGGCGACACGAAATTGATTTCTAGTTTAGATGTAGATTTCAGTAAATTGTTTTTTTTTTATAGATATAACTTTTAACTAGCTGTTTTACCCGGCTTTGTCCGTGTAAACGGCGACACGAAATTGATTTCTAGTTTAGATGTAGATTTCAGTATACTATTTTTTTTTTAACTCTGTACCCTATATATATTTTTTTTATAGATATTTTAACTAGCTGTTTTACCCGGCTTTGCCCGTGTAAACGTCGATACGAAATTTATTTTGCTATATCTCCTATAAGGTATTCATTTAATTTGCATGGTGTAAAAAAAAAAATCTTCATGAAATGCTTCGTTGGCTTGACAACTAACGTATTTAAAATGACAAGGATTAATACCGAATTTGTGTAAATAACTTTTCAATTACCGCTATATAATTGCGCATTTTTTTAAAATATTAAAATGCATATAGTACGTTATCCTTAAGAGATAGACATATGCCATCGTGGTCTTTTCTGTAGACCTATATAAGATACATAATTCCACCATACATTATTTTGTCATATCTCAAAGGGTTTAGGGAGCGTTATTGTTGAAAGATTCCAGACGGCTTATTTTTTTTCAACACCTCCATCGTTAATGTATACAAAAATCGCACTCTGTAAAGGATCATCCATTGCAACCTTGACCTAGTCAGTCCATCTCATCGGAAACCTACCAAACATTCTTTTAGACTTTCACGTGAACTACCAGGCGTTCGATGGATGTTTCTCCACGCCGTAACATGTGTCCGTAAAAAGTGAGAATGTGCGATTTTACACTCGAGGAAAGACGTTTTCTGATCCCAAGTTCCTCCAGTTTGTTGGTTCGGAATTCCGTCCATGATATGCCCAACATTCTACGCCAACACCACATCTAACAGCATTAATTCTCCACAGCATACAGAATAGAGAACACAACCTCTAACCAGCCGGATTTTAGTCGCTTTCCATTTCAGTTCCTCCATATCTTCATCTTCAGAGCTTTGTACCCTAATAATAAATTAAATTTGTATTAATATTTATTTCCTAGTTTGTGGCCTAAATAGCGTGAGTAGTTACTATTGGGTATTTTAATGGTTAAATAATTCCTTCATAATAATCACACCATTCGACATGGTTTTGGTCTGCTTGTAACAAATCACGAATGTGGTTTAACCTGTATATAATTTTAATAGTTAGGTAAAATGAAGGATCAACACGGCCGTAATCTATTGTGGGATCAGATTTCACATCTAAATAATAATAATAAATATTTCCAGACAGGTCACACAGCGCCATCTAGTTTCCGTGGTAAGCAACGAGGCTTGTGTTACGGAAACTAGATGGTTGATAAACTACATATTATACTTTTTTTTTTGTAAATATATACGTATTATACATATAAACACCCAGACTGAGACAAATTATACAATGTACAACTTGCCCCCGGTGGGAATCGAACCCACGACCTCCCGAGTTCACGGCAACGTTTGTTACCACTAGACCACAAGTTAATGTGTTGCTATTTATAATTTTAAGGGTTTTTTAACAATTGACAAATTTCGGTTCATAAATAAAAGTGGCGCCATCCAGTAGACGGTAGGTACTAAACTAAAAAAAACACGTTTTTTTTTAATAAACCAGATTCACTTTTAGCCAACTTTACTCATGACAAATGGCAAGCTCGTCGATGTCTGTAGCGTACCAAACTGGAGAAATATTACAAATAAATTAAATACTAAAATATTTGTTGAAAAAACACCTCAGGAGACAAAAGGGCTGGGCAATATTTGGGCCAAAGGATCAGCATTGCCATTCAACGTGGCAATGCTGCCAGTATCCTTGGCACTTCGCCCATTAGGAGCGATTTGTAGCATTTTTTTTATTTATTATAATTTTTATTTTGTTTTTTCTTTACTTTAGATTTTTATTTATTAAATAGGTTTATTTTTATTAATAGTAATTTATATTAAATGTAAGTTTTTAGTTAAATTAATAATTTAGTTTTTTTTTTAATCATTGTAACTTACTTCGAATAAAAAACAATATTAATTTTATTTATTTATTTAAATTATAAATATTATTGTGTCCCCGACCAGGAATCGAACCCGGTACCTCCAAGTATAAATAGTCCTATGGCTTTTCTTAGTTTCATTACTATGGATATTGTAATTATTGTCCAGAGTTGTGTGTAAATGTGGGCCATTAAATAAGGCCGATTCACAACGTAACCGCAACGTCCAACATTTTAATTAAATGAGCCGCCATTCTCAACCCGATACTATTGCGCCGAGACAAAAGGGTTCACATCTATAGACTGTAATTTACGTTAAGAGGATTTTACTTGACCTTGCGCCCACCTGATGGTAAGTGGCGCGCGAGGTTGATGAATGTTAGCAACTGGAATCAGACACAGACATCAGTCCCTAACACTATGCCGGCTTGACTGGGAATGACGATAATTCAAGCCTGATCCCGAAACGTGTGGATAAATTTTATTGGGTTCATCGACACGAACGCTGAATACTTCCCCGACCCGCCAGACTAGCAAACTACCACCATTTGCAATGATGTCAAATGCCAATTTAACTTTCAAGGAGAAATAATATTGTAAGCTTGCCATGGTGATATTTATATAAAAATATCATGCCCAGTCAAGCCGGCATAGTGTTAGGGACTAATGTCTCATTCCAGTTGCTAACATTCATGGACCCTGCGCGCCACTTACCATGAGGTGGGCGCAAAGTCACATGTCGTAGTAACAACTACAAACGAGTTCGAGACGAAACTAGAGTTATTTGAGGAGATAGAGAGAAGAGATTTATGAGAGGAATTTATTACGGAACGAAGACAGGCAAAATTGTTCTTGATGTATTATAGCTTGCCGGCAAAAAAATCGTAACTACGCCCTATAGATAGTGCGAATTGAGCAAACGAAATAAAATAACACAAGTCCGCAGTTCGTCGCCGTGCTCGGCGCTTCGCAGAACTGGCCAACTTTTGCAGAATCTCGATCACCGCCTCGTCCCATCTTATTAGATGGTTCCAATGATTTAGAACGTTTAATTTGGGTTATTTTTTTGAAGTTGTTACACAATGAACGAGCTGATTGACCGGGCTTTGATCCTATGGCGATTGGTGTGATCGTCTCAAGGTCATGACGCCTCTAGGTATTCTATAAGTCGCAAAGCATGCGTTATAAGGCACAGACGCAATTTAAATTATATCAAAGAGGCGAAGACACGACACAGATCATTACACAGGGTGACTTTATGGCGATAACATGTCTTTATACGACGAAGATGCGCTTGCTTTGCTGCAACTCATTAATGGCCAGACATTTATTTTTAATATTCTTGCCCGGAACAGGTGAAACAACAACAATCAGGGTCGTCCAAGCCCGGATGATGAATGGGCCTTGGTTGGGGATATTCCCCCGTGTTCCCCGGCAGGATCTCAGCCGACAACCACCCGTTGGTAACTCAATACACACTTGGTGCAGTGCCCGTGTGGCTCACGAATCTAAGGGGTTTAGATTCGACTACTATAGCTCTCCTCCAGGAGACCTTCTTGAGGAAATGAGCTCCCGTTGGGGGGCCGTGAGCGATACGGTATGATATTCTGGAGATGCTTGAAATATCAACAAATTCCTCAATAGTACGCATCTCCAGATCTCGAGCTATGACGGAATTACGCACGAACCACGGCGCTCGGAAGACCACTCTGAGCGATATGTTCTGCTGACTTAGGATCTTGTCCCTGTTGGTCTTGGCCAACAGGTGGTGCCAGGTTGGCCACCGTTTGAGTACAATTCACGACGTGTCGCCTACCTACAAAATGCCTGCGCCGCGCCGCGCCTTCACCTAACGCCGATTCTGTATAATTCGCGCCTTAGGAGTCTTTATCAAATGGTAAAATAAACAAAGGCGTTATATTTTTTAAAAGAATATATATGTTTCGGGTTCCATTCCCGGCTAGGAATATAAACCGATTTAAGTTTTTTTTATTTTTCATTAAAAAATTGACTCCGTATACTGAGCACGACATGTGAGACCGCGATTGTCTGATGGTAAGTGGGCCACAAGGAAATTAAACGAAAAAGAAAATAGAAGACAAATTTTATTAGAATTTCATGAATTCACCGTGCGGTAGCCGGTTCTATCGTGTGTTAGTACTACACTACATTATAGGCTGATTTACAAAGGAGACCTACACTTTTTATTGCGTATCAGGACCATGGCACTAAATTGTATGTTTTTTAAGGTTTTTATTTTTTAATCTATGCTTGTTTTATATCTTACGTAACGCACAAAGAGTGCACTATTGTTCACAGTGAGAAATGTTCTAGTGGCGGGTATAATTTTAATTGCTTCTACTCTGTTGCTATCTTCTATGTTCTTAGGTTGCCTGTCTCTGTCCTTTCTCTTCGAATAAATAAATAACGTATCAGGACCATGGCACTAAATTGTAAGTATTTTTAAGGTTTTTATTTTTTCAAATTAATGCTATTTTTATATCTTACGTAACGCGTTCTGACCACGAACCAAATTATATTGATTAGGATCAGTGAATTTAGTCACAAAATAAAGACGTTTTTGGTTCGTTGACCGGATGGATGGCCACTTATTTGTGACCTAAGCGCTTCGTTGTTCACAATGTAAAATTACTAAAATATGTATATCATTCATATTGAGCTATTTTTGTACAACTTGTGCTGTGTACAATGATAAAAAAAACAATAACAATAATAATAAAAATGCTTAATTGCACAAAAACTTAAATAATTTAAAATTAATGTTCACAAGCGAGCTTTACGCTGTGAGGCATTATCCACCAGCTAACCTTTGGGAGTTTTGAAAACATGTGACAGGCAGAGTGCTAAGTAAATATTAAATAAACAATAAGTACTAATACAATGTAAATAATAGTTACTGGACGGGCGTGAAAAAAGAGCAAAATTATTAAGGTGGACTGTATGAAGGGGCTGGATGCTCACACGCACTTACTTGTATTCACGGCATGTGGTCTTGGGCTTTTCTTGGGTCGCCAGGTTTTGCTGCTGGCCGCGGGCAGGCTCCTTTTCTCGCAATTTCGAAATTGCGAGCGGTTGATGTTTTTCTTCAAATTCTGTGCTTTTTTTTTTGTTCTCTTCTCCCGATGGATAATGAATGAGATGATAGGGAAGGCAAAGGGTCTAGCCCATACAACCAAGTCTGACGTAATATATCTTTCTTTTTAATGAGTTAATGAGGTCATCACCAAATACCAGATGCTGCAGAATTTGATGCTTTTCTTGAAGCCACTCGCGGCACCATAGCTCAAACACGTCGGGTAAAATATGGGAGTTGACAGCGCGGGAAAACCGCAAAAAATTAACTGCAACTTGTGCCCCATATTTAAAGTACAATTTATCGTTTTCCATAAATATTAACATTGTAGCACATTATTAAACAAAACAACACCACTTTTGACCAACAATATCCACAGTAAATTCATTTACAAAACAAAAACTTGCACTTGACATGTCCACGCAAAATAGCGCGATGATTTTTTTCTCAAATTTTGTGCAAGCAATGACCTTGGCACATTTTTTACTGACGCTTCTGACAGCTGAGTCGCGTTAATTAATTTACATTTTCTTCCTATGCGCAAGGTGCGTTCGGAAAGATCTCGCTGGTTTTAGAGCGAGATAGGCACACCCTTCCGCTAGTGCGTATGAGAGGGATAAAGGATGGGTATGGCGATATATAAAATTAATAGACAATAAACAATAGACAACCTCAAAGTTGTTTTAAATATGATAAGGCGCACACAGTTACAATACTTTTATTAAAAATGCTTATTCTATGCGGTCTGATTATGGTAAATTGCCCAGTCTGGCGGGCGGGGAAGTATCCACCGTTCGGGCCGATAAACCCAGTAAAGTGTATCGTAAACGATTCGGGATTCGGCTCGAATTGCTGTCATGCCCAGTCAAGCCGGCATAGTGTTAGGGACTGGTCTTAGTAATGACTGATTCCAGTTGTTAACATTCATGGACCTCGCGCTACAAACATATTAATCTAACGTAAGATACATAGTAAGGATAACATAGTCACCCCGTATATATAACTGAATTAGCCCAAATATCTAAACAGATAAATGATGTCATAATTTATTTTTTCTTCAGAAACACAATTATAATCTTGTCCAAAGCGCGGTTAACCTATTCGTAACTAGGTGAAAAGTGTTGATCAAAATTCAAAAGGTGAAAGTAATTTGTTATGGCTGTAGGCTTTCGATTTTGTTCGTCCTCGAGCCTATGCTCGATTCGGCACTCACTTTTTCTTTCGTTGGATGTCGCTACGATGCTTGTGAGTGCGAACGAATGCTGTAACTAGGGCTGCAATTCATTGTACGATTGAATTTTTTTTTTTTTATTTAAAAATTTCACTCATTTTTTTTTAAATACTGAACACGACATGTGACATCGCGCCCACCTGATAGTAAGCGGTACGGTCTAAGAATGGGAGCAACTGACGCCAGTCACTAACGACCGGCATCAGTGTCTACCACTATGCCGGCCTATGCTTTTTCACACTTCGCTTGAAGGACTCCAGGTTATAGGTGTGGGGAAACACACTATCTCGGAGAGCATTCCACATCTTCAGCGTGCGACAGATGTAAGAGTCTCCAAATTTATGAGTAAGCGTAGGGATAGTGGGTATGGTATGTGGAGCTCCTCAAAACAGTTGTCACAAAAAAAAATGTGTTACGACGAGGAATCGTACGAGTCCAAATCTACGGTCATAATCGCTAGACCACGGAGGCAGGTTTAATCAATTTTTTATGACATAATTGCTTTAATTTTGAATAATTGTTTCATATTTTGTTAGTCAATATATGGGTACAAATACATATGTCAGTGTAAGAAGTGTAATTGTAACAAAATAAAATAGAATAGTGTCACAAAATATACAATTGACAGCGTTTCGTAGTTTGTCAGACGATGATGATGGACTAATTTAATATATTTTTTTAAATATTAAAAATGTTAATAATAATGTTCATGTTATGTTAATATGTTACCGTCATGTCAAACCCTGGGCTCCAAAGAATATAATATCTGCCAAATTATATTAAAACCGAACAAGTTGTTTAGGCAAAACAAACAGACAGATAAATACGATCACATGTGTTGATGACGTTATAGTCCATGTTCGTCTCAGGATTCAAATATATTTTTTTTCATATTAAAATTGGTTTAGTAACATAGGCGTAAAGGCGAGGCAAACATACATACACACATACGTACAGACAAAGCTTCTTTCACATTTATAATAGATATAGATTAAACGAGTATCTCGTATACTACGAGACAAGTTTTATTATAAAGGTATTTGGTATATTGGACGCCATTTTTAATTGTCAGCTATATGTTATTTATTGACATCGATGTCCTATATCGTGTTAGATGGCAGCCCTAAGGCAACCTTGAACTTAGTCGCTGATCGGGCGCGCGGTCGAGCGTCGACCCATGGCGTCGCTGCTGCGCTCCGGCGAGCTTACTACCTAGTACTTCCACTTGGTACGTACAGACAGCAAAACAAATAACAACTTGAGTCAAAAGAGATTGCCCAAAACCAGGCCCAAACTTTTTTGCAGCGTGCCTCAACTAAATACAATTTAATAATCATAACAATTAATTGTGTTTATTTTAAATTTAATTACAACATCTCTTTTACTCCAGCATTAAAATATAATTTAATTAAATAGTCAATTGGTTAAAATTTATGTATAAAATGGTACCGGGTTCGATTCGTGGTCGGGACACAATAATATTTATTAATGTAAATAAATACATTTAATTAATATTTAATTTATTTGAGATATTTCTCGAGTTTGTTACGCTGGAGACATCGACGAGCTTGCCACTTGTCATGATTGGCCGGCAGTAAAGTTGGCTAAATGTGAATCCGCTTATTTATAAGCGTGGTTTCTGAGCACCCCGGAAGGGAAACGGTCGTGATGATACTTTACTTTACTTAGTTACAAAGCACTATTTATACGATTAGGTTCTTTACTATGATCAGGTACTTTATTATAGATAAAACACTGGATTTCAAATCGGCGGGATCGAAACTATGTATGTCATTATTAACGTAAAAAAAAAATTGTTGTCAATTGCCGTTATGCTAGGGTAAAATAAATAAAATTAATAACAGATTATGAAAACACAATGTACCTATTAACTATCAAATAAAAAATAAATCATTATGACACGAGAACATTTTATTGGGCCCATTTCTCTAAGAAAAATGGGCATTCTCATTTGCTCCATTTGGGGTCGAGACGATGGGACCACGGGGACCCTCAGCCAAGCGTCTGGCCAAAGAGTTGTCTTTTTATTTTAGTATTGTTGTATTTTAATAAATAATTCCTAAATCCCTGTTCTGTCATACCAACAGTTACTGTAGCAGCATACCTGTTTAATATTTTTACCACTTGTTATACTGTAATTTTGTCTATTTGGTTAAACGTATAAAACTCACTATATAAATTCATTTATTAATAATAGCCAATTAGCTGAAAATTAGCGCTATGGCCCAGAGCGCATCTCCATGCTAAGCTGATTCCGTATTTCGCACCACACGATTCCACAAGATTTTTGTGTAACCGGCACAGACGCGGGCGGCTAAACGTGCTTTCCGACGCACTGCTACGGTGGTGTTGTAAATCTATGACAAATGTACATTAGAAAAGCATATGCCGGGATTCAAACCAATACGTTTTTGGTTTGAAGATGATGGTTTTGAAAAGTTGAGCGAACCACCGCGCTAAATTTTATCCAAAAAGAAAGTTTGGCGTTTATTGTCTGACCGTACTTATTAAAGGACCACCGAAGTATTATGTTGTTGTAAGTGTGGACTGATGGCTATTGCGTAACATTTAGTAAATTTAAACACTTTTAATTGTTAAATTTTAAAAACCAACCGTGCTTGTTGGGTTTTATTAAAGACTTAATGACACGGGCACTAAGTTGTAACGTACATATGAAAAAATGCACGCATCCGGTCAGTTTAATCCACGCACACATACATCCGAACACGGGATATACCTATGCCTGAGCCGATTCATTCAAATTCACTCGCGTATACGCGACCCTGTCCCGGTCAAGGCTACTCAACCCAAATCAACGCACCGCGAAATACTTAACCTTAGTCCTGTGAACTTATGATATCCTGATATTATAACATCTGATTTGTATGAAGAAACGGCTTTTAAATATTTATATTTTAGACATTTTATGAAGATTTTTTTTTCCATTTACACCATTTAAATTAAATGAATCTCCTTAAGAGATATAGCAAAGTAATGTACAACGCAATTAATTTAGCTGGGTAAAAAAAAACAGTAAATAATAAAATGTGAAATACGATAGATAATAAACATCTTCATAATTCTTGTGAACTTATGCTATCTAGCACAAAACAGCCAACTTGCATGATAGACTTATGAGAAATATAACGGTTATTATGAAATATTTTAAAAACTTAACAAATATCGCAAAATTAGGACAAACAAATATAGTTTAAGATCAAACATGTAGCTTTCTTGTAGATAAACAAGCTGTATACAAAAGCGTTTATTAACTACTCCTATAAACTCATGTGATCCTGGTATTTGACCAGCTGATTGGACGGTATGACGTCATTATCTAAACACGACAATCAGTGGAAATTTTATTTATTTACAGAGTTACAAAATTGCTAGAAGACACAGTACTTGGCAATCCATTGATTCACCGTGCGGGTGCCTGGTCCATCGTGTGAGGATAGAGACGTGAACCTTACGACCGACATAGCGTAATACGCGCCCCATTCACTATCTTTGACTATTTTACCCAACCAAATACTGTTTTAGCTATAATACCCTTGAAAATGTACTGGATGTTTCTGGAATGCCTAGCGCACTAATTTCCACTGCGTAAAACGGAGTCTTAAGTTATTATATAGGTACAAAATATAATCCCATGATGGTAACACATGGTGGGACCCATGTTTGAGGGTCGTTTACTGTAATTACGTAACAAACCTCGTGTTTATAATAGGTGGAATTTTTATTGAGTAATTATTCGCCATTTTTTATAAGCGGTGAACTCAGCGCGCGAACGGAAATCTGTAAATATTCAAACAGTGTATCATTCGAAAATTACTATTGTAGAATTAAAATAGTCTTTAATTATTTATAACACTTGAGTTGACCACATATTTAAGCTATACAAGTATCCATAGCAACAGCATTACAGCTTCGATCCCCAGGCGCAATACAAAAAGAAGATTTACAACATTCCTAGGCGATGAATCTTTAACTTATGATTCAGTTTACACCATATCAAGTCAAAATATTGTATTATTTATTCATGTAAACTGTTAAGCTGTTATATTTTAATTGATTCGAAACATGCTATTAAAAGATTTAACATCAAAAGCGGTCCAAGAGGTTGTTAATAGTAAAAAAACGGCTGTCACATGCAGAAAATAACAAACGGATGATGTTTTATGTATTCTTTGGCAGTTGAATTAAAAAGTGAATGTGGTTGATGTCAAATACAGCGAAGGTTTGTAGGTTGAAGTACCAGGCGCTCAGGAACGCGTGGAGGCTGCCCGCTGTCCGCGAGATGCAACCACATTCCACGCCGGTGACTCTTCGCCAATGTTGTTAACCTGGTGCATTGTCATCTTGACCATGCATTTTCTTGTTTCTTATGTTTATGTCATAAAAAATATATCATGATCAATTTAAATTGATATAGTAGCTAAGTTTCTCAAATAAGAAAAAATATATTAAATTTTTGCTTATGAAAAACTTAAGCGCGTCATATGGTTTGACCTTAAAATGAAAAAGTCAATGAACAGACGGATTAAACGGCAATTAACAAGTTTACTTTTTAATTTACAACCCGGAATCGTTAAAAAAATGTACGCCCTGTAACCCACTTGGATCATAATGATCATAATTCATTATTTTTTTTAAATTAATTGATTTTAAACATGCGATCTGTGCTGGTTGGTGCGTATTTTTTTAAAACATTTTTTTTTACTTTTTACACATATCTACCACGTTTCCACCTAACATTATTATTATTATTAACAGGTAAATATTGTCCAAATAAATGGTGAAGTGAATAGACCCGGGAAATGGGGTCATTCTCCCGTTTTCCCCGGCAAGATTACAGTAATACAATCTAGTTTGTGCCACTTTTTGACGTTTTAGTCAATCGAATACAGCTGTCGAATATGCATGAGAGTAGGGTTAATGCAGTAGAAATGAGGTCTCTGCGTCGGTAATACGGCGTCACTTTGGCGGACCACATACGTAACGTCGAAATACGAAAAATGGTAGGTATAAAAGAAAGCATGCTACGATGGTTCGGGCATGTTGAAAGGATAAGCGAACAAAGATTGACGAACCAGGTATATAATGCGAAGTTGTGGGTAAAAGAGGCCCTGGCATACCAAGACACACGTATCACGATCAAATAAATAAAACACTAGCTGAAGGAGAATTTAAAAGCCTTCATAACAAAAGGGCATGTATGAAGAGGTTGATGAATGTCGATGAAGCGAAAGAGGTATGTCGTGATCGTGTCAAGTGGCGCTCAATTGTCTCTGCCTACCCCGTAAGGGATCTGGCGTGAAGATATGTATGTATGTATGAATACAGCTGTTAATTTTGGTTTGTGACTATAGTTCATAAATAGTTTAGAATAGCAACAAATCGTACTTGTGATCTTAAATTAATAACGCATAGATCGAGAGATTTATAGAAATTGTCAACTTTGAGGCAAAAAATAGTTTGAGTGTGCGTAAGCTAATGTAATTATTTTTATACAAAATGTTTGTTGTATAATTTTTTACGACATCTACTTTGTTCTTCGTCTATAGTCGAAGATCGATTATCATGCAGGCCGGCAATGCAATGTCATAGACTTATTGACTCTGAGACGATTGTCCTCAACCAAAGTGTTTATAATATTGTTTCCGACACACCATATTTTTAAACAATGTTCTTCTACTTGGCGCCTGTCGGATATCTAAATTAAATCAAATAGTTTATTTCCTTTGGTTCGCGTGTAACAACTTGGATACAGTCAGAACTAATAAAATCAAAAGTGGTAACAATGGTTGGACCGTAACAGGTAATAATAACAGATAAAATTAAAAATAAAATACTAATGATACTAGGTCCCGTCCCCGTGGAATGGTGGTAAGAACGGTGGCCCCCGCTTTAAAAGCTGTCCCCCTGAGATGCGACCAACGTCATACCATCGGGTTTCTTGCCATCATCTCGGATAACTGTAGCAGGCTCCAGAAGAGCTGGAACCTCGATGGTGGCTAGAGCTCTTTTAATAGTATCGTTAAGGGAGCCGTGGCGGGAAAATCTGCCCGCACTTTTGGAACAGGAGAGCCCATGAAGTCCAAGACAGTCCACCTCCTTTCCACACGGATACTTCTGCAATTGGTTGTTGTAGAAATATTTTTGCTCCGACCGCACAGTAAAACTTGCCTCACTTATCGTACGCGTACTTTTTTTTCTAGGCGTAATTATTTTAGTCTTGCGTCCACATGTCGGCAAAGTAAATATGCGTGCTACCTTTAGATAAGGAACAACGCTCCTTTTGCTTCCCACATCTGCTAACCTTGATTCCTGCCAGTTGTGTAACATCGTTATCAGTCAAGCATCGTACAACGCCTTTGGGTATGAGCATGGAAACCATCAATTCATACCTTAATAACCATGATGCCTGTTTTTTTCCAAAGCTGGCTTGTGGAGCAGAATACTGTAGTTATTTAAAAAAGTAAAGTATAATCGCGACCGTATCCCTTTCAGGGTTGGAAATTTTAAGAAGCGCCCACTTTTAGTCAACTTTACTATAGGCCCATTGTAGCGATTATTATCGACAATGGCCAAGGATAAACGTTATCGGCTGCAAACGACAACCTTTGCCTCATTAGACATTTCAAAAACAGACTGCAAGCAAGGTTCAATTTGCCATCAACAACTCGGTCAATGAGGCAACTGGTTACACTCCAGCATTCCTGGTACATGGTAGGAAACTCGTCACGTGTGGATCACATTTCACTGACACAGAGCTTGGCGACGACATGGTTTTCTTGCCCCACGTTGGGCGCCAGATGTCACGTTAAGTGGGAACATTAAAATGGCAAGTAGCAAGCTCGTCGATGTCTCTAGACTTTGATAAACTTTAAAATTAATTTAAAAATTAAAAGATTAATATTACAAATTAAATTAAATTAATTTGTGTCCTTAACAGGAATTGAACAGCTATTAATGTAAATTCTCTGAACTATAATAAATGTAAAATTATTTTATGTTCTTGGTTAAATAAATTAAACTACGAAGCAACAGAAGAATTGTTACAAATATTAAAATAGTGGGTACAAAATTCAATTTGTAATTGCTAATAATAAACTAAGTGGAAAAAAAAACTAAAATTCTATATGTGTATTATACTTATTTGTGTAATGGAACTGGTGCCTGAGATTCAGATTAACTTTGTTTGGGCACCAGTGGCCAATTCCTAAAAAATGTACTAGTTTTTTAAGTAAATAAACGATTTTTATTATTATTATTATGAACCCAGGTACCTCAGTCTAAATCTCTAGAGTATTTTTAATTTGTTAGAGCGAATAAAAAAAAATATTTTACATCAAAACAATTTTAGAGATATTTCAAAAGACAAACACGTAACAGTAACAATTTGAAAAAAAATAATAATACATTTTTTTATAGCAATATTAGGTAAGTAGGTATTAGGTGCTATGCAGTTTGCGTATAATTTAAAAAATGTAAATAGTTTTAAGTTTTTATCTGAATAAACGATTTAATAATAATAATAATAACATAACGTTTCATAGCCTAAGATCTATGCTCATGACTTATATGGTAGGTACCAAGTTTTCCGGTGTGATAAGCTATCGATCGACCGAATTGCGCAGATGTAGCTTTAATACGATAATCTGTTTTCAACAACTTTTGCTTAGGACAAAATTCGACTTATTTAATAATAATAATAAATACGTTTATTTGTGAAGTACACTGGTAATACAAAATGAAGAAATACAAAAATTGATACAAAATAGGTTAGTCTATAGAGGAGAAAGGTTAGTTTACATCATATCTGGAACTCTCGAATCCCTGCAGCTTCGCCGAGATGTGGCTTCTCGGAGCGTGTTCTACCGGCTATACTATGGTGAGTGCTCTGAAGAGCTCTATAACCTAATTCCTTTCTCTCCATTCCGCAACCGAACCACACGCACAGGTCAGAATATGCACCCTCATACCGTAGTCACTATCCCTTCGCGTACCTATAAATTTGGTGACTCATACATCTGTCGCACAATAAAGATGTGGAATGCTCTTCCAGCCTCTGTGTTTCCACTTTCCTATAACCTGGAGTCCTTCAAGCGAAGTGTGAAAAGGCATCTAGTCAAGCCGGCATAGTGTTAGGGACTGATGTCGGACATAACAGTTGCTAACATTCATGGACCCTGCGCGCCACTTACCATCAGGTGGGCGCAGGGTCACATGACGTGCTAGTATAAAAAAAAAAAAAAATTCAACATTTAGCAGTAAGACCCAGCTTACTATATAGTCTTTCGATCGTCTCTGTTGATTTCAAAGAAACACCCAGTGTACCTACTTAGGATTGGACTTAACGTCCCAGCCACTGTACCAAAGTGTATTGATATGTATTGTAAGGTGCTAATTAAAATTATTTACAATTTAAAACTACAAATTTAAAATCTCTTGTTTGTGTGTGAGTGTGTAAGAGAGTGTGTTTATGAGGGTGTGTATGGCGGTGCGTAGAAGTGTGTAAATCTATATGTGTGTGATGTTATTGTGTTAACATTATACTATGTTCATGTTCATGTGATGTCTAAAATTCAAAGTTAAATTATTGCAAAGTTAAATAAAAAAATGCAAATGAAGTTAAAAAAGATAGTTGACGTCCAATAACATCAGCTGCGGCAGTCTATTTATCCAACTTTACCAATCCATCATGACAAGTGACTTGACGATGTCTCTAGCGTGTCAAAAACGAGTAATACCACAAATAAAATTAAGTAATTATTGTGTCCCAAACAGGACTCGAACCCGGTAACTATTTATTTATTTATTTTTAAAAAAATCACATCTTTTATATTAAACGTATAAACAAAGTACACACATCAAAAGTGTCTAGGGATCAACATATATTTTTGCAATAACTTTTCTCCTGATTGATATTCATTAAAATTTTCTTTAAGGATTGATCAAATAAAATGTTTTCGTTTGTCTACAGTAACGATAAACCAAGTCACCTTTGCATTAGTAAAAAAAATTGCCATTTTCCTAATAAAGGGATTTTTGACATTTGAACCACTAACATTAAAGTTCGAAAAAAAGACTGAAATAACAGTTTTTTTTTTTATTTTATTGGGTAACTTAAACAATTAATAATCCGTGTTTCTACCGCGAACACTAACAACACAAGAACATCGGTTTGGCATACTCAAAATGAGTTCATCCAAATCACGGTGTGGAATGGCCGCCCATATTCGGCAGAGCTCTTCTCTGAAGAATATCCCATGCATGCTCAATCTGGTTCAAGTCTGGCGACTGAGCAGGCCAGGGCAGGACATTGATGTTAGCTGCGGCGAGAGTCTGTCTTACAACTCTTGCGGTGTGCGGTCGTGCATTATCATGCATTAACTGAAATAAGGGACCGATATGCACTTGTAGAGGAACGATGACGTCTGATACAACCGTCTCAGCATAAATTTGAGCGTTGAGGTTGCCTCTGATCCAAATCAACTCAGTTCTTCCGCCGATCGAAATACCCGCCCATACCATGATGGTTCCACCACTATAAGGATGGACTTCCTGGCAGGATTTTAATCGCTGTTGGCGTCCAGGGGTTCTCCAGTGTCGTATACGTCTTGTATCCGGCCTCATACCAAAACGAGACTCATCAGAAAAGCACACGAAACGCCATTGTTCTTCTGTCCAATTTCTGTGTTCAAGAGCCCATTGATATCGAGTCCTACGATTGTGCATTGCTATAGGTGGTACCCGTAGCGGTCTTCGGGAATGAAGGTTCACTTCATGCAAGCGGTTTCTGACTGTTTGGTCGCTAATTAAGTTCTCTGAAGAGCGATGAAGGCTCACGGCTAACATCATGGCGGTTATTGTTGGAGTTCTTCGAGCTGTGATTTGAATGTATCGGTCTTGTCTCCGTGTGGTGCAGCGATACCGTCCTCCATGGCGCTCAGCCACGGTACCAGTGGTTCGGTAACGTGTCCAAAGTCGACTGATAACACTCTGACTTGTATTCAGAGCTAAAGCCACAGTACGTTGCCGGGAACCAGCTTCTATCATTCCCACGGCTCTGATCATTTCTTCCCTGCTTAAATGACGTCGCCGCTCCATAATAACGTTGGTTTTAATCAGTAGTAGGGAAACAGTAGCACTAATAATGTCTTCAATGCGTCTTATGTTTTTATAGGGAAAATATTGACAGCTGATTTTCATCTTTTACTCGAATTTGATTGACAGTTCCTGTTTTAAATTATGAAATGCACCAAAAAGGATCCATATAAATTTATAAAATCATAAATTTATTACAAAGCCACATCTCAATCACAAGAAATCCGCATAAACATGCTTGATCCCTAGACTTTTTTGATGTGTGTAGCAATAGTGGAACACAAACCAAAGAGATTTTATATTATTTAGACAATACAATTAAAACAGAAATAAGAGTAAAATATAGTAATTAGATTTAAATTAATAGTGCAATTGAACTGTGACTAGCAGAAGTAAAATAATAATAATAATAAACAAGTGAAAACCAATAGGTTAATGATTATTTACCTAAACTAAAATTAATGAATGAGAGGCAGAAGCAAAATTATACTATATATAGCAGTATTCGTATATTAGCCTTATTTTTTACAGCAGGAAATTTATTTATTTAATTAGGATCACCAACAGAGTACACATTGAATCCAATTCTATCAATAGAAGCAAACAGTAAAAAAAAAACATTAGTGAATGGTACCCCACTAACAGGTGACCACAACATGTCAAACTACATTCAATTATGATACATTATATGTTTAAGAAATTTAAATAATAATAGTAACAATATTTAAACTAAAAAAAAAAAAACTAAAAATAATGAGAACTATGACTAAAAGTAATACTTACAGTTACAGAGTTAAATGATAAAAGTATCTTAAGTAAATCCCTACTGAATAACCCCCCCCCATCGGGTCCCCCGAGTCAGGGGGACAGGGGGGAGGTTATGTCAGGCTCGCACCGACTAAAACCTGATGGTGTTCCTCATGACGCCTCGTGTTGAATGGCGGATGGCGGGATGCAATATACAAACGACCACCGCGCTTCGTATGATTCGATGTATGAGTAGTTGTGTTACCCAACAACACCAAGATTTTTTTTAACTTTATTGCATGTATGATTATATGATGTAATATGTTTCTTCTTCTTCTTAGTCGCTACACTCTTGGTAGAGTGGTCGTGGTCGCCATTGGAGTGCTAGTGGCACGCTTAACAAGCCGTCGCCACTCCTCTCGGACCCCGGCTTTCCTAGTGCACTCATGTAGAGGATGATCCATTGCAACCTTCACCTGATCGGTCCATCTCATCGGACCTACCACGTATCCTCTTGCCATCGACTTTCCCCTGGACTACCAAGCGCTCGATTGATGTTTCTCCACGCCGTGACACGTGTCCGAAGAAAGTAAGAATGTGTAACTGTACAGTCGAGGAAAGGCGCTGTCTGATCCCCAGTTCTTTGTGGATTTGTTTGTTCGGAACTCCGTCCATGATATGCCCAGCATTCTCCGCCAACACCACATCTCTAGAGCATTGATTCGTTTTTTTTCTGTTTCGCGTAGCGTCCACGTCTCCGCAGCATACAGAAAAATAGGGAACACAAGAGCTCTAACCAGCCGGATTTTAGTGGCTTTGGTAAAGTTTCGGTTCCTCCATATCTTCTTCAGCTTGTCCATAGCAGATCTTGTAACTCTCATTCGACGCTTGATTTCATAATATGTTTAGGAGGGGGGAAAAGGATGAGAGGGGTTTAGCAGTTCACGAAGTCTTGGCGGGAGGTCGACTCGACTTGAACAATATTGTGGACGTATAAATGGGTTTGTCCTGGCAGAACAATGAAGAATTGCCACTTGTTTACCTCTCCGTATTCTCAGTTAAAAATAATTAAATACTAATATCATCACGACCGTATCTCTTACGGGGTAAGAAACCACGTTTTTAAAGAAACTGATAAACATTTAATCAACTTTACTATAGGCGCATCATAACAAGTGCAAGCTCCATGTCTCTAGCCTACCAAACTCGAGAAATATCACAAATAAATTATTGTGTCCCGACTAGGAACGGAAGCCAGTACCGTCTAAATCTACGGACTGAACCGCTAGATAGACCACTTTAAAACTTTTACATTAATGTTTTTGTCCGTATTAAATGTATGGTAGCGACTTTTGAAACAAGATCAAATAGCATCAAAGAAAAAATGCGTAAAGTTACTATTTGCTTGCTGACTGTATTTTTTTTTACCAAAATCTGTGGTATGTGATGGTCTCCTAGGAACGTTTTCGGTCGATGAATGTTAGGAACTGGTATCAGACACTTATGACTGACATCAGTCCTAAACACTTGGGGGACAGCGCTAAAAGCGGGAGCCGCAGCTGAGAGCGCAGTCTGGAAAGCGGCGCAAATAGTTATCTATAATCAAAGACTACGTGTTTGTGCCGTTTGCTGTAGAGACTTAAGGCCCGTGAGGTCAAAGCGCTAAAACATTTTTAGAAAAACATCAGCTCTCGTCTTATTGTCTGCTCTGGGGACAAGAGGGCTGGTTCTTTCCTCGCCCAGAGAATCAGCATAGCGATTCAGCGAGGAAATGCGGTCAGCGTTCTTACCACCATGCCGTGCGGATACGATTTATATTTAAATTAGGTTTTGTAAGTTTTTTTTTATATTTTTTATATCATAATTATTTTTTCTATTAAACTAATAAATAGCTTAATTCTATTTTTTTGTTATTACAATGAACAAGTCCTATATATATATATATGTCTTAGCCGTACATCATTTATTTTTAATAATGCCAATGAACGCACAAACTGATTCACTAATCGATTCTTCTTACTGTCACATTAACGACCTCATTCTTGTAGCATTCTTGTTCTTTACATGGGCCTTGAGGATGCAATAATTTACCTACCACTATGCTTGCTAAGTCTTGCAGTTTAAAGCGTCATTTAGCTTGAAGAGGTTTTAGCTTCGAGTACAATATAATAACGCTTTCAGGATGATGATGGGGCTCCCTCGTTGGTGCAGTGCATCAGCGATGTTTGCGTACGGGCACACCGATGATTTCTACTCAGTATTGCGGAAACGAGTAGCGTCGTTTTTTTTTTTTTTTTTTTTTTTTTTTATTTGGAATAACAAACAATTGTACAATAAGGATACAATACAAATATCCATAATATACATAGTACAGGTAATTATACAATTAACACCGTTATCCACAGATAGGATATGTAATTATAGAATGTACAAAGTTATAACAAACTAAACATTATGAAATAAATTTTTAAATGTAGATATTTTAGTTAGAGAAATAATAAAATATGTCAAAAAAAGAATTTGTTTGACATTTTTTTATTTTGTTTTTTTGACTGTTTATTAATAAAATGTATTGACCTAAATTTAATTTTATAATGATGACTAGACTTACTAGATAAGAATATATTTTAAATAAAAACAAATTTTGCATGCCACAACAATGGCTAACTGTGCAGAGCCAACTTACTAACCATATTACCGTATGTACCACATTTAAAGCAAATAAACGATTTTGAATTTGAATTTAAAAAAAAAAAGCCTATATAATTTTTAATGTTTTTTTGACCTTATTCTTATACCTACATGCAGATAAAGCAAATATGTCTACATTAGAAAATATATCATTATATGAGCACACAAGACGTTGATGCACAGAGTACGAGGGAGCAGCAACATCATCTTGAGGGCAGTTAGTGTGAAGCCAGATTGCCCTATCATGGGGCACTGGGCACATACTCACATGTATGTGCCCATTGCCTCTGGAGGGCAAGGCAAATATAAAAAATAAATGTCCTCTTTTTACTAATATAGAATGAGCAAACACTATGTTACTAACCCCTTTATTTTATTTTTATTTATTTAACCCTTTGCATTCCTCTGGCTCTGTCAATCCTACATGTTAAAAGATTTTTCAAAAAGAGATTTGAATTTTGATAAATGTATTCCATCATCTTTCTAGGAAATAAAACTGTGGACATTTTGGAAAAATATTTACAACATATAAAATAAAATTAATATTAATATTAAGGATAGGGATATAAGTCCCGTCCGCGTGGAATGGTGGCAAGAACGCTGGCTGCATTTCCCCGCTGAATTGCAATACTGATTCTCTGGGCGAAGAAAGAGCCAGTCCTCTTGTCTTCAGACGACAAGACGCGGTGTTATGTCTTTTAAAAACTTGTTTGCGCTTGGACTCCATGGGCCCAGAGTTTCTACAGCAAACGGCACAAATATATATTTCTTTTAATATACTTATGTACATACTAGCGCCGATTGCTGGACTCCGCATTTTCCGCCGCGGCTCCCGCTTTATGCGCTGTACCCCTAAGATGCGACGCGGCGAGGGTGTCGACGCACGTGGCGTCCCACACCAGAGCACGTCCCCGTTCCCAGGGGACCAACGTCAATTATATATACCGGGGTGGTCAGATACCAAGCTTGATAAAGAAGCGAATTAAAGGTAAGTTTGGGCAATAGTAAAATTGGATAAATGCGAACTTGTTACTTAAAAATGCGTGGTTTCTGACCTAATAGAAGTTGACATTCAGTGTCGGTTCGTTAATTAATGAAAGTAGGATAACGCAAACTCGTTTTTGTTGACAGTTCTAAGGATAGCCTACGTTTATTGTTAAACATAAAATGATTATGACATCAGGCCGGCAGCGTGGGAACTTGCGAATCTTAACCGGTTACGATGGCCATGATTTTAAGACACGAGTCATATTTATTGTTTATTCCTGTTAAGTATTTGATGTATTGTGCTGAAATAAGTAAATACAACTTGTAATAAAAAAATAATAAAAAAAAATTAGACTTCAGCAGCCCTATTTTGTTACCTACTTAAGCGCAAACGTTATATAATGGAATCCGTTAACTATACATTATGTATCACGCTATTAAAGTTATTTGCAAGGAACTTGAAAAAAGTTATCCTTATTGAACTTACCATTGCATAGGAATCAAATATACCAAACGACCACAACATGAAGCCGAATAAATATTATGATCTCACAGAAGAAATGTTTAAAACTCAGCTTTACGCAGTGGAAGTTGGTGCGAGAGGAGTTCCAAAAAAATCTTTGCACAAAAAATAAAATAAAAAAAATTACTGGGTAGGGAGTGGAATGGAATGATGGATGGTAAGCGACTTGTTGCGCAATAAAATAAATAAGGAGGCCTCCTTTTATAAACCATTGTCGGTCGAAAGCCATTTTACCACCATTTTTCTCATCTCTTACCCACACACGATGGACCCGGCACCCGCACGGTGAATCCATGGAATGCTTAGAAATTTGTCGTCTTCCTAACAAAACACTAGGAAATATGATTACGATTGTGAAAGCTAATATTTTTATTTTAAAAAAAAACAGTGAAAAATATTAATTAAGTATTTCGTCATTGTGCACTTTGCATAATGACGAGCCGTCTGCATCGAGTTGAATGACCGAAATGTGTTTAAACGCGAATAATACTGATAAATAAACCATGTGATTTTGGTCGATTTTATGCGAAACAGAAACAAATATTTATATATTTATATCACCTAGCAAAATGTCGGAATGACACTTTTTTTTTAAAATACTTTTGAGGCGTTGTCCAAAAGGCTGACAGAAACGTCTGGAGACAGGAAAGCTGGCAATTATTTCTGCCAACGTTGTACAGAGTAACGCTATACAGAGGGGAAATGTTGCCAGCTTTCTTAGGACTATCCCTGAAGGGTCGTATCTAGAGGATTTTTTTTACTGATAGTTTATTTTTTATTAGGTTTAGTTTATATTTATTTTTTTCTCTTTAATCACGACCATTTCCCTTCCAGGGTGGTCAGAAACCATGCTTATAAAACTTTACATAGGCTTGTCGATGTCTCCAGTGTACCAAACTCGAGAAATATCACAAAAAAATATATATTAATTTAATTAATTTATTTACATTAATAAATATTTTTGTGTCCTGACCAGGAATCGAACCTGGTACCTCCGAGTCTAAATCCACAGACTTAACCGCTAGACCACGGAGGCAGTCTCTTTAAATAGTATTAATTATATAATAAATTGATTTTTCTTTTTTTGAGGCAAACAATGTGTAAGTAGATATGAATGAGGAGTTGTATGAAGTTGTATATTTCCTTGAGGTTTGTTTACTCGGAACCGAAAGGACGAGAGGAAGCGATACAATAAGGCTAAAAGAAAGCACGCAGACGACTCGTGATGCGTAAGCGCACTACAGGCCTACTCCAAACTTACGAACAATAATAAAAAAAATACGTGTGGCACTCGGGGACTGCCGCGGTAAAGCTATTGCATAGCATTTTTTATCAACTTATGCAATTATAATTATTTATTTATTTAATTTGTGCAGTATTTTTTTTCCTATTATTAACATGACATAAGCAAGAATTTAGTCGTAATAATCTTGAAAACATGATCTAAATTAATAATAATAAATATTTCCAGACAGGTCACACAGCGCCATCTAGTTTCCGTGGTAAGCTACGAGGCTTGTGTTACGGAAACTAGATGGTTGATAAACTACATAAAATATATATATATATACATTATACATATAAACACCCAGACCGAGACAAATTATACAATGTACAACTTGCCCCCGGTGGGAATCGAACCCACGACCTCCCGAGTTCACGGCAACGTTTGTTATCACTAGACCACGGATCATGAAATAATAAATTAAATAATCCAATTTGATGTCCGCATTTTCAGTGTAGACTCCATTCTCTTTTTTGTCTCTTATTTCAAGACTAACTTGTCAAAACTATAGCCGTCTCATTCCTACTCATTGAGTATTACATTTTGCATTTCACCTGTCTCAAGGAAGTGACATACTATTCGTACAAGATGTTAGATGCACCCAACGAATCAAAATAGAATTGGGTAGAAAAGTATGTCGGGCAATCGGACTAAAAAAAACTTTATCAATTGGAAAGCATTGCTTAATAGGGTTTGACATTATAAAATATTTTTCAAATTTAATCGTGCTTTTGAGAAATATATCTATCAACTTTCTGGAAAATAAAACCCTTTTAATATTTCGTAAAGATCACTATACAATTTCCATTTCTTTATTTTCTCGATGACAGATCTAATTTGATAGTTGTAGTGTTGTGGCCAAATAAGTAATGATATCGATCATAACAAGAGATAATTGACTGGCTCCAACGTCGTGGCGAAAATAAATAAATAAATATTTCCAGACAGGTCACACAGCGCCATCTAGTTTCCGTGGTAAGCTACGAGGCTTGTGTTACGGAAACTAGATGGTTGATAAACTACATATTATACTTACTTTTTTTTTTTTTTTTGTAAATATATACATATAAACACCCAGACCGAGACAAATTATACAATGTACAACTTGCCCCCGGTGGGAATCGAACCCACGACCTCCCGAGTTCATGGCAACTTTGTTACCACTAGACCATGGAGGCGGTGGAAAATGTGGATAATACTTTATTAAAAGTACAATTAGTGAATATTTTAAAATCGAAAAAAAAGCCTCCCTAAAAGATATGTTATCGACGAAATATCTGCCGAATGTGGTCATTGGGTTCTTCGACTTCCGCCGTATCATTGCCAGTACAATGATATAGAACTAATATGGGCACAAATCAAAGGACACGCCGCTAGAAACAATACCTATCCCCCTTTTACGGCAAACAAGATGTTAGATTTATTAAAAAATGCATGTGCGGAAGTAACTACCGAAAACTGGGAAAATGGTGTGAGAAGAACCCAAAACACTATAATGTCAGATTGGGCAAGTCATGTGGCATTCGATAATTTAGAAGAACAGGAACTTATAATAAATGTTGGGGAGAACTCATCAAATGACAATGACGATTCATCAGATTTTGATTAAAATAAAAAAAATTACCTGTCGTTATAATTATTTCGTTTCATTGTCGAGTACCTACCTATACCTACTTATTTTAAAACAGCTATACTTATTACAATAGGCATGGTGACAGTGGTAAAGAATCAATTCATTAAAATATCGCTATAAATAAAAGATGATAAAAAAGGATCAATATTGTATAAAAATCTTGAGATTAGTAATATTTTTAAGTTTAAAATATGCAGTCTAAACCTTCAGTTAAAACTGTGAATGACGTCACAAATTTATATACAATATCGATATTTCAATCATAACATCACTATTCATATTGCCATAGAATGTAACTTTATTAAAATGTTGGTTATTTATCGTACTTAACATATATAGCATATATCGCGTTAGCAATCAGACACTCATGACTGACATTAGCCCCTAACACTATGCCCGCTTGGTTTATCGGCACGAACGGTAGATACTTCCCCGCCCCGGCAGACCGGGAAAATTACCACCATCAGTCCGTTTACCACCTATTTGTGTGTGTGTATGTATATTACCTTAATTATGAAGAAACTGTCACTCTTACTATACCGGGAGATATAGGGCTCCTGATTATAGAAATGGGAAATCATACAGGCTGTGAGTATTCCACATTTTCAGCGTGCGACAAATTACTTTTCAATCGCGCAAAGTGCATTTTTTTTTTCAAAACTCATTGTTTGCAGGCGTCCCTTTCTCGAAAAGCCTTGGCTTGGCTTGCAGCGAGCCCTAAGTTCAATATCCCAGACCTTGACGACTGACTATCAAAGACATATATAAAAACAGAGAAGAATCAGTTTTTTTTTTACTGTGCTTACGTTTGAGCTCTCTGCAAATAAAGAAAATTAAGTAAGTACGGACGAATGCTGGGCATATTATGGACGGAGTTCCGAACAAACAAATCCATACTGGAGGAACTGGGGATCAGACAGCGCCTTTCCTCGACTGTACAATTACGCATTCTCACTTTCTTCGGACACGTGTCACGGCGTGGAGAAACATCAATCGAGCGCTTGGTAGTCCAGGGGAAAGTCGATGGCAAGAGGATGCGTGGTAGGTCCCCGATGAGATGGACCGATCAGGTGAAGGTTGCAATGGATCATCCCCTACATGAGTGCACAAGGAAAGCCGGGGTCCGAGAGGAGTGGCGACGGCCTTGTTAAGCGTGCCACTAGCACTCCAATGGCGACCACGACCACTCTGCCAAGAGTGTAGCGACTAAGAAGAAGTAAGTACGACGGATTTCCTCGTTTCCTTTATCCATCATAGAAATACCAAACATAGCTCTCTTGTTACAAATACTACTGTCTCTCAATCTACAATAAAGATTTTAAATAAATAAATAAATATCTATTTTGGATCTCACTTTACCTGTTGTTATACCCGTTTATGTATAAATTTATATACATATACGTGTAAAGGGAAGTGTTAAAAATACTACTATAGTATATAGTATTTATCCCTTTTAATACATTTGTCGTTGTTTTGATAACTAACCGTATTTTATTTACAATGCCCAAGTGACTTAACACTTTACATCTCTTCATAGCTAGTTGAGCGACCTTGTCGACCAGACCCACTGTCAGTGTCCACGAATTTTATTTTGACATTTTTCTTATCTAGGTGTATTATTTTGACATTTATTTATATTATATTTATAAGATTGACATATGTAATGAACCTATATAAGATTAATGTATGTAAATAAATTGTTTGTTTTAGCCGTAGTTTTAGAATAATTGTTAATTAGTGTTAGGACTCAAATTAATATTTGTACGCCTCTTAAGGTAGATTGTTGCAGGTAAAAATATATTGTTCATCTTGATTTAATTGATACAAACAAATAAATATTTCATTTCACGTTTCTGCTCCGTACGACAGCACTGGAAGAACGCACTGGTTGAAAACTGTCGTCTTCAAACACTGGCGTATGTTTTTTTATTTTTTATATAATAATTAGGACACAATAAAAAAAAAAATTCGAAGTTAATTACAACATTAAATATAAAATTAAAAGCTACCTAAATAATGAAATTAAAAATAAACTAAACTATAAATAAAAATGTCCTATAGAGACGTCCCATCCGAGATAGTCCCAAGGAGGCTGGCAACATTTCCCCTCTGTATAGCGAGGCTAATACGTTGGCAGAAATAATTGCCAGCCTTCCTGTTTCCAGACCTTTCTGTCAGCCGCTTTGACAACTCCTTGGCCAAGCGCCTCGCTGACGGTATGTTTGATCAAACATATCTAGAAAGTTAGTAGATTACATCTCTCAAAAGTACCAAGATTATTATCCAAGTCAGTGACTTGGATAATAATCTTTAAAAAAGAAACCAAAATTTACGTCAGATAAATGAAACAATGTTAGTAATACCACTATGTAAAAGTGAACTGTTTAGAAGGAGCTGTTACTATATGTCGATTAAAATATTTAACAATATCCCAACAGAAATAAAACAAGTACCAGTAAAAATGTTTAAAAGGAACTGTATAAATGGCTGGCAAAGGGCTGTTACTATAATATTGGCGAGTTCTTCGAGCGGAATAATAACTAAAAGAATTTGTATGACATATTTTATTTTATTTTTTGTTTGTTATTATTAACATAAAATTATTGTATGTATTGACCTAAATTATGTAATGATGACTTAATGATAAGAATATATTTAAACTAAACAATTTTTGCATGCCACAACAATGGCTAAATGTGCAGAGCCAACTTACTAACCATATTACTGTATGTACCACATTAAAAGCAAATAAACGATTTTGAATTTGAACGCTGTATTGTGCGAGAGGGATGCAAACATTTAAACGCTGTTAAGAAAAAAAAAGTCTATTATATACGTCGGTCTAAACAATATCCATCACCCGCCGGCCGCCGAGCAGGCAAGACCTATCTATCGTGTCGCTCCTCGCAAAATATTAAAATAAAATCAAAACAAAATGTGGGTAGCTGGTGGATTTTAAAACCCATTAAAGTTTGTGGTTGCCGGGTACGCGCGCGAGCCCGGTGACAAACCCGAACCCGGGGGACAAGTCACAGTCCCCCCTTCGACGGTGGGTCCGTCCCCGTCGGAGGCCGCGCACATCGCGGCACTTGCGGCCCCCCAGCAATGCGTCAAGCGCCCGGCTACTATCTGTTAGTAGTCGGCGCTTGACCCCTCGAGCCCGGTCAAAAGGCAGGGAGGGCCATACCCGAAAATGAGCACTGATGACCCCAAAGTAGTCCCGGGCGCCGAATCCGCTGAACTCGACGAGGACCCCAGGACTACCCCGCCGTGTACCACTAAACCGGACTTTCAAGCGCCGGCACAATCACCATCATCTGGCGCGAATCCATCGCCGCGCCGCCCGCGCTCCCACTCGGCCGAGGAAGTGCTGCCGCGACGATTATTGCAATCGGACGTCGGCAACTTCCCTCCCCTCGGACTAGTGGTCACGCGGGACAACACCACTGGACAATGGAGAAGAATAGCCAGGAGGACACTAAGACCCAGGCCAGCCCCGCAAGACGAGGAGGCAGATGATTCCACCTTCTATCGCGATCCACCCACTATTACGATCGATGTCAAGGATGGGGAAACCATCAAAAGACCCAGCAAGAGGGCCAAGGACGTGTCGGCGTCTGATGAGGTGCCTCCTCAACAAAGGAGACATGTGCGGCTGTCGCCGATAAACCCCACCGCTACTATACCAGGCAATCCCGGTCCGAGGACATCATCGCCGCTGGGGGATCAGCCACTATCATTACTGGATCAGTCACTACCTCAGCGGGAATCCAGGCCCGTCGTCCCAGGCCCCGCACAGAGAACCTCCACAACGGCCGCTCACACACACACACCGGCTACATCATACAGTGAGGCCGCGCAGCGCCTGGTGTCACCAATGGAGGCCGACCCTCCTCGCGAGATGCCAGGAACTGCCCAAGACCCCACCGAATCGAACTCAACGACCCGGATCCCGCCTATAGTGGTAAATGTGCTGCCGAACTGGCCAAAACATCTACGAGAACTAAAGATGCTCCTAAAGACCCCACCGTGTGCCCGCCCACTTGGGCAGGGTATCAAATTTATGCCTCAGTCGACGGAAGAGTTCCGGATAGTACAGGCATACCTTGCCGAAGCCCGCGCCATCGACCCTACCATCGAGGGACACACTTACGCCCTATCGGGGGATCGCCCCCATAAGGTGGCAATACACAATCTTCCTCGAAACACACCGCTGGAGGAGTTAAAGGAAGAGCTTCGCCAGATGATAGGCACGCTGCCCAACCACATAAAGGAGATACCGCCACGGAGAAATAGGTTGAAGACGACGTATTTCGTCGAGTTCCCCCACCTCTCCCAAGAGCAGCTGAGCAACCTGTACACTGTCAACGAGCTGCTCTGCATGCCCGGGATCGAGGTGGTGGAATGGGTACGCCGACCTCTTCCTCCGCAATGCCATCGCTGCCAAGCCTTCGGTCACGCTTCGGCGGGCTGCTTTCGCGAAGCCCGATGCATGAGGTGCGCCGGACCCCACGTAATCGGGGAGTGCGTACGTGATAGCCAACCCCATTGCTCAAACTGCCGGGGCAGCCACCCGGCGAACAGTAAGGCGTGCCCGGCCCTCAGGCGAGAGGCCCGACGCCGCGGAATCATTCTTCAACCTCTCATACCGGGCAGACGCAACCCAGCTACTCCTGCCGCGCCTCTCGTCCCGCCACCGGTCACACACTCAGAGCGTACGCAGGCGAACAACTTGATGGCGCCTGCGAACGACCCCAGGAACCAGGTTGGAGAACGTGAGAAACGGGTATGGAAGACCAAGAAAAAAAAGGCCCGTCCACAACCGGCCAATCACGCAGAACTCTCTACTCCCTTGGCGACCCAGCCACCTAGGACAGATCCACCACCCAAGGTTGCCCCGCCACCTAGGCTAGGGGCACAACCACCCAGACCAGCTCCGCCACCTAGACCAGGGCCACTACCTCCAAGGGCACCACCAATTGCGGCAGGCCCATCAGCAAATAAACCCAGGGCTACGATTACTAACGTGGCCCCGCACATCCGGGCGTCGTCAATGCCCAGACCCAGTCAAACACAAGCAGCCCCGCGGAGCGCGAGGACGCAGGAGGCTGCCCTATATCACATCCCGGCCCCTGAGGCTACACAGCCAACCGACACAAGATGGAGGGAACGTACCCCCCTTCTCCAACGGCTAGGCGACAACACCACCGCAGCCCCTATCCAGCGTCCGACAGACTTCCAAGTGGCCATCCATGTTCTACTGGAGGTACTGCAGGCGCTGTCCTCTGGAGCGGACCCTATCGCCGCCGTAATGGGCGCGCTCAGCAAACTCCTTCACTACGCCAGTCCCGGTGTGTGACCTCAGGGTCATTTACTGGAACCCAGGGGGGGTCCGGTCTAACGTCGATCAACTTCGACTCATGGCCCAGGAGCAGCGACCACATGTGTTGCTCCTGGGGGAGACGAAGCTCCTGCCTTCATCCTCACTCCGTGTGCCAGGCTACACCGTGTACCGTCGCGACGAGGTGTCCGCTGCAGGCGTCGCCTATCGAGGGACAGCAGCTCTTGTCCGTCTCGACGTGGTGCACGAGGAGCTCGATTTCACGGAGTTTCACAGCACGCGCATGGTTGGCGTTAGACTGAAGACCAGTGACGGAGAGATGTGCCTCTACGCGGCATACCGCCCTCCGGGGAGTAACCTCCACGTCCAGGACCTGGTCCGAGCCTTCGACGCCAGAGCCCCTACAGTTATCATCGGGGACCTCAATGCCAAGAACTTGGCCTGGGGCTCCCGAACTACCAACAGGGCCGGAGAGGCTCTGTATCGAGCATCGGACAGGTTGGACTATGAGGTGCTGGGCCCCGACACGCCCACGCATGTCCCGACATGCACTGATCATTCTGCAGACGTGCTAGACATCGTCGTAACTCACGGCCTCCGGTCACCGATACACCTGGAGGTGCTGTATGACACCAACTCTACGCACCTCCCTCTTCTAGCGATCGTGGGATCAGCTGCGAGCACCAGAATCCCCCGAGGACGGACCAAGACGAACTGGGGCGCCTTTAGGACCGCTCTAGAGGCTTACGACTGCCCCGGTCACATTTCTACGTCGAACGATGTCGAGGACGCCGCGAACCGCCTGATGAAGGCGATTAGCGATGCCCAGACCTCCGCTACTACCACCCTGCCTACTGACCACCCCAGACGCCGATCTCCGCTTCCAGTCCACATCCGACAGATGCTCCGAAGGAAGCGAGCACTTAAGCGCCGCTGGGTGCACTCCCGCTGCCCGGCGACCAAACGAGAACTAAACGCCCTCTCTGCCGAGATAACTCTGCAGGTCGCGACTTTCCGCGGCCAGTCTTGGGAGCGGCTAATGAAGGAAATATCAGAGGAGGAAGGAAGCCAAATGTCGCTATATCGCCTCACCAGGCGACTTACCAACGCCACCCTGCCCACACACCCCCTCGTCGACGCCGCCGGAGTTCGCCACTATGCTGCCCAGAATAGGGCGGACATTCTGGCGGACTACCTGGAAAGGCAGTTTCAGCCTTTCCCGGTCGTCGACGAAACGTTTAATAATAGTACCGAGCGTAGTGTCCGGGACCTACTACACGAAGAGATGGAGGCACTTCCGGGCCACTACTTCGTCTCGCCAGCAGAAGTAGAACGCGCCGCGAGAAGACTCCACCCGAGAAAGGCCCCCGGCCCGGATTCCATCTCTAACGTGGCACTCAGCCAGCTGCCTCGCAGAGCTCTAGTGGCGTACACGAAGCTCTGCAACGGAATTCTCCGCACCGGTCACTTTCCCAGCATTTGGAAGCTGGGAAAGGTCATTACCCTGCCCAAACCTGGCAAGGATCGCCGAGTCCCCTCCAGCTACAGACCCATCACCCTACTGCCGCACCCTGCGAAGCTGTTTGAGAGGCTGCTTCTCCGCCGAATCCGAGATCCCCTGACTCCTAGGAAGGAGCAGTTCGGATTCCGCAGCGAGCACAGTACCACACTCCAGCTGACGCGGGTACTGCACTATCTGGCGTCGGAGCTCAACAAGGGCCGCTGCTCTGTCGGTGTCTTTCTTGACATGGAGAAGGCGTTCGACAGAGTGTGGCATACCGGTCTTCTGTCGAAGCTCTTCGACGCCGATCTACCACGCATGGCAGTCAGATTGCTGTCATCATTCCTGGAGGGGAGACGATTCTTCGTGGCGATCGACGAGGCATCGTCCGTGGAGAAGATCATCGCGGCCGGCGTCCCGCAAGGAAGCTGCCTGTCCCCCGTGCTCTACGCCACTTTCACTGATGACATTCCCACCCTTATTGGACATCTGAAGAGGGGGGAAAAGAATGTCGTCCTCGCGCTATATGCCGACGACAGCGCATACTTTACCTCGGCCATAAAGGCCATCGACGCTACAAAGAAAATGCAGAAACTGCTAGACCTCCTGCCGCCGTGGCTAGATAGATGGCGGATGTCGGTAAACGTCGACAAGACCGCCGCCATCCTGACGTCTCGCCGCCACTTGCCGGACCCGCTCATGTTCCGTGGGAGGGAAGTGAGCTGGACGAACACTGTCACCTACTTGGGGTGCGTGATCGACCGCGGCCTCCGCATGGGCCCCATGGCACGCCACACAATAAACCGCGCGAAAGCAGCCCGGGCCCAGCTGAGTCCCTTGCTGCATTCGTCGTTACCACCCCATGTGAAAGTCAATATCTACAAGACGTTCGTCCGCTCACGCCTGACCTACGCCGCACCAGCATGGCACCACCTGGTGGCGCCATCCATAGCGGCCGCAATTCAGGCCCAACAGAACATCTCCCTGCGCGCGACCGTCGGCGCTCCGTGGTTCGTGCGCAACACCGTACTCCACGATGACCTGAAGATGGAGACCATCGAGCGGTTCGTGGCCAGGCTCTCGAAGTCCATGTTCGATCGAGCCGACCGCAGCCGTTTCAACCATCTTCGGGGCATCGCACCTCTCCACGCACGGCCACCGGATGGACGCCGCCTGCCCCGGGAGATCCTGGGGCCCGAGGCATAACCCGCAGTCGTCGTCATAATTATCTCTTTCTCACACGCAGCGTGTTTATACACTACCAATAGTGAATTCATCCCAGGTGCCACATACCCTACAGTGGCCCCTTCCCCGCATCATCCGGGGTAAAACAAGAAACCAGCGGGTCGACGCCCGCCGAGATTAATGCCCGCTAAATAGGGTTAACCCTGAAGCGTTCCGCCAATGGCGAAGAAGAACTACTACTACTAAACAATATATGTCTAAGGACAAGTATAAACAAGTTACAAGCACCTGTAATAAGTTATAATTTCGATTCTATTTTTATCATCATTATTGGCAACCAAGCAAGTTAGTCCTCGCCAACCCGTCTGGCCAGCGTGGCGAGTGTAGGCCAAATTCTCCAAATATATGTTTTGGAAGGCCCACCTCCAACAGTGGAGTTCTAGGCCGCGTTCGTTTTAAGAAATGTTAGCATGAAAATACCACTTTTTTAAGCACAAGTACGCGAAGTCAAAGAATGGGAGAAACTGACGCTCTAGCCAGTCTGGTCAAGTGTATTTATTTATTTATAAATTCTTTATTGCACTTAAAAACTTAACAGTTGAGTACAAGGGCGAACTTAATGCCTCTCGGCATTTTATACTAGCTAACCTTTGGGAGTGTGGTAGACGATTACGGGTGCATTAGAAATAAAAAAAAATACTTAAACATACATAACAATAATTTACATACTAATACACAAATACCTATAAAAATATATAATAATTTGTAAGTTTTATATGTATGTTTATTATTGTGTATGTATTAGTATTTAGTATATTTATATTTATAAGTAGATTATATATAAGTAAGTTTATTATCTAAGTATTTATATCTAATTGATGTGTCACTTATACTTTCCTTGCACCTACAGTTGTTCTAATTAGTCCCAAAGGTTTGGCTGTTAGAGAATGTCTACGGGCATTAAGTCCGCCTTTTGTACTTTGTGCATTGAAGTTTTGAAATAAATAAAAATAAATAATATACATTTAACTAAATTTATGTAATAAATACATAACAAAATGAAGGAAATAATACGTATAATTTACACAACAAATAAAAAGAGACAGAAATAGATATCAGGTAGTCGGATTATTTTGTTTATTAAGAAATGGGCAATGAGGAAATGTAGGCAAAATTCTCCAGATATATATATACAACAGTTCCTTACAGTGTAAGTAGGTATTATATGTAGTGTTTAAATATATATTATACACTACATATAATACCTACTTACACTGTAAGTGTTTAAATATATATTATACACTACATATAATACCTACTTACACTGTAAGGAACTGTTGTATATATATATCTGGAGAATTTTGCCTACATTTCCTCATTGCCCATTTCTTAATAAACAAAATAATCCGACTACCTGATATCTATTTCTGTCTCTTTTTATTTGTTGTGTAAATTATACGTATTATTTCCTTCATTTTGTTATGTATTTATTACATAAATTTAGTTAAATGTATATTATTTATTTTTATTTATTTCAAAACTTCAATGCACAAAGTACAAAAGGCGGACTTAATGCCCGTAGACATTCTCTGACAGCCAAACCTTTGGGACTAATTAGAACAACTGTAGGTGCAAGGAAAGTATAAGTGACACATCAATTAGATATAAATACTTTTAATCTATTTAATGGTTGCAACTACCTCACAACACAAAGCGTTTCATTGTCCCAAAGGTTGGTTGCTAGAGAATGCCTAGCGGCATTAAGCCCGCCTCTTGTACATAGTGCAATAAAGTTTTAATAAATAAATAAATATATACCGGAAGGCCCATCTCCAACAGTTTAGTCTGCTGGGACTGGTAAGTATCCACCGTTCGTGTTGATAAACCCAGTAAAGTGTATACACGTTTCGGGATCAGGCTCCAATTGCCGTCATGCTCACTCGCCATTTGCCAGTATATGTATGTTTATTATACTTATATAGGTATATTACGTAGGTCTATATTATTTCTTAGAATTAAGATTGTAAATAATGTACATTATTCAATCATTTTTATTTTTTATATTTTGTGCACCTAGTCCTGTCACTAAAAACTCTCTTATTGTCCTTAAGGTTAACAGGCAGAGAATGTCTAACGACATTATGTTAGCCCTTTGCACTTATGTGCAATAAAGTTTTTAAATAAATAAATATAAAAAAATAATGGCTCTTCCTTTAATACTTCTTTTGCTATCCCCTCTCACCACTCCGCTTTTAGGTCCAAGTCGTTTGCAGTTGTGGCTGCAAGGCTTTGGAATGACCTACCGACGGAGGTTAAAGATGCTCCAAACAGAGCTATATTTAAAAGATTAATTTACAGACACTTTTTGGATTCATAATTTTCATAAAATTTTCATTGATTGTTGCTTATTATTATCCTACATCATCGGTTATCATTAAGTACGTAGTACCTAATTTATGTTTATGTAGTATATAAATAGTATAACTTATTTATAAGTAAAGTATCAATAAAGTATCGTTCACATTTCCCTTTCGGGGTGGTCAGAAACCACGCTTATAAATATCAGCGGATTCACATTTAGCCAACTTTACTATAGGCCAATCATAACAAGTGGCAAGCTCGACGATGTCTCCAGCGTACCAAACTCGAGAAATATCACAAATAAATTAAATGTATTTATTTACATTAATAAATATTTTTGTGTCCCGACCAGGAATCGAACTCGGTACCTCCGAGTCTAACTTAACCGCTAGACCACGGAGGCAGGTATTTATGTAGTTTATATATGTATGTGTGTATGAATTCGTATGTAATTTTATTAATAAATATTTATTATAATCAATAAATAATATTCTATAGACTAATATTTTTAATATATTTAATTTTAATTGATATATTGCACCTACCTCACATAAATGTTCTCGTTGTCCCGAAGGTCTGACAGGCAGAGAATGTCAAGCGACATTATGTTACGCCTTTGTATATTTATGTGCAATAAAGTTTTAAATAAATAAATATAAAAAAAACAAGGTGGAGTCGGCAGTGTTCTAGGGGCTGTAACGATCAAGAGATGAAACCGCGATATACATACTAATAAATAAAACAGGTTTATGAATATAATAAGTAGATATATTTAACAAATTACTTTACAACTTAAATCAAAGCGCAAAACGGGCATAAAGTGACAGCCGTCGTAGTGACGTTCCCAAACCTCAACGAGTAGCGTTGTAGTCTCAAATCAATTGAATGACAATTATCGATGATTTCGCAAATATTCTAACAGTTCGGCCATCCTGCAGCGTCGGAGTCCCCACCGACGCTTTGCAATAGCATCTAGATAGACAATAGATAGTATGCTTTATGTTACGTCATACACATATTATATGTCTGCGAGAGCAGTTATATGTCTGCGAGAGCAGTTACATGTCTGCGGGTGCAGTTATATGTCTGCAAAAGCAGTTATAGGTCTGCGAGAGCAGTTATATGTCTGCGAGAGCAGTTATATGTCTGCGAGAGCAGTTGTTTGTCTGCGAGAGCAGTTGTATGTCTGCGAGAGCAGTTGTATGTCTGCGAGAGCAGTTATATGTCTGCGAGAACAGTTATATGTCTGCGAGAGCAGTTATATGTCTGCGAGAGCAGTTATATGTCTGCGAGAGCAGTTATATGTCTATGTCTGCGAGAGCAGTTATTTTTCTGCGAGAGCAGTTTTTTTGTCTGCGAGAGCAGTTATATGTCTGCGAGAGCAGTTATATGTATGCGAGAGCATGTTTATGCCTGCGAGAGCAGTTATATGTCTGCGAGAGCAGTTGTATGTCTGCGAGAGCAGTTATATGTCTGCGAGAGCAGTTATATGTATGCGAGAGCATGTTTATGTCTGCGAGAGCAGGTTTATGCCTGCGAGAGCAGTTATATGTCTGCGAGAGCAGTTGTATGTCTGCGAGAGCAGTTATATGTCTGCGAGAGCAGTTATATGTATGCGAGAGCATGTTTATGTCTGCGAGAGCAGTTATATGTCTGCGAGAGCAGTTATATGTCTGCGAGAGCAATTGTTTGTCTGCGAGAGCAGTTGTATGTCTGCGAGAGCAGTTATATGTCTGCGAGAGCAGTTATATGTCTGCGAGAGCAGTTATATGTCTGCAAGAGCAGTTATATGTCTGCGAGAGCAGTTAGATGTCTATGTCTGCGAGAGCAGTTATTTTTCTGCGAGAGCAGTTTTTTGTCTGCGAGAGCAGTTATATGTATGCGAGAGCATGTTTATGTCTGCGAGAGCAGGTAGATGCCTGCGAGAGCAGTTATATGTCTGCGAGAGCAGTTATATGTCTGCGAGAGCAGTTATATGTATGCGAGAGCATGTTTATGTCTGCGAGAGCAGGTTTATGCCTGCGAGAGCAGTTATATGTCTGCGAGAGCAGTTGTATGTCTGCGAGAGCAGTTATATGTCTGCGAGAGCAGTTATATGTATGCGAGAGCATGTTTATGTCTGCGAGAGCAGTTATATGTCTGCAAGAGCAGTTATATGTCTGCGAGAGCAGTTATTTTTCTGCGAGAGCAGTTTTTTTGTCTGCGAGAGCAGTTATATGTATGCGAGAGCATGTTTATGTCTGCGAGAGCAGGTAGATGCCTGCGAGAGCAGTTATATGCCTGCGAGAGCAGTTGTATGTCTGCGAGAGCAGTTATATGTCTGCGAGAGCAGTTATATGTATGCGAGAGCATGTTTATGTCTGCGGGAGCAGGTAGGTGTTTATGTCTGCGAGAGCAGGTAGGTGTGTCTGTCTGCGAGAGCAGTTATATGTCTGCGAGAGCAGGTAGGTGTTTATGTCTGCGAGAGCAGGTAGGTGTTTATGTCTGCGAGAGCAGGTAGGTGTGTCTGTCTGCGAGAGCAGTTATATGTCTGCGAGAGCAGGTAGGTGTTTATCCAGCTTCCTCTTCAGTGGAGGAACTTCATAACACTGGTATATTTTTATTTTATCCCTTGCAACAATGTTCTTATAGGGCCCGCGACCGCGTCTAAACGACGTAACTTCGAACCGGTCATGAGGCAGCACTGCAGTAATCTCATAAGCATAATCCATAAATTTTCGGTAATCATTTTCCACTACTAATTCCCTGCTTATTAATGCGTTTTTCGACCATAACTCACTCTCACATCTTTACTACAGCACCAGCACATTGTCTCTTATCGAACTGTGCCTTCATATTCTTAGAATTGGCTTCAATAACTTGGGAAGCGTCAGCTCTTATTTAATCAATTTTATCGATAACCATAGGTCCTTTCAAATCATTTTTTAGTCGGGGCGTAAGACCACACATAAGCTCCAAAGGAGACCTCCCAGTTCCCTTGTTTTTTTTTTTTTTTGTAAATTGACAACTGATGCAGGAACTAATATATTTTTGTATAAATTCATTCATTTTTGAGAACCAGTACTTTCTGCATATAGCATCTAGACATATGTCAAAACCTAAATGACCGTTTTCGTCATGATATATTTTTATAATATGCTACCGGACAGATTTAGGCAAAACTGAAACAGGTTTAAGACAAGTATCACTATCCACATATAATTTTAACTTTTGTAATCTATCACAAGTATCAGGCAAAGATGACAGAGTTGCATTATTAAATAAATTTAGTCTATTTGTAGATTTCCAGGCTACTACATATGGTCAGTAAATGGTTATCCAACCCTTATTTTGAGTATCACCTTTCCATATTAATGCTTAATGTTTATCCAATTTATTTGCCTCCTGACGTTGTCTGCATTCATTATATGTATGGCCTTGATACTGGCAATATGAGCATCGTTTCTCTTGAAGCTTCTTTTTGAAGCACTCTGTTTCTAAGTGACCAACCCTATTACAATGTGAGCATACTCTGGTTTCATGAACATTTTTAGTTGTAGAGACAGCATTATGACCAGATTCATAAAAATTTGGTTTCTTGTGCCTACAAAACTTAGCATTGTGACCTGGTCTCTGACATAAATAACACACACTTGTGTCCTGCTGACTGCGACTCATCAGTTTTATTTGGTGACTATTACTGGTAGTATTGACGGAGGCCAAATATGCTAGTAGACTCTGAGTATCTTTACAACCTGCTGATATGGCACCAACTTCAATCACTTTATCTCCAATTGTTCCAATGATAATCTCCGTAATCATATCATCTGATAACCCACATGACATGCCCAGTGCCAATTTTCCATAGAAAAATTGTATTGGATCTTCATGCATGTCTTTATTATACATCACCAACTGCCTCAACATGGTCAGTTTGCTTTTGGCAAAAGGAAAAGCCCTATTGAGCCGCTCCTTCCATTGGGACCATGATATATCATGCCCATCTAACCGCTCGTACCAAGCTTGGGCATAGCCTTTAAGTTTGGACACACAATTGCAAACAGTAGTCCTCTCATCCCATCCATAAATTGTAGCAACATTTTCGACTGTCCTTATCCACTGTTCTATTGGGACAGTTGTGGTACACGGATCAAACTCCGGAATAGCATCATTCCGGCCAACATATTGGGTCACCATTGAAGGACTTGCAGAAGATGTCGACGGCATTCCTAAGCTTGATGGTGTTGAGTCCTTGATAGATCTACTCAACTCTTTTACAAGGTCCTCTAGGACCTTAATGCGGCTCTCCGTAGGTTTTTTTCTTATATTTCTCTGGCTTGTTTTGCTGCTAGATGATGAAGAGGAACTACAACGCCTGGAACGTTTCTTCTTACTATGGCGTCCCATACTTACTATTCACAGTTTTATTCTTACACAATAAGTAAATGTCACAATTAAGATGCAGAAAATGAGTTTTTAGTTAGGATTACCCAAACACAGTCCCAAATTTCACCTATTATTATTTTTATACATGTTAGTAATAAGGCTAAAATGTTTAAAACTATATATTTACACTAAATAAATTGTCAAAAGAATTATAATACAATTACACTAGTACACAATAACACAAAGAATCCGGAACTTTAAAAGAATTACTAACGACTGTTTTGTTTTATTTACAAGATCACTTCATAGATAGTATAATGGAACAAGCTCACCAATTCGGCTATACAAACTTGATGGCATCAAAAAGTTTGACAAAAGTATTCAACGATTTTCACTGCACTTAGCTAATAGTACTCTTTGCACACTCACTCCACAACTATACTGTCCTAGGTTCTTTATCACACTTCTGAACTAATAAATAAAACAGGTTTATGAATATAATAAGTAGATATATTTAACAAATTACTTTACAACTTAAATCAAAGCGCAAAACGGGCATAAAGTGACAGCCGTCGTAGTGACGTTCCCAAACCTCAACGAGTAGCGTTGTAGTCTCAAATCAATTGAATGACAATTATCGATGATTTCGCAAATATTCTAACAATACATATCTTCACGCCAGATCCCTTGCGGGGTAGGCAGAGACAATTGAGCGCCATTTGACACGATCACGACATACTTCTTTCGCTTCGTCGACATTCATCAACCTCTTCATACATGCCCTTTTGTTACGAAAGCTTTTTAATGTGCCTTCAGCCAGTGTTTTATTTATTTGATCGTGATATGTGAGTCTCGGTCTGCCAGGGCCTCTTTCACCCACAACTTTCGCATTATATATCTGGATCGTCAATCTTTCTTCGCTCATCCTCTTGACATGCCCGAACCATCGTAGCATGCCTTTCCTTATTGTTGTCCCTATGCTTTCTTTTATACCCACCATTTTCCGTATTTCGACGTTACGTATGCGGTCCGACGCAACGACCTCATTTCTACTGCATTAACCCTACTCTCATGCGTATTCTGACATATCCACGTCTCGCTTCCATACATCAGTGTTGGTACTAACCGCTATATAGCCACTATTTTTTCTAGCACATATCTGGTGGACACGCAGGCTTAGAATGAAGTCGTTTTAGGGAGGTCTGGTGGTAACCGAAGAACAGCGGCGGTGGTCGTTTCGATCCATGTCGAACCTATATCAAAAATGACCGACCAATTAGAATTCGACCATATTGCAAAAAATGCACTTAGACGCAAAATTACCCACACACTTTCGTTTTAGTCGAATATTTAATATAATACTAGAATTGAGTTTAAGCAGGTCTGCCGGCAATACATTTATGGGATGAGCTTTCAAGACAGCATTTACAGAATCATAGAATCAATAAAATAAAAACATGGAATCAAGATCAGAATTTAGTCGCATGGACACTACAAAACTTAAAATTCCCAATTTTTTCTTCCTTAAATTATTTAGTGAAGAAATTAGACAGTTTCCAAATAAACTTTATGCAAATAAAAACATTATTATTATACAGTAGTTGGTTAGGAAGAGGAGCAAAATGTTGGTGTACCAATTAGAAATACACATTTTGTACGTACATATGTCATAGATTTACAACAACACCGCTCCCGTGCCTCGTAGAACACGTTAAGCTGTCGGTCAATACAACAGAAGAAACGTTAATAAATTGTCATTAAAATTGACATCAGGCCCTCGCATATCTGTCTGGCCAGCCAGAGTGACGAGTGTAGGCCAAATTCTTGGCTAGGCCAGAAATTTCTGGAAGGCCCATCTACAACAGTGGAAGTCTAGAACTCTGTATTCTATGGGCTGTGATAATGAAACATATTTTGGGATATTAAGAAAAGCGTACTTAAAACCGAGCCACAACTGGTCTTGATGTTGAATTTAAAAATAAAAAAATGTAAATTAGAAGTCCGCAGGTGTATAATTTTGTCCGCAAGTGTATATAAATATTAGTAAAACCAGAGTATACCCCGACAAAGGTTTTTAATCACCAATCCTGATGCGTTTTGTTCGTTTTGCGGTCCAAAATTACAGGTTGCAGAAATACCACTCTGTACAAAAGATTTACCACTTACTTCAAAACGTTTTTCGAACGTTTGTAAAATTTACAAACATTTATTAGCAGCTTAAAATTAAACCTAATCTACAAAAATATATAATTAATTAATTATAATAATTAACCAATATACAATACATTTATGGAACGAGCTTCCAAGACGGCATTAACGGAATCATACAGTATTTGGTTGGGTAGGGAGAGGAGTAGAATAATGGATGGGTGAGCGTATTATAAAGTAAAGTATCATCACGACCATTTCCCTTTCGGGGTGGTCAGAAACCACGCTTATAAATAAGCGGATTCACATTTAGCCAACTTTACTATAGGCCAGTCATGACAAGTGGCAAGCTCGTCGATGTCTCCAGCGTACCAAACTCGAGAAATATCACAAATAAATTAAATATTAAGTAATTAAATGTATTTATTTACATTAATAAATATTTTTGTGTTCCGACCAGGAATCGAACCCGGTACCTCCGAGTCTTAATCCACGGACTTAACCGCTAGACCACGGAGGCAGTTATTATCGCGCAATAAAATATAAAAGGCCTCCTTTTCTTAAACCAGCCTATTGTTGGTCGCAAGGCCTAGAGACCATTCTTCTCATCTCTTACCCACACACGATGGACCCGGCACCCGCACGGTGAATCCATGGAATGCTTAGAAATTTGTCTTCAAGGACTGACAACCCTGAAAGGGAAACTGTCGTGATGATAGTTTAGCTCCAATTCTTTCAGTAAGTGATGCAAAGATTTTGCTGGAATTCCTCTCGCATCAACTTCCACTTCGTAAAGCTGAGTCTTGAATCCGTTCCTGATCATTTCTTCTGTTAGATCATAAATTCAAATTCAAATTCGTTAATTTGCTTTAAATGTGGTACATACGGTAATATGGTTAGTAAGTTGGCTCTGCACGTTTAGCCATTGTTGTGGCATGCAAAATTTGTTTTTTTTTTTAATATATTCTTATCTAGTAAGTCTAGTCATCACTATATAATTAAATTTAGGTCAATACATTTTATTAATAAACAGACAAAAAAACAAAATAAAAAAATGTCAAACAGATTATTTTTCAAACGAATTTAAAAGATTTTCTTTTTCAAAATTACTCCCATGCACTGCCCGAGCCCTTCACATCTAATTTGTTATAAACATAATGATAAAACTTAAAAGATTCTTAAAGCTCATAATTTGTTCGATTAGGAAATCGTAGCAAATTGATTGTATTATTGCAAAGAGTGAGCCTGGAAAGTTCGATCACCTTAGCTTGGCTTGCTTAGGGCAACTATGCGCTTACGATCCGGATCGTGTGAAAAATTGGCTTTCATTTTATTTTTATTATTCATAAGTAAGTGGCATTGGATATGTTATTTTGCATCCGGCCCGCTTAAATTAAAGTTTGGCACACGCACCTACAAAATTTTAGAATTCAAGATTTTGATGTTTTTTGAATCGTCATCATCATCAGCCTGTATCTCTCCACTGCTGGATGTAGGCCTCCCCTAAGGCTCGCCACTTAACGCGATCTTTCACTACCCTCATCCAACCCCCACCAGCGACCTTCTTTAGGTCATCTGTCCATCTGGCGGGGGGTCGTCCCACTCTGCGTCTTCCTGTACGTGGTCTCTACTCTAGAACCCGTTTGCCCCATCGATCGTCGGTTCTGCGGCAGATGTGTCTGGCCCATTGCCACTTCAGCTTGCTAATTTTAAAAGCTATGTCAGTAACTTTCGTTCTCTGACGAATATCAACGTTTCGAATTCTATCCATCAGAGATACACCAAGCATAGCTCTCTTCATGGCTCGCTGAGCGACCTTGAATTTATGGACCAGACCCACTGTTAGTGTCCACGTCTCTGCTCCGTACGACATTACCGGGAGGACGCACTGGTTAAAGACCTCAGTCTTTAAACATTGTGGTATAGACGATGAGAGGATGTGCCGGAGTTTCCCGTTTTTTGAATAAAATTGATATATTGACGCCAGTCCCTATTTTTTTAAATCTATTCTGAATGTAGTCTATTTATTAATGTTTTAAATTACGGACATTTCAGACAGATTTTTACTTTCATATACCTGATTTTAGACAGAGAAAAACATAACGAACTTAATTAAACTAAAAAAAAAATATGAAAACTAAACCTAATAAAAAAATAACTATAAGTAAAAATTGTCCTCTAGAGACGGGTCGTCGTCGTCAGGGATAGTCCCAAGGAGACTGGCAACATTTCATTCGTATTGCAAGCCTAATACGTTGGCAGAAATAATTGCCAGCTTTCCTGTCTACAGACTTTTCCGTTAGCCGGTCCAGGTTCAATTCCTGGTCGGGACAAAATAATATTTATGTAAATTTAATTATTATTTAATTTATTTTTCGAGTTTGGTACGCTAGAGACATCGACGAGCTTGCCACTTGTCATTAAAGACCTAAAGGTCGTAATGATACTTTACTTTATATCATCGTAAAAGTTGGATTGTGTGAGCTAGAAGGGTGCTAAAATGTCAAATCTTATTTATTAAAGTAGCGAAACTCGAAAACTAAGTAGATAAAAAACTACTATTTACGAGTTTACAACTTATCAAAATACCAGGACATCATAAACGAGTAAGAGTAACACTTTGAATTGCACTGACCTAACCCACGTAACCCACGCGGGCATAAACACTTTCTTTTAAAACTTTAAAGTCTATGAGAGGCCATCGCTTCCGGCGCCCGTGACGTCACCGTCTCGTCGGTCGCCGCTCTCGGACCAATCGCGTAACCTTCACTTCAACGTGGACTTATATACAACTTCTTAAACCCGGCGCGGTAAAAAACCTTCACGTGTCATATTTAGATATTTACGTCACGTCCAACCCTGAGTTCAAAGGAACATCACTGCCAAATTTCATTAAAATAGGTTCACTAATATAGGCCTGAAGGCGACATATAGACCTGGCTTTTAATAGTATTTCAACTTGCAATTAAACCGAAAAGCTGCTAGTATTTTGCTAACAGTTTCACCTATTAACTATAACAATACAGCTGTCGAAAATCTAGATATAGGTATACGAGTGATATAACATCACTAATATATGAACTCCTGGTACTTTTAAAATAACAATTTAAGATATTTATGCGATTATTAATTATTTTTGATGCTTTTTTCACACCGCTTCAGAGCGCGGGAAAACTGCGAATAAAAAGTCTAAAAAGAAAGTCATATTAATTTTTCTATATAAATATTGACATCGTAACACCACTTTTGACTAACAATATCCACAGTAAAACAAAAAACTTGCATCTGACATATTCATGGAAAACCGCGGGAAACGACTCGTTTAGTTTTGTGACTTGTTAAAAGCTAAATTAAATGTTATGCATTCATTCTCTCAAAAATTTAGTATCTTAATTCAGAGGGAAAATGCTGCCAGTGTATTGGGCACCATGCCACAGAACAGCTATTTGGAGCAGCTGTTTTTTTTTTGTTGGATTTTTATTTCCAAAGTTTTTTTTTTTAATTGTTGTAATATGGCTTATATTTATTTTTATTTTTTGTTATCTTCTCCCGATGGATGATGAATGAGATGATAGGGAAGGCAAAGGGTCTAGCCCATACAGCCAAGTCTGACTTAATATATCTTTCTTTTTAATGAGATAATGAGGTCATCATCAAATTCCAGATGCTGCAGAATTTGATGCTTTTCTTGGAGTTTCTCGCGGCACCATAGCTCAAACACGTCGGGTAAAATATGGGAGTTGACAGCGCGGGAAAACCGCAAATAATACTTGCAACTTGTGCCCCATATTTAAAGTCCAATTTATCGTTTTCCATAATTATTCACATTGTAGCACATTATTAAACAAAACAACACCACTTTTGACCAATAATATCCACAGTAAATTAATTTACAAAACAAAAACTTGCACTTGACATGTCCACGCAAAATGGCGCGAAGAACTCTTATATTTAATAAATAATCGTGAACCTACAAGAACATGTGTTACATGAAATTAGGTATGTTTATTAAAAATATAAAAACAGGTAATTTAAAACCAGCCTCTTTGTTTTAGCCATAGAATGTAAGTGAATATTTTGGCTACGCGTCTTTATTACTAAGACTGATCACTTATTTACATTTAAGATAAAACAAATGTTTAGCCACACAAATCCAGTTGTGCGAGCGAGAGGGATGCAAAAATGTTAAACTCTGCACTTGTTTTGGTTTTAGATTAAAGTAAAGTATCATCACGACCGTTTCTCTTTCGGGGTGGTCAGAAACCACGCTTATAAATAAGCCAACTTTACTATAGGCCAATCATGACAAGTGACAAGCTCGTCGATGTCTCCAGCGTACCAAACTCGAGAAATATCACAAATAAATCAAATGTATTTATTTACTATATATATATATATATATACGGGAGGTCGTGGATTCGATTCCCACCGGGGGCAAGTTGTACATTGTATAATTTGTCTCGGTCTGGGTGTTTATATGTATAATAAGTATTATTATATTATTTACAAAAAAAAAAGAATAATATGTAGTTTATCAACCATCTAGTTTTCGTAACACAAGCCTCGTAGCTTACCATGGAAACTAGATGGCGCTGTGTGACCTGTCTGGAAATATTTATTTAGTTATTTATTTTTATATATGGCTATCTAAGAGGGCTAGCAGCAAATCATCATTGCGAGGACATGCTGCAAGTGTTCTTGCATATAAACAATTATTAGGTGAATAATTTTAGTTTTATTTGTAGTTAGCTTAGCAAATTCCAGTGACCTGTTAATGTTTAATATTACCAAGCAGATTGCAAGGAAAACTCAGCTACAACTAGATTTACAAATGAAACAATAAATAAATAAATATATTTCTGCATTTTATCGTTTCTCTTCGAATGTTGTTTTCATTATTTTTATTCTGGAAAGCTGACAACCTCGGCTGATCGATTGACCATTGCCATAAAACTCGATTACTACAAGCTATAATATATACACTCGGAAGCAAAGAAAGCGAGTAATTTAAGCTCATTTATTATTAAACAACCGGTTGGTATTATAACTAAGAGGTGAATAAGTGAAGTGATATTGGTGGATAATTAATTTATTTGGCAAGTTTTAGCTAGCTTTGACGGTTATTTTTCGTGACATGCTTTTATTGGCCGCAAGTGTAGATGTTGTATAGTGTAAATAATTAAGTTTGTTGATTGTAAACCTTTAAAATATTTAATTAGGCTTACAGACATAAAAAATATGTATTGTAAGATAATGTCGTTTTTATAGTTATTTTTCTTACCACACACGTTGGGTTCTTGAATAAATACTGATTTAAATTACCTGAAAAATAATAAAAAAACAATTTATTAGACTAAATACAATAAAAAAATACATACTAACATGCTTTGAATATATAAAAAAAAAAGTAAACATACATTTCTTTACGCTAGATCCCTTGCGAAGTAGGCAGAGACAATTAAGCGCCACTTGACAGGATCTTTTGCTACGTCCACATTCATCAACCTCTTCATACATGCTCTTTTGTTACGAAGGTTACATTAAACATTAAATAAATAAACATACTAAAACACACACGCACACACACACACACTCATTTAAACAAACACATGCACTCACTCTCATACTTACACAAACATGCATGCACCATAATTAAAAAAAAAAAAAAAAAATGTGTAGGAGTAATTAATACATTACATTATTATATCTGTTCAACTGAAATTTAGGATTTAGTTTTAATTTTTTCATATTTTATGCAATCAATTTTACATCTTAAATTCTTAAATATGTATTTTTAACTTTTGAATTTTTTTGTATCACTTATCACAGTTTTTAATATTATATGTGGAATCCTGTTAGTGGCCTAAAATTGTTAACTTGTAAGTACTTAATTTATTAAAGTTGAAACGCTGTTGGATTCTCAATAAATAAATAAAGGCATTTTAATGAATATCAGACAGTGTTTTATTTATTTGACCGTGATATGTGAGTCTCGGTCTGTCAGGGCCTCTTTTACCCACAACTTTCGCATTATATACCTGATTCGTCAATCTTTTATCGCTCATCCATGCCCAAACCATCGTAGCATGCCTTTCCTTAATTTTGTCCCTATGCTTTCTTTTATACATACCCATTTCCGTATTTCGACGTTACTTTTGTAGTCCGACAAAGTGACGCCGCATATCAGACGCAACGATTTCGTTTCTACAGCATTAACCCTACTCTCATGCGCATTCTGACATATACATACATCAGTGTTGGTACCAACATGGCATTATGTATGGCGAGCCGAGCGTTGTCACTGACATTTCGACTGCCGATTAGTGACCCCACGGCACCGTTAACACTATTTCCCGCGTTCACTCTTCTATCAACATCCCTATCATACTTCCCATCCGCAAAACACTGCCCAGATATATAATTTCATTTACTTGTCCTAGAGTTTCATCATCAATCTTTATCCCACAGTCAAAGTAAACAAGTTCAGTAGGTAGAACCTTCAAAAAAAAAGATTATAATTGTTGCTAACTTAAAATCGTTATAGATCCTAAATGGTCACCTCAAATGAAAAATGATAAGAGAAACATCAACATGATTTTCAAATACCTATTCGATGATACCCCACTCAATATGTTTCGTGGACTTTGTTTTTTTTATTTTCCACAATATGGTGTCTGGTTGTTGCCTTACTGAAATTTGATTAATGTCATATATTCAATGACACTCGCATGATTAAGACGAATCGATTGCCGTGAGAATTATTGAAATCGGCCTACGCGTTTGGTCTCCAGTGTGCCATAACATACTCGTACATACATAGGTTTTATAAGCTTTGAAATGATTTAAAATACCAGGATAACATACCTTGGTAGAGTATTTTTATTAGCAACAATCGATTTCTTTTATTAGTATTAAAACGGTAATTCAGGTCGTTTCTTATTACCAATGCCCAAGTTTTATGTTTTAATATTGGATTTTTGTATTGAAATCCGGATTTTAAATGTTACTTGAAGTTGCTTTCAACGAACAACGTAATGTGGTTTCAATAAATAATTAAAATATTTTATTACGTTTTATAGTAATCTTTTAATTTTAAAATAAACCCAGTAAGTTTATTTGTCATAATCCAGTAAATACTTCCCAAGATTAAAATAAACTAGCATTTTATCATATATTATATAATAATAAAAAAAAATAATGCGTAATGCATTCTAGGAACTATGATTTGGTTGGGTATAGAGCGAAAAGTAAGGGAGTGTTTACGTAAATACGGGGCCCCTAATCCTGGCTTATTCGGTTACAAGCCCGAGACACTAGGCTCTTGCAGATCTAGTGCATAATGTCATTGCATTTTATCGAAAAAAATCGTATTTATGGTGCTCTCTCATTTTGGTTCAATACCATTTGACATAAAATAATAAAGTTCCATATGACTGCCTCGGTGGTCTAGCGTTTATGTCCGTGGATTTACACTCGGAGGTAACGGGTTTGATTCTGGTCAGGACACTATAAATTATTTTATTTATTTGTGTATAGTAAAGTTTCCCTCGTATTCCGATTGAAACCCGAGGTTTCCCGATGGAAATACATTATGCACTATATTTGTACTGTTTTACACACGACGAACCCAGCACCCGCACGGTGAATCCATGGATTGCTAAGTTTGTCCTCTGTCTTCACAACCTAAGTACCAGGATAGCATAGAACGGAGGTAGTGTTTTGAATATTCAAATTCAATACCTCCAACGAATAGTTAGTGTTTCCGATAGACGCGTGACGCAGCCTTACTCTAAGCGAATACTAAATAAGAAACGTACTAGACTTAACCCTTAATTCAATATTGTCAATGACATTACTTTGTATGCTGTCCTGGTAATATTGAATTGTTAAACTTTTTTTATTCAAACAATTGGCTTGGGTACTTAATTTTACTAAATGATGAATACGAACTTTAAATATATATTTATAACGAAGGCGGGTCACGGAAAGCTAGTTTTTTATTGACAAAACAAGATAACTTTTTCAATAAAACAAATTAAAAATCATTAAGCACGCTTATTGGGCTGTAATAAGGCGATTAATTGAGTAATTGACATAAAATATACGGACTGACATCGAAATTTTTATTTTTTACTTATTTGGTCCAAAAAATAATAGGTGGTAGACGGATTGATAGTGATAATTTGCCCAGTCTTCTGGGACGCGGAAGTATCCACTTGCTCAAATTGCCGTCATGCCCAGTGAAGCCGGCATAGAGTTAAAATATTTAAATATCTGGTCCACTGGGTCACCGAGGACCTTAAAGACAATGTAGATATTGAGCGGGAGCGTATAGGTCGTTGGCTGTGCGATGTAATATGTTAGCCTGTAGGTTTGCGCGCTGCACCGACCAGGTAAAAGTGACTCTTTTTAGGGCGTACTGCCAGTCCTTTTACACGTGCAGCCTATGGATGGACTATACTTGGAGAGCGTACAGCGCGTCCAGTATAATAATGCGTTTAGGATCCTGATGGGGCTGCCGAGGTTCTGCAGTGCCTCGGGTATGTTTGCTGATTCGAGGATTGACAGTTTTCAAACAATTATGCGCAAAAGATCTGCGTCTATGCTGTGCCGCATGAGAACTAGTACCAACAGGCTCCTAAACGTATTGGCAGATCGGTGGGACTCTCCGCTGCTGGAGCACTGGATACAGCTGCATACAGTCAAGTAGCGGATAGTTTAAAATAAATTATTAGTTATACTAAATATAGATTAAGTAAAATTGTTACTAACATAATATATTATTATTATAGAGTTAGGGACTGATGTCAGTCATGAGTGTCTGATTCCAGTTGCCATCAGATGGGCGCCAGGTCCCGTCGTGCATTATAAAAAAATAAAACAAAGTTACGTACAACTATTTTGCCGACAGGTTTTGCAGACTTTCCAACTATTCTTCTTCTTCTTACGGTGCCATCTCCTATCGGAGGTCGGCTATCATTAAGGCGATTTTGATTTTGTTGGCCGCTGTCCGGAACAAGGATCTGGTGCTCATCCCGAACCACTCCCTGAGGTTCTTGAGCCAGGAAGTGCGTCTTCTCCCCGGTCTTCTGGACCTGCAGCAAGCTATACTTTTTATTGCGCATGATGTGTCCCAAGTACTCTAACTTCCTTCGCTTTACCATTTTCAGTAGTTCAACGCCTTTGTTCATCCTCTGCAAGACAGTTTCGTTTCTTACTCTGTCCTTCCATGATATCTTCAACATTCTCCTGTATATACACATTTCAAAAGCTTCTAACTTCTTCGACATTGAGTTTGTCAGGGTCCATGATATGACACCATACAGGAGAATGGAAAATATGTAGTCATCGGTGGGTCGGCATCTTGTAGGAAGTTTAAGATTGCGATTGCAGAGAAGGTGGCTCATTTTAACAAAGGCGTTTCTAGCTTGTTCTATGCGGCATTTTATTTCAGTACTGTGATCTGCTTCTTCGTTCATGCTTCTAGATATTTGTATGATTTAACTCTATCGAGCGGTTGGTCTTTAATGTAAAACAACTATACTAAAAATAAAATGGACAGTTCCTATACCCACGTCTTGCGACCGAACTGTTAACAAACGCGTTTATAGTAGGAAGACCAGTAACACAGAAAATTTTATTTAAACCAATAAGCTATCTCGCTTAACAACTTTTAATATAAACGAGCCAATTATAGGCGAAAAAAACCTGCTGCCAACAGCTGCGACAAGACAGGATACACTAGTGCCCTAACTGTCCATAATAAGTATGCAACAAGTAGCTATAACTAGTGTTATTCTTAAAATAGAAGATTGGACGCTTCAAAGAAAACCGATAGGTTTTTAAAATTCACTGCAATTATTTCCGAAACTCCACATAAATACCCCTGTGTAAACGGCGACTCATAATTAATTTGGTGTCGCATTATTTTGGGTTCGCTATATCTCCTAAGGTATACATTTAATTTGCATGGTGTAAAGAGATAAAATAATCTTCATAAAATTCTCAAGCAAACTAACGTATTTAAAATAATAAGCATTTGTGTAAATAGCTTTCCAATTACCGCTTCCACTTGCCAATTCTTAAAAGTATTAAAATAGATTAGTATGTTATTCTTAAGAGATAGACATATGCCATCGTGGTCTTTTCTGTAGACCTATATAAGATACACAATTCCACCATACATTATTTTGTTATATCTCAAAGGGTTTAGGCAGAATTTACCTCCAACAAATATAATAATAATAATAATAAAATTCTTTATTGCACACAATATAAAGTGTTGTACATTGGCGAGCATAATACCATGAAGGTATTCTCTACCAGCTAACCTTTGGGAGAGTGAGAGATTTATATGATGGGTGTATGAGATTTTTTAAGTAAATGTAAATATATTAGAATTAAATAATTACGTACGTAAAAATATAAATACTTTATTTAATACATATTACATAAATTCGACCTAAACAAATACTTATATACCTAAATACAATCTATATAATACTTATATATAAATAAATATAATAAATACTAATATGTCAAGATGTCGAGATTAGGGTTCATTTGTTTTTTAAATATCGAAAAATATCGTTAAATTATACAAAAAGTTAACAAATTATATACTACAATCTGCTTAGAAAACCACTCTAACCATTGGGAAAATAGCATGTAAATCGGTGCAATAGTTTTTAAGTTTATCGCGAACAGACGCGGCGGAGGACTTTTTTTTTTAATAAGTAGTAAAGTATAAGCTTCCAGTTACTATAAGGGAGCTGCCACTAAAACTGTTCAAATTAACAGTCAAACAAATGCTGGTTAATAAATGTTTCTATTCGACAAAAGAATACCTAGACACTAAGCTCGACAAAGTCATGTGACTAAATAAATATTTGTATGCTAGAAATAGCGAATCATGTGATATAATTACATATAATAATTTACATCCCTGTACCTACCATGTTTCTGACAAATAAATTATTTCATTTCATTAAAGTGTTTATTTACATAAAAATTAATTAGAAAGTATAGTAACGTTTCACCACGACATTTCCCTTTCGGGGTGGTCAAAACCACGCTTATAAATAAGCGGATTCACATTTAGCCAACTTTATTATAGGCATTTACTTCGCGCAGATTATGTTATAGAATAAAATTGCTTCACCTATTATTATTTTTTAAGTTTTTAAATTCTATAATTCTCAAAATGTATATTCTAACTTGAAAAACTTTTTAAATTGTTATATTGTGCGAGCGAGGAGGACGCAAAAGCTCTTAAGTCTTCTTGAGTCATTCTGGAATCGAACCAAAACAGTTAAGGTACTTATTAATAAATATATAGTATAGTGAACAGATCGTCCGACTTTGCGGTAATAACATTAAAAACGCGTAAAGTAACGCGCAATCTCAGGTCTACTCTGAAATCTCAAATTCAGTCAAGACACAATAAAAAAATAAAAAAAAATTTTATATAATTACAAAGTAAAAATTTAATTAACTATAAACTAAAACTAATAAAAAATAAACTAAAAGTAAAAACCTTTCAAGGAGAGTTCTAAGGAGACTGGCAACATTTCCCCTCTGTATAGCAAGGCCAATACGTTGGCAAAAATAATTGTCATCTTTCCTGTCTCCAGTCTATTTTTTTATATACTGAACACGACTGGGATTGGGAGCAACTGACGCCAGTCACCAACGACCGGCATCAGTCTTTACCACTATGCCGGCCTAACAAGATGTTTTTTCACACTTCGCTTGAAGGACTCCAGGTTATAGAAATGGGGAAACACAATGGCTGGGAGAGATTTCCAAATCTTTAGCGTGCGACAGATGTGAGAGTCAATTTGCGCAGCTTGACGTTCTATGCAGAAGCTATATCATTACAGCCCCTAGACCTCCACTGTTGGATATGGACTTTTCAGAACATATATATATATATATATATATATTAACGATTCTACATATTAAAAAAAACTACTTAATACTTTCTTTTTAAACAAGCCTAACAATATATTTTAACTCCACAAATTTCTATTTACTAATAATATGTTATCTTCATATATGTATATCTACTATAATACGTATATTGATGAGTATTTATGTAGTCTATGTATACATACTATTTATGTAGTTTATTGGTTAAAATTGCACCCCACATATTTATACTGTCTCACTCTCCCAAAGGTTAGCTGGTAGAAAAAGCCGAAATGGCTTTAAGTTCGCCTTTGTACATTATACTTTTAAGTAAAGTGCAATAAAGTATTTAATAATAATAATAATTCCACAAGTTGGTATTAGTGGAACCGGGACTGACGGCTTAACGTGCTCTCCGAAGCTCGGTAACGGTGGTGTTGTAAATCTATGACAAATGTACGTAGGAAGAGTGTATTTCTTATTAATATTATTAATAATATAAGATATTATTTATTTTTATATATTTAACTATATATATTTATTCCAAGTTTATCTACAATGTTGTTTTTTATTCAAATAGGTTTCATATTTATAAGTTTCAAAAAAAAAAGGTTTTTTTATTTGCAGAAACTAAACGCAGGATACTTTAATAATAAGTTTTATTAGATGCAATTTAGTTTTTAATGTAGTATAGGTTTTTTTTTTCTATTTTTTTATTTTTTTTGTTTGATGTTTCTGGTAATGTTTGGTTCCTTCGAATACCTTCTTAATAAATAAATATTCCCGAAGTTGCATAACTACGTAAGTTGAGAGTAAACCACTTTTGACTTCAATTAGATTTCGGAAAGCCGAACAATAAGAAATAAAATGTGATCCTTTACGACCGCCCTGTCAGTCGTAAAACTTGACGGGAATGCAACGAGGACCAATGTTGCTAAAAAAAATCACTGAGAAATACTTTTAAAGCCGAAGAACAGTTTAAACCATCGATTACACCAATTTTATAAAATCTGATATATCTGAGTTTTCCTTGCAGATTCCTTTCATCACTGGAATCTGAGAAGCTGCTGGTCTTCTACTAACAGCTTACTCTTTAAATCACTTTCCTGCTTAGTCTTTCATTAACAGGAGATGAATCATTCTAAATAATTATAAATAGAGCTGGCAGTCTTTTTTCCCAAAAATTAAGTATCATAATTCAAAGGGGAAATGCTGCTAGTGTATTGGGCACCATGCCACAAGACAGCAATTTGGAAGAGCTATATATTTTTTTCTATGTATTATTATTATTATATTTTTTAAGTTAAATTTAGATTTTGTTATATACATAGTTTATTTAATTTAAGTTTTTGTATAAAATAAATAAATTTATATAAGGAAAAAAAAATCTAAATAATTATATTAATGACGTGACACAAATGCCTGTAATAGGTTTACGTGAATAAGGATATTTTGACTTTGAAGTCCAAGAATGGGAGTAACTGACACCAGCCAGACGGCTGATATCATCATCAGCCCTTACCATTATGCCGGCCTATCAAGGACTCCAGCAGTTCTATTCTGTTACTAAGGCGCAAAGGTTATATAATGAAATTTATTAACTATATATATATGACGCTATTAAAGTTGATATTTGCACGGCCGCTGTCAAGGTCGAGCGCTTATAGAGTTGAGAATTGAATAATATTTCGTAATTATGACGTTTGCTAAGTGACACTGGCTGGGTGAGTATTCCATATCTTCAGCGTGCGACAGATGTAATGTTTTTGCCTGTGCGTGTGGTTCGGTTGCGAAACGAGAGATAGAACGAGAGATATGGTGTGGGGTCTTCTGAACAGTCACCGTAGTATAGCTTAGAACATGCTCAAGGAGGTAACATCTGGACAAAGCTGCAAATGCTAATATGAAGACGTGTACGAGTATGATAGATGTTACACCACGGACAGATTCTTTTGAGCGGTGCGTGGTTCGAACCCCGGTATGTTGCAGTGCATACACTTCTATAGTCGCTCCCAAGCCCGAGATACAATTTACTCTCTCTTCCACGATGAACCCGGCATCCGCACGGTAAATCCATGGAATGTTAAGTAATGTGTATTCTCTTTACCACCGCTCCAGCGCGAGCACGATCGACTGTCGGTCCTGGTTCCACTTATGGAATCGGTAATAAATAGTCAGCGCGTGCGTGGTTAATTCTCCAAATATATGTTCTGGAAGGCCGATCTCCAGCAGTGGAGGTCTAGTACCCAATGTTCTTTGGGATGAACGATGTATATTTTTAATATTTAAATTTAGCGTTGCATGGAATTTGCTCATTACAACTGTTGACGTCTACATATGCGCTACGGTGTGCCGAGGCCTTAAACCCATCGGAAATTTGACGAGAACCTTTACGACCCTGTATGTGGGTCAACTGCGAAATCGGGAAACACCTTTGTGTACCGCCATGGATTTTTTTAACCTATATTTGCGAATTTTAAAATTTATTTCTTTATGGTCGGATAGACCAATGCATGGGGATAGAACGGTTAAAGTATAGTAAGGTTTGTTGGACCACTATTAGGCAATTTTTAAGCAGTCTTATTACTTGAAGATGATCATATGATGATGATTTTAAACGATTCCATGTTTCTGTACAAAATAGTGAATAATCACATAGACCCTCCTATTCTTTTAGACAATGTCACGTTTAGAGTGCCTCGACTTACCTTACATTCTAAAGACTTGTTCATTTCCTCCTTTAGCAGAACAAATTATGCAAAAAACATCTTTTTAAGACGAGCAGTAAAACTATATAATGATTGCTTGGTTGACGTGGACATATTTGCTTGCTCTAAGTCAGTGTATAGGAGCAGAGTCCGTGAGATAATTAGAAATCAGTATTCGATAGAATAGACTTAAATGTGATTTTTACTTTCTTTTATCGTTTAATTGTATTTTGAAAATGTAATAAGTATAATAAAACTTTTTAAACTTTCGCGCACATTCATAATAGATATTTATAATTTTAACGGGTCTTTACGCGAATAGTACGTGAAGCGATCGAAATAAAGAAACACAAAAATTTCAATCGAGAGGGGGGTTATAAGCTATCTTCATCGTGGAATCCAGTAATCAATAGGTTTCGACGCCGGGAAAAATCGCCCGGTATCGCCAATTATATCGATTGTAAGTGTCGTGTCTCGTGATTTCTAAAAACTTTAAAAGTTATAAGTGGGTAGGTTTACATCTGCCGCCCAGTATGTACGAGACTACACTGCATAGCTTCAGTCGACCCGTGACCACGGCCAATGCAACTTGGCTGAAACGTCGGGAGAAATATGTCTCTAAGGTAAATCGCGTAAAGACCCGTTAAAATTATAAATATCTGTAATAAGTATAGTTCTCTTTCACAGTTTTGATGCTCCAGGTCTAATTATATGTATATTGTTTGTTATATAAAATGTATTATGACTGTTTGTTACCATAATAAAATAAAATAAAATAAAATGATCACTGGGGTGGGGGTTGAATGAGTGTGAAATTTCTAGCCATATATGTCTATATCCAACAGTTGACCTGTGAATATCTCTCATTCTTTTCCTATCGCAGCAACATCGGATCCACTTCATATTTTAATAGTTTATGGTTTACAATTTGATGGTGGTAATCTGCCGGGGCGGGTAGTATTATAGTGTAAGGGATCGCGCGCCACTTATGCTATAAAGGAAATTAAAAAATCGGTTTTGATTCCGGGATTACTCACTCGAGTGTCACTCACAACTCACAATGAGTTTTGTGTGTCGCGATTCCTAAAAATGCATCTTGGTTGAAACGTCGAAAGAAATATATATATATATATATATATAAGTGCTCTTATATATGTCGTAAATAGCTGATAAAATTATAAAAACAAATAAAAAATAGGAAAACTAAAAGAAATAATATATATGACCGCCTCCGTGGTCTAGTGGTAACAAACGTCGCCGTGAACTCGGGAGGTTGTGGGTTTGATTCCCACTGGGGGCAAGTTGTACATTGTATAATTTGTCTCGGTCTATATAATATAAATAAATAAATAAATATTTCCAGACAAGTCACACAGCGCCATCTAATTTCCGTGGTAAGCTACGAGGCTTGTGTTACGGAAACTAGATGGTTGATAAACTACATATTATACTTTTTTTTTTTAATATATACATATTATACATATAAACACCCAGACCAAGACAAATTATACAATGTACAACTTGCCCCCGGTGGGAATCGAACCCACGACCTCCCGAGTTCATGGCAACGTTTGTTACCACTGGACCACAGAGCCGGTCAAAGATTTATGTATATATTTACAAAAAAAAAAAGTATAATATGTAGTTTATCAACCATCTAGTTTCCGTAACACAAGCCTCGTAGCTTACCACGGAAATTAGATGGCGCTGTGTGACCTGTCTGGAAATATTTATTTATATTATTTATTTATTTAATTAAGGGGGGCGGTTTCTTGCTATGTACCTACTATTTAAAAAAAATGCTCGTATGTGGTGTTCTATTGTGAGTTGGAACCATAAACAAGAAGCATAGAGATTTGCGAGTCTTTAAGAATTCGCGGGGTCTTTGTTACGGATTCCCAGACGGCAAGCGGAGGTCGGCAAAAAGCTCAAAAGACCCAAAGATTGAATTAAGCAACTGTAGTCTTTAAATCTAAAAACATAAGGACTAGATTCCTATAAATATTAAGCCTGAACTGTGTTTATTCACCTATAGACATATAAGACTCCAATACAATTTATTGTTAAAAATTAAGAATCTTTGTATCAGTGAACAGAATACTTAAAATATGCCTTTTTAATTGAATAGAATAGAAATACGAGTAAATAGTTAGACCATTAAAATAAAATAATCTAAAATAAAAAAAAAAAAAAAAAAAAAAAAAATTGACAATTTTTAATGATAATTTATTAAACGTATTAGTGGAACCGGAACCGACGGCTTAACGTGCTTTCTGAAGCATGAGAACGGTGGTGTTGTAAATAGCACTTTCAGTAAGTGGTGCAAAAATTCTCGCACCAATTTCTACTACGTAAAACTGATTCTTGAATCCGTTCCAGATCGTTTCAATGACAAAAAGTAGGTAAGACTTTTTTGTACAATTTGCATTTTATACTAGTACGACATGTGACCTTCCACCCGCCTGATGGTAACTAGCGTGCAAGGTCCATGAATCCGGCTTGACTGGGCATGACGGCAATTCGATCTTGATCCCGAATCGTGTGGATACACTCTACAAGGTTTATCGGCACGAACAGTAGATACTTCCCTGCCCGGGAAATTACCACTATCAGTCCGTCTACCGCCTATTTATTTAATGGTAAAAAAAGTAAAGTATCATCACGACCGTTTCCATTTCGGGGTGGTCAGAAATCACGCTTATAAGGAAGCGGATTCACATTTAGCCAAATTTACTATAGACCAATCATGACAAGTGGCAAGCTTGTCGATGTCTCCAGCGTACCAAACTCGAGAAATATCACAAATAAATTAAATATTAATTAAATGTATTTATTTGTAATAATAAATAATTATGCGACCCTCCGAGTCTAAATCCACGGACTTAACCGCTAGACCACAGATACAGTATTTAATGGTAAAAAATATTAAGTGTTTTTGGTTTGTCTAAACATTATTAGGTCTCAATTTTTACCTCCTTATAAATTATGAAGAGCCGGTTAGTCCAATGTTATTAGTTGGCCAAATTGTGGCGTTACCGTTAGACCTGCCGAGGTCGAATGGGAACCAAGGGCAAAGGCACAAGAGAACCAGTTGCCAAAATACCTACTCTGTTATTCTCAAATACAGTTATAAACGGGAATACTTTATGTCAATAGAAAACAAAGGATGTTTTAGTTTTTTTGACACAACATCTGATTATCTATTAATAATAATAATAATAGTAATAATAATAAATTATTTATTGTACAGAACCAAAAATAGTGTGGGTACAAAGGCGAGCTTAATGCTAATAATAATAATAATATAAGTAAAATTATCCTCCAAATACACTGACCATGGCGGTGTGCCTTCGTCTCGGAGCCAGGACTGTCCACCCGAACCAGTTGATCATCTCGGACACGCGTCTCTCAACGACATCATCCGAAGGGCTCTTGTCACTGCTGGTGTACCCGCAATCTTAGTACCCTCTGGGATTGTGCGAAGCGATGGCAAGAGACCCGACAGAATGACTGTTGGGCCGTGGAAACTTGGCAGGTCTCTGGTGTGGAATGAGACGTGTGTAGATAGATACATTAGCACCATATCACATCCAGGCGACCTCGTCAGGAAGTGCGGCGTCTTCTAGTTGAATTGGCACCATTTGGGGTCGAGACGATATCCATGGGGACCTTCAGCTAAGCGCCAACAAGTTGTCAAAGCGGCTGACGGAAAGGTCTGGAGATAGGAAGGCTGGCCTCTATACAGAAGGGAAATGTTGCCTGTCTCCTTGGGACTGTCTCGGATGGACTATCTGAAATGATCCCAAGGAGGCTGCCAACATTTTCTCTCTGCATAGCAAGACGTTGGCAGAAATAATTGCCAGCCTTCCTGTCTCCAGATTTTTTCGTCAGCAGTTTAGACAACTCCTTGGTCAGGCGCTTGGCTGAGGGTTCCATCGTCTCTGTACCGAGGTTGTGGTATTTGCGCAGCTTGTGGTTCTCAGCAGAAACCGCCGAGCTGATATAGCTGAATAATCAAAATCATACGCCTGAGAGGTTTCCGTGTTACACGTATCCGGTTAGTCAAATTGTTGCGCCGGTGCATGTGCAGGATCTTGTGGTCACACGTACCCCTCACTTCCTTTGTTCACAAGGCGAATTATTTTCTCTTCTCAGAAATGATTTTGCTTATTTTTGTTTTATGAATCGATTAGGCCTTAACTGATATTAAAACGAACTCACGAAACTAATCTAAATTGCAACAGTCTATTAGTTCGTAGGCGTATCTGATTGGTTGATTCATACTGCGCCTCCGAAGTTGGCGAGTGACACGACCATACATCGATGGTTTTTTGACACAAAATAACTATTTTTAATAGTTACCCAATATTGTTATTAACGTTTTAGTAGTTAGTTAATATTAATAACTAAAGTAATACGTACACAATAGGCTTACTAGAAACTTAAGTCATGAGTTTTTTTTAAGTACACATTAATGCCAATCTAATTTTATCTACACAACACAAAATAAGGAAGTTTTATTACGATCGAGCGATTAAGACCACACAGAAGTATTAAAACTAAATAAAAAACACTATCAATAAAATAAGAAAACTTCCATTGATTTGGCTTATTGTTTTAATTTAACCTCTTGTCATGTTATGCACTCCTGGTACCTCCAGAGATTTGAACTTAGCATATAAAGCTGGTATAGTGCTAGGGACTGATTTCAGAAGACAAACTTCTTAGAATTTAATGGAATTACCGTGCGAGTGCCGGGTCTATCCTGTGTGGTGTCCGGGCTTGCGATCGAATATATGCTGGTTTACAAAGGAGGCTTCCTCTTTTTATTATTAGTTTTTAAGTTAAATTAACCTCTTGTCATGTTATGCACTCCTGGTACCTCTAGATATTTGACCTCACTATACCGGCTTCATATGCTTTCAGAAGACAAATAAATTTCTTATCATTTAATGAATTCACCGTACGAGTGCCGGATCTATCGTGTGTGGTGTCTCGGGCTTGTGACCGACTATAGGTTTTCAAAGGAGGTTTCCTCTTTATATTGCGCAATAAGCGCTCACCATCCACTATTTAATTCTTTGGAATTGACCGTATCAGTTGGACGCGGAGTCACATGTGCTTATTTAAGTAGATTTTGTTGCCTCTATTCCTCTTTAAAAGTGTTACGCTAACCAGATTGTTAAATTTGTTTTTTATCACTATGGACATTGAATAGACAAAACATATTTATTACCTGGTTTAAGCCATCCATGGGAAGTTTAGAGAAGTTCATATTTTATGATTACATTCATAGTTTATGAACTTTAGTAAGTAACGAATCTAGTTTCCATATTGACCCACCCGGGAGGCGCGGTCAAGTTATTTATAAAAAGACTAAAAATAAATGTCATAATGTCAAGATATATATTTATTGTAATTATTAATTAATCGACAATGATTCACCACGACAGCCGCCATATTTGTTACAAATTTTGACAGAGGCGCGTTGAGATGAGTAAAAATTAATTAAACAACTTGAAAAGTCGTTAAAAAATATCCTATCAATAGTCGTATTTTTGTCTTTCTTTAACAACAATGAAATATAATGCATTTTGTCATTCAACAACTAGTTTGCCGTGAAGGTATTCACTTATGGTTTCGGCAACAGAAAACCACAACAGAGGAAGGGACGACTTAACTTTCATTCTATATTTATAAATAACAGGAGGTTACGTAAGTAATTTTAAAATTCTACATTATTGACAATTATCTCGAGGTATTGTTGGTTAAGAAAGGAAAAACAAAATTATCATTTAATTTTAATAGTAATTGGTATAATAAAACTGTAAATCCTACGGACATATTTTTATATTGGTAGTTCGTGTCAGATTTTAAATTAAAACTCCCGATGTACCAGGATACCATAAAGGCTAAGAAGTTTTTTTATTGTTGTCGTGATGTTAGGGTATCAAATCATCTATTTACCACAAGCTGGTCTAGTGAAGCCTTTTACGTGTGGGAGCCCCGTGTAAACTGGTTTGCGGATACAAGGCGTGTACCTTGCGTTTATGATGCCCTAGTACCTAGGATGTACTCTTGGTATTATTTAATTCTACGCGTGACATGTGAGATCGCGCCCACCTGATGGCAAGCTGTACATAACACTAACGACCTACATCAGTCTCTACCACTATGCTAGCCAAAAAAATTAATTATTTACTCAATTTTCTTGCTTTGTTTACGGCGTGCAACAGATGTAAAAATCACTTTTTTACCTGACTGCACGATGCAAAGGAGGGTTATGTGTTTATCAGCCTATGTACGTGTGTTATGTGGCACACAGGAGACCAAACACGTTGGCTGATTTTGATGATTCTCACGTCATTCGATTCGTCTTAATCACGCGACTGCCACTAAAGATATGACATTAATCAAATTTCATTAAGGCGACAACTAGACGACATATTGTAGAAAATAAAAAAATAAAGTCGAAGAACTATATTAAGTTGGGTATAATCGAATAGGTATTTGAAAATTATGTTAAGGGTTCCTATATCGTTTTTTATTTACAGTGACCATTTAGAATCTATAACGACGTAAAGTTGGTTGGCAACCATTATCAATTAAAATTACAATGTAAATCCTATCTCCCTTAGGTATAAAGTACGTATAAAAAAGTAAGTAAGTAGTACGCAGACGGGTTATTAATTTTATTATTATTTATCGCGGGCTTTAAACGCGGCGACCGAATCAAGAAATTCCGTAACGATAATAAACCTAACACCCCCCACTCCGACCAACAACGGTGCGACGTTGAAAGCCGTGCATCGTCTAATGTCATTTCAATTCGGCAGACTTCGGCACGGTGTTTGTGTGCGTGCGACTAGACGTATGCGTATGCGTGAAGACTAGCTGCTAACTGCTCATAACTGATTCTATCTCTTTTAGACACAATGCTAGGTGAGACAGCGTGCTTTTTGGCCGCGTCCACGAGTGAGTTCGAGCCCGCGACTAGTAACTTTAATTAATATCAAAGAAAAAAAAAACGGCATAAATAAAATATAATATTTAACATTTCTTGTAAGGTTTTTAAGTTCTATTGTAATTCAGGAAAATTATGCTTATTGTATATCTTTCAATAAAAAAAACCAGGGCACTGCGGGCAAATTGAAATTGCTTAAAAAATGTAAATTCATCAATACAATAAGTTGAAAAATTTACAGACAAAAGATTATGCAACGCGTATTACCATTTATGCAGTAAGCATCACGAACACTTATTTTTATGGGGTTCATTTTATGTAAAAACACCGCGTCCTTTTATACATGACTAGATGACCCAGCTTCGTTCGTGCCATAAAAAAACTATTTTCTTAAGTTACATGTGATCAGATGATGACATTATATACCCCATGTTAGTCCCTGAATTTCAACCAAGATCATTGCCAAAATTTAATAAAATCGATTAAAAATTCATTCAATGACAAATCTCTTCGCTCTTGTCACTTATGGAACGATCTACCTGTTAATACCATTTCTACTGTAGGAGGCCCAGAAATTTCTGGAGAGTCTTGCCTACACTCGCTACGCTCTGGCCAGACGGATTGACGAGGGTCTGATGTAATTTTTAACAACTTATAAACGGCTTAACGTGATCTTTGAGACACGGAAACGGTGATGTTCAAATGCACGTAATAGAAGTGTATATCTCATTGGTACATGCCGGGGTTTGAACCGACCCTTTTAAGAATTTTAAAGAAAGCGTTCTTACAACCGAATGCTTATATTGATATTATATATATTTTAAAATGATATTATTATATGATTGCACCAATAATTGATCAAATTTGACCGCAAGGTCTGATTGACCGAGATTCTATTTGGGCTTTAAGTACGCCTTTGTGCAATGATGTTATTTAAAAAAAAAAACGTATACACGATGGCGACTCAAATAGACAGACAGGTATGTGGCCGTGTCGTGTCATACTCCGAACAGTAATAAATAAGTGCAGGGGAGACAAACATACAGACATAGCTTCTTATACATTTATAATATTAGCATAAATGTTACATTCTTTTAAAATTGCTTACACATTATAACCGACGAAATCTGTCAAAACACGAGTTTGGCACAAGAAAAGAACCTTTTGTTCGCGCCGAATTCGAAAATGGAACACGAAAAAGCGGGAAAAAATCGTATTCGATCACGCGATGTTTTATACATTGACAATCGAATGATTTTATTATTTAAAATAGCTTATATTTATTGAGAAGTAATCGAATCGTAACTTTACGTAAGACAGAGCTTATAAACCTTCTCCTCTCCCACAATCGCACCCGCACGGTAAATCAATGTAACAAATTAATAATTTGATTTTCTTCTCTTCGAAGGTCCTCAGTGGTCTAGCATTCAAGTGCGTGGATTTACACGCAATCGGGACACAATAATTTATTTGTGTGATATTTCTCGAGTTTGGTACGCTAGAGACATCGACGAGCTTGCCAAAAGTTGGCTAAATGTAAATCCCCTTTTAAAAAAAAGTGAGGTTTCTATCCACTCCGCAAAGGATACACGGTCGTGATACTAGCTGTTTTACCCGGCTTTGCTCGTGTAAACGGCGACACGAAATTAACTTCATCGCGCATTATTTTGATTTTGCTAAATCTCCTAAGATATTCATTTAATTTGCATGATGTAAAGGGAAAAAATAATCTTCATAAAACGCTCAAGCTAAGTAACGTATTCAAAATGATAATGATTAATATCGTATTTGTGCAAATAGCTTTCTAATTACCGCTTTATAATTGCCCATTTTTTTTGTATTAAAATGGATATAGTATGTTATTCTTAAGAGATAGACATATGCCATCGCTGTCTTTTCTGTAGACCTATATAAAATACACAATTCCACCATACATTATTTTGTTATATCTCAAAGGGTTTAAGCAGCGCAGCGTTAACGTTAAAAGCTCCCAGACAGCTTATTTTTTTCTGACACCTCCAACAAATATCGTTTATGTATACAAAAACTCAACAAATTATCCTTCTTTAAGAACCACTCTATCTATTGGTGAAAACAGCAGGAAAATCGGTGCAGTAGTTTTTGCGTTTATCGCGAACAAACAGACGCGGCGGAGTTTTTGTTTTAGAATATAAGTTCGTATCCATCAACTATTGGGCCGAATAGCTGTAACCGTCATGCGATTCGACCGAATGAGGAATGAGGGGTCATTCGAGAGTTCCTCATTTTTTTTACAGGTCTAAAATAAATCAGGTTACGATTTATAGGAAACAAATTAGCCGTTTCTGCACCTTTATATTATTATATTGACCTTGGCGTTAATAATGATAGTCTAATTGTATGTGAGGTAACTGCGCCTGTAATGGACCACTATTATATTATACTATGCTGTCTTAGTCCCCTATTCCCCCTGAATGGCCCAACCGCAGACCCATACCCCTCAGGTTGGGTCTGCTGCTGTTGAGTAGACTTCGAAGAAACGAGTGCCTTCACTCCGTAGCCACAACTCAGACTTAGCTGTTAAGGCACGAGGGCCAACAGTTTTTTTTTTAAGACGGTGAATCCTAAAATCGCCTAACGATACGACCCCAGCCTGAAGGGCCACCGCGGGATGTCGCATGCCCGAATCACCGTGAAGCCTCCTAAGCCTCCCTGCGTGCCTTAACAGCTATAATCAGCCAACAGTGAAAGAGAGACGGTTTATTGGGTTTTAGTCCGTAGGCTCCTTGGGGTCTCCTTATGAGGCCTCACGGTCGTATCATTGATGATTTATTTATTTAAAAACTTAATTACACTTTGTACAAAGGCGGACTTAATGCCGTTAGACATTCTCTGACAGCCAAACCTTTGGGACATTTAGACAGTATCAATGGTAAGTAGGTGCAATATTATTAAATGACAATTTGTAAGATATATGTAGGTATATGTAGACATAACAACAAATACATACTAATAATACTTAATAATTACATTCTAATACATAAACAAGTACATATATAAATTATTCATTATGGATTATATATATAATATATATATATATAATATAATAACAGTACACAAAATAAAACCAGTCATGTGAAGAAGTGGCTAAGAAAAAGGTTACAAAGGAACAAGACACCGCTGCAAAGGTGTGGAATAAACGGAAGAGGTAAAAAAAAAAATGTAAAGATAAATTTTAAGTTAAAAGATAGTATTTGTACAACTTACTCTTGAATATTGCACGATTAGGAGCTTGTCTAATATCTTGGGGTAATTCATTCCACAAATTAGCAGCGACGACAGCAAACGATTTGAATGATTTGATTTGATTTGAAAAAAAAAAAACGATTTAGAGACGAAAGAGGTGTGGTGAGAGGGAATGGAAAGAACAGGAACGAAGGGTTTTTACATGATGCGAGCTCAGATAATTAAATCTGCGTATATAAAAAAAAACGGTATTACGAACAAATTTTTACGAGTATTTAATAATAAAAAAACTTTATTGTACAAAGTACAAAGGCGATCCTATTGGCCATCATTTTTTTTTTATTTTAAGGTGTAAACGTAAATACATATTAGATTCTTATGACCATTATTGGTACATATACCCTAAAATTTAATAGTCCACTGTGAACATATTAATTTTTGTCAGTTTTTTTGCTTCTTTGTTTATGATTCATAATTACTAACCGATCTAAATAATCATCGGCTAACCTGTGATTAACTAACAAGTATTTATTTATGATTATTATATATTAGTGTAACCTTTAAAATTTGCCGCTTTGAAGCTAATTAAAGAATATATATATATATATATATATATAGTTCAGTAAACATTTTATAACCTGATTCTTTAATTAGCTTCAAAGCGGCAAATTTTAAAGGTTACACTATACAAATATTTAAATATATATATATATATATATATATATATATATATTTAAATATTTATTCGAAGTAGATACAAAAATATTAAAATAAAATATATTAAAAAACTAATTACAAATAAAACTAAACTAAACATACCTATGAAATTAAAACTATTCTACATTGTTTTTTTTTTACAATATCAAATTTTATTTATTTATTTATTTAGGAAAACTTACAGCTACAATACAAATATAGGAAAGATAATAATACTATAAAGCCGTTAACAAGAATTGACAAATAAACTATTTATATTATTAATTATTTATATTAAAACAAAATCTAAATTTAACCTAAAAAATAATAATAATACATAGCAAATAAAAATGAACTACAAAATAAACTATATAATTACAAATAGACCCTTTGCCTTCCCTATCACCTCATTCATCATCCATTGTGAGAAGAACACAAAAAAAAATGAAGCTTAAATTTATTAAATCAAATTTTGCTCTTTAATTTAATTTAATCTAACGCTTACCATAAATTCAAGGTCGCTCAGCGAGCCATGGAGAGAGCTATGCTTGGTGTATCTCTGGTGGATAGAATTCGAAACGTTGATATTCGTCAGAGAACGAAAGTTACAGACATAGCTTTAAAAATTAGCAAGCTGAAGTGGCAATGGGCCGGACACATCTGCCGCAGAACCGACGATCGATGGGGCAAACGGGTTCTAGAGTGGAGACCACGTACGGGAAGACGCAGAGTGGGACGACCCCCCGCCAGATGGACAGATGACCTAAAGAAGGTCGCTGGTGGGGGTTGGATGAGGGTAGCGAAAGATCGCGTTAAGTGGCGAGCCTTAGGGGAGGCCTACATCCAGCAGTGGAGAGATACAGGCTGATGATGAACGCTTACCAGTTAACTAAAATGTATCGTCCATTGATTTTTCCTTTAAGCTTACCTAGAACAAAAAGAAAGAAAAAAAAAATTAGAACAGATATACACCTGATATATACCTGACCTTTGAAATATCCTTACGGCCCTGTTGTACCTAAATAACCAGTCGTTCAAGGGAATTGGCTATGAATAGGAAACGAAGTACGCGGAAGATAATTGAGGCAAATTTTACTGAGCCAGAACGGCTCGGTTACTAAATAATAATAATAATAAATTATTTATTGTACAAAACCAAAACAAGTGCAGGTACATAGGCGAGCTTAATGCCGTAAATGCATTTTCTACCAACTAACCTTTGTGACTGAGATATGTAATGAGCGGGTGCAGCAGAAGAAAATTAATAGTTATAATCATTTATTACTATATAAAACACATATTAATTACAAACATACAGTACTTATACATAAAAAAAAAATATTTTATTTATTTATTTAAAAAACTTTATTGCACAAAGTACAAAGGCGGACTAATGCCCGAAGACATTCTCTAACAGCCAAACCTTAGGGACAAATTTGAACAATTATAGGTGCAATCATTGAAATAATAATAATGCTATAATTATAAAAGTTAATTTAATAGGATTGATATATACTTACATCATATATCTTCATATATATCATAATATCAATATACTACATACTAATAATACACATTATTATATATACTACTTACTAACGCTGTCAGGAGCTATTTAAGAAGTGTGAATACACCAGTTTTTTAAAAGATGACCTGGTATTTGCTTGCCGAAAGAGTTGGAGACAAATGCAGTGTGATGTGAGGGAACAGATAGAAGGGAGTTGTAAGAAGAGCGAAGAGATATGTCATGGAGAAGAGAGATAGGCAAAATTGTCCTTAAGGTATTTCGGTGTCGCAGGCTCATTCAAAACCGAGAACAGGAGACAGAGAACTCTAAGATTTCTGCGACAACGAATTGGTAGCCACTTCAACTTAGCACGATATTCAGATATGTGTGATATTCAAAAATGTCCTACATATACAAATAAATATATAACTAAATATAAAATACATACATATACGCATATATAATAAGTGCGTTATGGCGACTTGTTCTGCTTGTGAAATAAGTATGTGTATAGCTTATCTTTAAATATTTTAAGAGATGGTGCCTGTCTGATACTTAAAGGAATCCGTATTAGACTCAATGTCAAATGATCGTGCTAACAGCTCTCCGCTTTTTTATTTGGTTATGTGCAATAAGTGTCACAATGCATCAGAGAAACATAATTATTATTCGCACACAAAACTATTTAAGCCTCAAAAATGAAGAACACACACACACACCTACTCCAGAGTGCCCCCGTTCCCCGTGCAATCGTTTTATTAAATAAAATCGTGCAGTCCTATGAGAATTTTGATGTGTTCGCGCATCAACGGATGTGGAAAGTAAAAACATTGTTCTAAAGTACTTGGAGCCATATTAATTCGCACATCTAGTCACTTGTGTTTGAATTTTGTTATGAAATATGTATTGTTTGGACGTATAATCTGTTATGTACATTTTCATGGAAATAAATAAATAAATAAAATTTATGTATAACGTAAAAAAATATACATATACGTGGTAATTCTATTGATAGAATCAAACAACTTTACTAAGAAACCATATGTCGGTAATGACAATTTTTTTGGCTTCTCCATACAAATTGTCTATTTTAAAGTTTGTATGAAGAAGCCTTTTTTTTTTCACACAGTACATATTTATTTATGAACCTATCGTTCTAGGTGTTATTTTTCTAAGATTAGCTGATTATCTTCTCCGAAGTATCGTTACAGTGATAACCGTTTAAGAGGTTGGTAGAAGAACAGTTTAGGCTAAATTTTAGAAGATTCTTAAAATAGATTTTATGGGGTCGATTTAGAGTCGTGATTGGCTTAGATTTGTATTGTAGACATCGTAAAATATAATTATATAATAATATGTCTGGTAACTTGCTGTCGGCAAATTATAGCGTACGACGTGATGGTTGAACCACATTGTCCAGTAAGGCTTGTTTCAAGCGGTGTTATTTGTGTGTAAATATCACCATAGCAAACGGCACATACTTTCAACGAGAACAACAAATACATATGTGTTAGGCAGACCGATGGTAGTAATTTGCCCAGTCTTTTCGTACCGATAAACCCAATAAAGTGTATCTACTTTTCGGGATCAGACTCGAATTGCTGTCATGCCCAGTCAAGCCGGAATACTGTTAGGGATTGATGTCTGTGCGCGTCACTTAATATGAGGTAAGCGCAAGGTTACATGTCGGCTAGTATAAAAAAATGATATCTTTACCAATACCAACTAATACCAATACACCTCAAAGCAGACTTATAAATTAATCTCTGCTATATCTAGATTATCAAAAAAAATGGTCAAAAAATAGATATGATCTGCTTTTAAAGTTATTACTATTATTTATTGGCGCTGTGGTGGCCTAAAATCCTACAAAGGTCGGTACAAACCCTACGGCATATACCCATGAGAAATACACTTTTCTTATGTACATTTCTCATAGATTTACAACACCATCTTTCCCGTGCGTCGTTGGTCCGGTTCCACTAACCGGTCCGGTACCAACTTGTGAAATCGTTAATTATTGGACATCAGATCCTCGCCAACCCGTCTGGCCAGCGTGGCGAATGTAGGCCAAAATCTACAGATATATGTTCTGGAATCTAATCTTTAAAAGTGGGGGTCTAGGATGCTGTGTTCTAGGGGCTTGTTATTTATAATTGTTAAGCTAGACTAAGTACCTAAATATTTTTGCATATTTTTTTTTATTGTAAATTGTGTGAAAGTAAAAATAAATAAAATCATTGGTCCTGCTATTACAATGTTTATTATTAAAGTTTTTTTTATCCTAGTGTTGCCATGTCTAAATGTCTGTCTAAGATTTATTCCCGCCGGTTAAAGTAGTTCAAGGTCGTCTATGGTCCGTGAATTGGGGTCTTTATTTGGTTTAGGTTAAACGGTCGACTTTAGGTCAAACTTCATTCAATTAAGTTAAATTATTTAGGAGCGTTAGGTTTTTGCATCTCTCTAGCTCGCACAATCATTTCAAGCGAAGTGCTGATGCCGGTCGATAGGGGCTGGTGTCAGTTGCTCCTATTCTTGAACCTTGCGTACCGTTTACCATCAGGTGGGCACAAGTCACATGTCGTGCTAGTATTAATAAAAAAAAAGACATCTACGAGCTTGCCACTTGTTTTGATTGGCGTATAGTTAATGTTGGCTAAATGTGAATCCGCTTCTATATAAGCGTGGTTTCTGACAACGGGAAACGGTCGTGTTGATAATTTATTCAATCCTTATCAAACAAATATTTAAAAAAAAAACAATCCTTATCAAACAAATATTTAAAAAAAAAAAACTAGTACAAATGAGAATGCACATTTTTCTTAGAAAATGTTCTCGTGTCATAATATTTACTTTATTATTTTATAATATATTGTGATTTCATAATCTGTAATATTTTTTTTACTGTAATATTTGTAATTACATAGTTTTGATCCCGTCAATTTGAAATCCAGTGTTTTATCTATAATAAAGTACCTGATCATAATAAAGAACCTAATCGTATAATAACTGTTTTGTAACTATTTCATACATAAATCTTAACCAATTGACTATTTAGTTAAATTATATTTTAATGCAGGGGTAAATCAGATATTGAAATTAAATTTTATAAAAAACACAATAAATAGATATGATTATTGAATTATATTTTGTTGAGGCACGCTTCAACAAAGTTAGGGCCTAGTTTTGGGCAATCTCTTTTATTATCCCGTAAGTTTTTTTTTACTATTTTACCAAAAATAATATGCGTCGTAACTAAAAAGTCTATTTTGGAGGGAAAACAGCATCGTGTCTGAGCTTAAATTTTAATTAAAACTTTAAGAGTAAGTTTTACTATTGGAAATTAACGTGACAAACATTTTGTATAACAACGACGATCGAGTTTAGAAAATTGCAAAATAAATATTAACTTTGACGTCGTCGCCATCTTTCTTTTTTATATAATACTAGCTGTTTTGCCTGGCAATGCTTTTTTGAATATTCTATATCTCCTAAGGTATTTATCTAATTTGTATGGTGTAAAGGAAAAATATAAACTTCATAAAATGCTCAATCGAACTAACGTATTCAAAATGATAAGGATTAATACTGTATTTGTGTAAATAGCTTTATATTTACCACTTTATAATTGGCTATTTTTTTAGTATTAAAATGGATATAGTATGTTATCCTTAAGAGATAGACATATGCATCCGCGGTCTTTTCTGTAGACCTATATAAGATACACAATTCCACTATACATTATTGTGTTATATCTTAAAGGGTTTTCGTTGAAAGCTCCCAGACGGTTTATTTTTTTCCGACACCTCACACAAATGTCATTAGTGTATTTACCAAATATGTGTACTTAACAAATTATATACTAAATCCTTCCTTGAGAACCACTCTATCCATTGGTGTAAACAGCATGAAAATCGGTGCAGTAGTTTTTGAGTTTATCGCGAACAGACAGACATTTATAATATGTAGTGATAAAAATACACCTATAAGTATTCTGCTATAAAAGTTAGCTTTCTAAGACCATAAAAATAAAACTAAATTACAGAAAAAATACATAATAAATATGTAAATAAAAAAACAAACTAACTAATGACACTTTAGTTTATTTTGAAAAATAATAGTTTATTTATACATTGTATCTTAAATATTTTGGGGTAACCTAAGATCATTGCACCCGGTTACCAAATAACCTCAAACGACGTCATCCGAAGTTATTTTTTTGTTGCTAAAATTAAATGTGCATTTTCGTTTTAGACCCCCATCTTCATATCAAAAGAGTTAATTAATTTGTAAACGGGTTTTAAAAATAAATTTTTATTGGTTCTATAATAATAAATGCCTCGTTACAATTTTCGGCTTGATTTATAACTCTTACACGGAATTCGGGGGGTTTTAAAAGGTTGGCAACACTCGTTCAAGAATATTATACCTAATTATATCTTTTAATTATTTAATTATTAACAACGGAATTTATTGACTTTTGACTAAAAATTGTAGCACAACATTACATACATACATATCTTCACGCCAGATCCCTTGCGGGGTAGGCAGAGCAATTGAGCGCCATTTGACACGATCACGACATACCTCTTTCGCTTCGTCAACATTCATTAACCTCTTCATACATGCCCTTTGGTTACGAAGATTTTTTAATGCACCTTCAGCCAGTGTTTTATTTATTATTTTATTTAGTTATATAGCACAATGTAGGAAAAAAAGTACATATTGTGATGCACTACTGACGCTGTTGTTATGTCTGTTTACGGCTATAAAACTGAACCGATAAAGTTAGAGACATAGCTTTCAAAATTTCGGTCACGTCTCGGTCTTAGAGCCGACGAAATAGATGTACAAATGACCTTAAAAAAGTTGTTGGTAAAATTTGGATTCGGATGAAGAATAGTGGAGTGTTTTACGTAAAAAATGGACCCCTAGAACTTTTTTTTGGTCACAAAACCAAGACTGGGCTTTCTTCACACACGATGGATCCAGCACCCGCACGGTGAATCCATGGATTGCTAATGAATTTGTCTACTCGTACTCGAAACAAAAGTACCAGGTATACATAAATTAGAAGAGCCAACCGCATTCAGGGTAAATGACATCCTGCTCATGCAATATGGATTTTATGAAATTCAAAAGAAAATTACCAGGAGTACATACATTCAGGAGGTAATAGAGGAGACAGGTATAGGAGAAATAACACCGCTTGAATCAAGATTTGTACTATCCTTGTGTGTTCCTAGGAACCCAGGCTTTTATTTCATTTATTTGTTTGTCTAATTAATTGACAGAAATATTACTTGGACATTTAGACATGTGAACCTACGCCCACCTGACGTTGGGTCAAACAGCTGATAACCTATATTTGACTTTATTATGACGAGAAATACTAGTACTTAATTTTTACATAAGCAGCTATAAAAAACACCTAATTAACTAAATTAATGCATAAAATAGTAATTTAATTATTTTTTTGACATATTAATTATGTAGTGGTCGGAGCGGTGTAGATTAAAGAATCGGTTGACAGATATTTTGATAGTTGATGCAGATTATACTAATGTATTCACGGATGACTTACGAAGTGGCTGGTGGTCAAGTTTTTGCACAAAGTGAATGACATTGTATCGGTCAATATTGCTTACTTGGTGGTCTTTTTCAACCTACTCATATAAAAGCAGGACATAATCTATGTTTGCCTCTTCAATGTATGTACTCCTGGTAATTTTATTTCTAATTTCATAAATATTGCTTGAACAGGAGGGATTATTTTATTTATTTAATTAAACACTTTATCTGACTATAGCAAATTGTTACCTAAGCCATATTTAAAAAAAAAAAAAAAAAACCTAACATAGGCGAGCTATAACGCCATAAGGCATTCTTCACCAGCTAACTTCGGGGATCATGAAAGGTGATGGGCAGGATGAAGAAAAATATGGATTTAAATAATTACGCATATATAGCACTTAAAAATACATACACAATGTAAAAACAATACACATACATACCATATAATAATATAAAATAGATATACAAATTGCCGTTAATTGTTTTTAAAAACATTCGCAGACGTACATTTATAGCCAGGGGCAGCTTTGGGACAGCAACAGTGACGGAATCTGAATATCTGCTAAGGAAGAAATCTTTAGCTAATTGTTCTGAGAGGAGCGAAGCGCACGTCATGCATATCAGAAAGAAAATCAAATTTAAAGTACGAATGTGTTTTAGAATGATTGAAAACGTTAAAAAGTAAAGAGGAAGTTGGACAGACCGTCGAAAGCTTCACGCTGAAGTAGTGTCGGCTCTTCTAATTTATGTATACCTGGTACTTTTGTTTCTACGAGTAGACAAATTATCAGCAATCCACGGATTCACCGTGCGGGTGTTGGATCAATCGTATGTGAAGAAAGCCCAGTCTTGGGCATGTGACCGAAAAAAGTTGTAGGTGCCCCTTTTTTTTACGTAAAACACTCCACTATAATCTTCATCCGAATCCAACTTTTACCACCTATTTTTTAGCTGAATATCTGCGTTCGTCGTCGGTTCCAAGACCGTGTTCAGAATTTTGAAAGCTATGTCTGTAACTTTGTTTTCATGGCAATATAATAAATTACGTCAAATCGTGAGAACTCTAATTTAATACAGATTATTAGTTTTTCATTATAAAAAAGATAAAAATCTTAATGAATTGTGGAGCCGAGGGACAAGGTTCGATGTTTATGGCAAATAAATCGCGGACGGACACGCCGGCGACTTCAAACGCCTCGGGCTCACCTTAAATACTTACCATAGACTTAAACAATGTCTGGGTTGTTTTCGTTACACATTTTTTAAAATATTTTTTTTTGTATTTATGTAACGTTAAGTAATTCAGGTTGCCGTAAAGTCATACTAGTTAGTCCTATGTTTATATCAAAATCAGTCCACTAGTTTTGGCGTGAAGGCAAGAAAAACACAGACAGAAAGCTTCATTCGCGTTTATTTTATTAATTCAGTTTTTTTTAATGATTTATTATGTTTATTGAATCAGATTACCTAAAATAACAATGATTTACGTTTTAATTAACGGAATTATTTATATTTTAATAAAATTATTACATTATTTTAGATTTTAGAACGTTACCTTAAAAACATTAGTCAGCGGGAGTGACCTCACTTAATAATATAAAGACCAGAAAATCAAAGCAAAGCGCGCATTTTTTAGATTTAAATAAATTATTTTATTTATAATTTTATTAATTAAATAGGAAGCTAAAATCTAAACCAAAAAATATTTTAAAATATAAAAAAAATGGAATTCTTCGCGCCATTTTTCACAGATATGTCAAGTGCAAGTTTTTGTTATGTAAACTACTTTTCTGTGGATATTGTTAGTCAAAAGTGGTGTTGTTTTGTTTAATAATGTGCTACAATGAGAATAATTATGGAAAAAAATAAATTGGACTGTATATATCCCCATATATACAGTCCAAGTTGCATTTTATTTTTTGCGGTTATCCCGCGCTGTGAACTCCCATATTACACCCGACGCTTAGGCCGTTTATGCCGCGATTAACTCCAAGAAATGAAATTCTGCAATATATGCAATTTGATAATTAACTCAAGAAAGAAAGATATATTACGTCAGACTTGGCTGTATAGGCTAGACCCTTTGCCTTCCCTATCAGACCATCCACCAGGAGAAGAACACATAAAAAATATTTTATCTAAATTTAAACAATAATATTTGTTTCAAAACTTGGGTAAGGTCGATCGAAGGTATTTGTTGATTATTTTAATTAATCAATTAATCACTGATTATTGCATTTTCATGTAAATTTTGCTAAATTCTATACAAATTAGTACATAAATATTGATTCATTTAAATATATTTCACCACTGGAAACCTTGTTTGTGAACAAAATGTGAATTATAACAAACTTCCACTGACCATCTGACAAGCTCCTTCCAATCGCATCTTTAAAAAACTACTTAATACTTAATAACAAGCAGAACAATATATTTTAACTCCAAAGGTTTAAAGTATGCAACTTTAACCTTAGTTTTTTTTTTTTGGTTCTCTTCTCCCGATGGATGATGAATGAGATGAATGATAGGGAAGGCAAAGGGTCTAGCCCATACAGCCAAGTCTGACGTAATATATCTTTCTTATTAATGAGGTCATCATCAAATTCCAGATGCTGCAGAATTTGATGCTTTTCTTGGAGTGACTCGCGGCTCCATAGCTCAAACACGTCGGGTAAAATATGGGAGTTGACAGCGCGGGAAAACCGCAAAAAATACTTGCAACTTGTGCCCCATATTTAAAGTCCAATTTATCGTTTTCCATAATTATTCACATTGTAGCACATTATTAAACCAAACAACACCACTTTTGACCAATCCACAGTAAATTAATTTACAAAACAAAAACTTGCACTTGACATGCCCGCGCAAAATGGCGCGAAGAAATCCTCATTTTTTTTTTCCTAGTATTTTTTTTTAATAAACGTTTTTTTTTCTTTTTCGTTTTTTTTATTATTAGATTTGATTGTGTAATTAATAAATAAATACACAACCAAAAAATAGTTCTATAAAGTTTTTTTTTATGTTGGGACAGTTTTACACTTTCTCCGAATTTTAATAGTTGCTATAAACACGGATTTAAGAACAAAGGCCTCATTCAAAATTGTAACTCTTTCGAGCGCGACAAAAAAGGTATATTCTTAAAATCATTCTATTGTTTCTTAAATTAAATAGACACGATATTTTTAGTTATTACCTATTGGTCTTTACGATCCAAGTTTCTGGTTAGAATTAAGTGTCCTCGGCACACTACGCCCATCGAATAGTCGTAATTTTATTTATTAATTTTTAGTTTTTATAATTTAGTTCTTAATTTATTTTATTTTTTAATCTTTGTACTTTACTCCGAATAAATTGGCGGAGGTCTAAACAGAAGCTTTAGCTATACTAAAATATTTATTTAATTTTTATTTTATTTTAAATTCTTTATTGCACCAAAACTTAAAATTAGGTACATAGGCGAGTTTAATGCCTGTTAGGCATTCTCTGACAACTAACCTTTGGGATGGTGAGAGATTATGGGCAGGGTGCAACAATCTAATAAAATTAGTCTAATTTATAAATACACTACATACCAAGCAATTACATAAACTACATGCAAGTATTATGAACATATAATACATATATATGTATATATATATATATATATATATATATATATATATATATATATATATATATATATATATATATATATATATAAATAAACATACATAAACATATTGCGTGCCAAATATTCAATGTGTACTAGATGCAGTGTGCTCCTGCTTATCAAGAAACAAGTTAGTGACTAATTGTTTAAAAACATTGACAGATGGTGCCCGTCTAATGGCCAGTGGTAGTTTGTTCCACTGGCGGGCTGCAGACACAGTGAAGGAATCTGAATATCTGCTAGAAGAGTGGGATGGGCGCAGGGTCACATGTCGTGCTAGTATAAAAAAAAAAAAAAAAAAAAAATTTACACGGAAATTAGATGGCGCTGTGTGACCTATCTGGAAATATTATTTATTTATTTAAAAAATATATTTTATGTGACCTTGCCCCCACCTGATGGTAAGTAGCAAATGAGGTCCATGAATGTTAGCAACTGGAATCAGACACTTGACTGGGCAATACGTGGAAACACTTTACTGGGTTTATCGGCACGAACGGTGGATACTTCCCCGCCCCGGCAGATTGGTAAAATTACCACTATTATTCTGTCTACCACCTTACTACATTATGTTTTATATTGTGCTAAAACAATTCATATTTTAGTTTTTTTTTTTTTTTAGGTTTAGTTCATAGTTATTTAATTTGATTATTTTTATTAAGTAGTTAGTAATCATTATTTTATATACATAACATCTGGTTGCATTAAACATAATTACAACTCGAGTTGATATCAATCCAATAAAGCGAAGAATAAGCCACAAATTCGGCAACAAAAAAACACCCGATCAGAAATATGTTGAATTTAATGCGACCGAAAGACAAAAAGGTTGAACAGTTTCCGAGAACCGATGACCGAAGCCGCCAATTACAATAGAATCATTTTGCGGTAACATGGACACATATTTACATCTCAAAATTAAGACATTTTACTCATATGACTAATATATATATATATATTTATTTATTTATTTATTTAAAACTTTATTGCACTATGTACAAGAGGCGGGCTTAATGCCGCTAGGCATTCTCTAGCAGCCAACCTTTGGGACAATACAGAGCATTAACGTTGAAAGGTAGGTGCAACTGGCTATATGAAACATTTACATAATAAATTAAATCGTTCTTATATATACAATATATATATAACTACAAATACACATACATTCAAATATACAGGGTTACAGGGAAAGTTTTGTTGTGTAATAAATGTTATTTGTATATGTTATACATTAGACGTAATCAATCAGTAATGTTTTTTGTTGTCTGTTTTTTTTCTATGAATTCTAATAAAATCCTAGATTGTCATACCTTGTTAGATAGCTGATGAAACGTAGATATTTTAAAGCACATCTGCAAAACATCTGCCGTAAATTTTTTTTTAGAAAAATTAACGTTCTAAAAATGTATTATCTTTTTTAACTTTAAATCGGCTCATCATTACAGCCCCTAGAACACAGCGTCCTAGATCTCCACTGCTGGAGATGGGCCTTCCAGAACATATATCTGGAGAACTTGGCCTACACTCGCCACGCTGGCCAGACGGCTTGGCGAGGATTTGATGTCAATTTTTATGACAATTTATTAACGATTCCACAAGTTGGTATTAGTGGAACCGGGACCGACGGCTTAACGTGCTCTCCGAGGCACGGGAACGGTGGTGTTGTAAATCTATGACAAATGTACTTAAGAAAAGTGTATTTCTCATTGGTACATGCCGGGTGGGTTTGAACCGACCTTTGTAGGATTTAAGGAACGCGTTCTTTCAACCGAGCCACCACCGATACTACGACCAATTTCATTAACTTACTTACAATTTTGGTTATTTAGTTCATAATGCGTCTTATCTTAGATGTAAAAATCAAATAATAATAATAATTAGACGCACTTTCATAATTTGTAATTTAATAGCCAATAAATCGGCAAATTTTTTTAAAAAAATTAAAGTCTAATATCTCGAACACGGTTAAGTTTGGTAATTAATTTGGTAAGTAATTAAATAACAAAAAAAAAAGTTAAAGTGTATACACACGTTTCGGGATGGGGCTCGAATTGCCATGTCCAGTCAAGCCGGCAGTGTTAGGGACTGATGTCAGTCATAAGTGTCTTTTTTGCGCCCCACTTACCGTCAGGTAGATGCGTCTAGTATAAAAAAAAATACTCGACAAATCTTGATAAAATATAAATATTTTTTTAAAATACAATAATATGCAACTGACCCGTTTTCATTGCTCCCAGGTGTATTTACGAACAAAACTCAGCCGAACAATAAGACTAAAGCAAGTAAAGAATGCCAATCACAAAAGACAGTTTTTTTTTTTTTCAATTATTCGCAAGAATGAAAATTACAGGTCGGGCCTACTGGGGGCCTATTACCGATTCGCCATCGAATACTTGATAACTCCATTCATCATCAGCTATCTCTCCAATGGATGTTCTTTCACGTATCTGCGTCTTCCCGCACGTGGTTTCCATTCGTTCGTCGGTTCAACAGCAGATGTGTCCGCCAACTGCCACATTAGCTTACAAATTTTAAAATGTCAGTTGTAGCGATTATTATCGACAATGACCAAGGATGAACGTTTTCGGCTCCAAACGACATCCTTTGCCTCACACGATTTTTAAGAAAACAACTGTCAGACAGATTCGTTTCTTTTTCTCGCGGCAACAGCTGCATCGAACTAGCATAGCTTAAGCTTTTTTAACAAATACTACTTTAATTATAAATCAGTATATTTTTCACATTTCTCTTCTGCGAGATATTGTCACCCCCTTGCTTGGGTAAGTATTGAATAGAAAATAGTACGCGGTCACTTCATGACCACGTGCAGTGATTTTAATTTATTTTGTGCACCACCGCTGCAGTCTCACCATCTATCTTGTCTTGGTGTAGACTGAAGTGGTGGTGGATTTGGAGATGGAACGTAACGCGTGTTCCCCGTGCGTTCCAGGGTTCTATGTCTGGACTTTAGAGCTGGGACCTCTTTTAAGAAGATAACCCCGATGCCCAGGATCCCCGTGACGCCTCGTTATCCGCTTGGGATCGGCAGCGCTCTCCGGGTCCCCACCTTCAGGCTGTCCGAGGGAAGGTACCTCTACGTACGGTCAACGGATGCATTAAAGAGTGATAGGGCTAACTTTTGGCTTACGACCCTCCCTTTATATAATTGTAGATTCTCTTGCTCTGTTAACTTCATCTTACTTAATATATTAACTTCACTTGCTTAAATTCCTTTGTTTTATTTTAATGTCGCGCATAACGTGACACAGTGACTTTGGTTCTCTGACGATTATCAACGTTTGGAATTATATCCATCAGATAAATACCACGCATAGCTCTTTCCATAGCTGTCTGAGCGACCTTGGATTTATGGAGCAGACCCACTGTCAAAGTCCACGTCTCTGGTCCGTAAAATATTACCAAGGGAACCCACTGGCTAAAGATCTTTGTCTGCAAACATTGTGGTATGGATAAATGTGCCGAAATTTCAATCTTAGCTCAGAATGACTATAAGCATAACTCATCATGTGAAGTACGTAGGTGGTAGGTGGATTGATGGTGGTAATTCGCCCAGTCTGCTGGAGCGGGGAAGTATCCACCGTTCGTGCCGATAAACCCAGTAAAGTGTATCCACACGTTTCGGGATCAGATTCGAATTGCCGTCATGCCCAGTCAAGCCGGCATATGGTTAGGGACTGATGTCAGTCATGAGTGTCTGATTCCAGTTGCTATCATCCATGGACCTTACGCACAACGTACTGTTTACTGTACTAATAAAATAAAAAATATGCTAGCACATGTGACCTCTTGGGTTGCCACTATATGATGGACTAATTACATTGGATTATCCAGCTAGTTTAACAGCCATATATCCACTGTAATATACTCGTATGCACATGTCATCTAAGAGGCCATTGTGTAACTTTATGACGTTTTTACTTGTCGATCAAACTTAAATTTAAATTGGAATTTAAGAATAAGCCAGCAATGGTAAACTGTCACGCGTACAGCGATCATTACCCGTGTACCAGAAGTATGTAATTTGTAAATTATGTTATTGAAAAAAACTCGAAATTCCGGAAACCAAAAAATACGGTCAAGTAGCTTTAGATTATATACAAGTTATAGAGAATTAATATTTCATTACAGCCCCTAGAACACAGCGTCCTAGACCTCCACTGCTGGCGAATTTTGCCTACACTCGCCACGCTGGCCAGACGGCTTGGCGAGGATATGATGTCAATTTTTATGACAATTTATTAACGATTCCACAAATTGGCATTGGTGGAACCGGGACCGACGGCTTAACGTGCTCTCCGAGGTGTTGTAAATCTATGACAAATGTACGTAAGAAAAGTGTATTTCTCATTGGGTTCACGGGTGGGTTTGAACCGACCTTTGTAGGATTTAAGGTACGCGTTCTTACAACCGAGCCGCCACCACCGCGTGAATTAATATTACTGTAATAGTTAAAGTTAATTACTATTTTAATTAATTATAATAAAAACGGAAGTGAATTATTTTAACATCCCTAAGTTTTATTGAAGTTCATTGATAATCAGATTTCTTATTAAAACGTACTAGGCTAACATGACTTGGTGGGTGGTGTGCTGAAAGTCGATAGCTCTGTTCAGCGGTGTCGTGTTCCTCGTGTATTCCTTCCTTCACACGGGATGCAGGTTTGGTACATTTTATATACCAGTTTACTTGACAAAAGATCCAGCTTTCTTGTTAAAAGTACTAGGCTAGTATGACTTGGTGGGTGGTGTGTTGAAAGCCGATCTCTCTATTCAGCGTTGTCGTCCTACTTGACACGAATGCTGGTTGGTACATTTATCAGCAACATATAGACAGTATAAGTACTGCAGGAGTAATCTAGTATTGAAGCCTTAAGCCTGTTCAAAGTACTAGGCTAGCATGTCTTGGTGGGAGGTGTGTTGAAAGCCGATCTTTCTCTGTACATCGGTGTCGTATTCCTCCTTCACTCGGATGCTGGTTGGTACAATTTATACCAGTTAGTAGGAGCTGTTTTTTTTTTGTAGTTTTACTTGACAAAAGATCCAGCTTACTTGTTAAAAGTATTAGGCTAGTATGACTTGGTGGGTGGTGTGTTGGAAGCCGATCTCTCTGTTCAGCGGTGTCGTGTTTCTTATGTATCCTTCCTAGTGCACGAGTACTTTACCTAGAGTCTAGGGAACTGTTTTTTTTTGGTACAAGATCAGCTTTCTTGTTCAAAGTACTAGGCTAGCATGACTTGGTGGGAGGTGTCTCTGTTCATCGGTGTCGTGTTTCTCATTGTTTCATAATCTTCATTTTTATTTATCTACTTATGGATTGTGCTATTATCGAGTACTTTACCTATTTAATTTTTTGGTTTTTTTGTAGATTTACTTGACAAAAGACCCGTTTTCTTGTCAAAAGTACTAGGCTAGCATGAGTTTGTGGGTGGTGTGTTGAAAGCCGATCTCTCTGTTCACTGGTGTCGTATTCCTCGCGTAAAGGTCCTTACACGGATGCTGGTGCATTATTTCGCGTCATTAATTATTTTGTTCGCGGGCTTTTTTGTGCTGATAAACCACCTGCCAAGTAATTAAATATTGTAAGCTAAATAGGGTTGGCAACTTATCTTTCAGAATTTAAGTTAAGTTGTGTAACTTTTTTTTATTATTTAGTTTGTCTATTTATCGATTGTGTTTTTTTTGCTAGCTTTCTAGGAGTATTTTTTTATGCATAAACATTATAAAAAAAAATAAAAAAAATAAAAACAACATACATATAATAAGAAAAATATTTGCAAAAATAATTGATAATACAAGTAGGTAACTATAAGTATTATTATTTAATTTGACTATTTTCATTTTTTAATGTGTATTATTTCTTTCTAGCTAATAATTGTATCTTCTTTAATGCATATAAAAAACGTAATATACATTCATTTTTTTTTAAATACAAAAAAAATTAAATTGTAAAATAATAATACAATTAAGTAGCCTATATTAATATTTAATTGTTTTTTTTTTCTTTTCTGCTATTTTTAATGCAGTTTTTATTTATATTTATTTTTTATTATATTTTTTCTAGCTTTAAAAGTTTATAGCTTAGCTAGCTTATTCATTTTTAATTCTTAAGCTCTTTCACATTGTAAAAAAAATGATAATGCAAATAAATAGGTAAATTTTTTGTGTTTTTTTTTTGTTTGCTAGCTTTGTCAGCTATCTACCTAATTATTAATATTATCGTAGTATTTTTTATACATATAAAAAAAATATATTTAAAAAACTTCTTCTGTCTTTCACAATGACAATGTTATTGATAACCTACCTACCGGAAAATATAAGAATTCACCGTAGTTTGAGCTTTCACCGTAACATAACCACGTATTTTCGTTTCCCGCCATATTGCGTGTGAACAAGCGTGTCGAAGGCGGCATTAGACTGGAGTTACCAGCTGTAGGCGCCATCTGCCGCGCCGACCAACGGAAACAGCAAACTTACGGTAGGTACACATTTTGTGTCATTTGTATTAATTCCGTTAAAAGTTTACGCTATATGAGTTTATTATTAATATTTAATTTAAAACATCAGTCTTCGTCATTTAAAAAAAAAAAACCCGCCATTTTGAGATGACGTGTAAAGTGCAAGATTTTGTTTTGTAAATAACTTTACTGTGTATATTCTTAGTCAAAAGTGGTGTTGTTTTGTTTAATAATGTGCTGCAATGTGAATAATTATGGAAAACGATAAATTGGACTTTAAATATAGGGCACAAGTTGCAGTTTATTTTTTGCGGTTTTCCCGCGCTGTCAACTCCCGTATACCCTTCGTGTTTGGGCGATATTGACGTGAATTACTCCATGAAAAGCATCAAATTCTGCCACACCTGGAATTTGATGATCCCCAACTCGGTTATGAACATATATTATGTAAATAAATTACGTGTTTAGGGCTTATGTATTCTGTACAATGTCCTTTAAAGACACTTAAATCCGTGGAATCAAGTAATCTTTATTTTTTGACAGTTATAACTAGGTATATAAGTTTTAATCCGCGACCTGAACAAAGGTCTCTGGGACACCTGGATCTCTGGATACCCTGCACTCCCGTCACAAACAATATTGTAAAACATTAGTCGCTTGTACGAAAAATTACTATTAACTAATTATTTAAATACTTAAAAATACTAATACTCGGAGGTATCGGGTTCGATTCCTGGTCGGGACACAATAAATTAATAAAATTAATTTGTGATATTTCTCGAGTTTGGTAAGCTAGAGACATCAACTAGTCATGATTGGCCTATAGTAAAGTTGGCTAAATGTGAATCCGCTTCTTCATAAACGTGGTTTCTGACCACCCCGAAAGGGAAACAGTCGTGATGATACGTTACTTTACTTTGAAGTATCAGTATAATCACGACCGTTTTTCCTTTCGGGGTGGTCAGAAACCACGCTAATAAATAAGCGGATTCACATTTAGCCAACTTTACTATAGGCCAATCATGACAAGTGGCAAGCTCGTCGATGTCTCCAGCGTACCAACCTCGAGAAATATCACAAATAAATTAAGTATTAATTACATGTATTTATTTACATTGAAAAATATTTTTGTGTCTCAATCTCAACCAGGAATCGAACCCGGTAACTCCGAGTCTAAATCCACGGAATTAAACCGCTAGACTACTGTTATTTATTTTTTATTAGTTTCTTTAAAAGGTCTTTGACATTTAGGGATCTTTGGCAAATGCAAGAATAATGAACTGGAGCCGTAATAAATCCTAATTTAGGACCAGATTTAATAAACCCGATTAGGAAGATGCGTGCGCAAGCACAGGTATCCGAGCACAATGCAACGAATAAAAAAGAACTGCATTTTCAAAGTAAAGTAGACCGAATTCCGGTTCGAATCCCAGTAGGAACACAATAATCTATTTAATATTTATTGAGTCTAGTACGCTGGAGACATCGACGAGCTTGCCACTTGTCATGATGTGCGTATAGTAAAAGTCGATTTTTTTTTTAATATTTATACTAGCACGCAATGTGGCCTTGCACCCACCTGATGGTAAGTGGCGCGTGAGGGCCATGAATGTTAGGAACTGAAATCTAAAGACACTTACGACTGACATCGGTCCCTAACACTATGCCGGCTTGACTGGGCGTGACGGCAATTCGAGCCTGATCTCGACATGTGTGGATAACATTTTTTTTTTTAATGTTAAGTTATTTTGTAATTTGAGCCCAATCAGAAAACACATAGTCTAATCCCGGGATAGCTACTGGATTCCGGGATTACGCATAAAAATCCCGTATTTCCGGGATTGAAAAACAAGCTGAGGATTGTATTCTCTAGTTCCGTATAAATAAATAATTTAAAAAAAAAACTGCATTTCCCTAAAAATAAGAATCATTCAATAACAAGATTATGTGATAGTTAAAAAAAGCAGGTAGACGTCATTTGAAGTTTGAATCTTTGAGTTAAAGGTTCGAAATACCTTTCATTTCTGAAGGTTTATCAAAAAACAGTTAATTTTTGACAATAGGGCTCGGGTATAGGTGTTAATAATGAAGGCTCTAATAGCTCGTCGAATGTTCGACGTTCGCGTGTATTTTTATAACAAATGTCATTTAGTTTTACGCGTACATTTTGAAATTGCGATTTAAAATAATAAAGTTCAGGGGATATATAAAAAGAAAAATAAGTAAAGTCCTCGTTTTTTTTAAAGAAGCGAATTCACATTTAGCCAACTTTACTATTAGCCAAGTATGACAAGCAAGCTCGTCGATGTCTTCATAGCGTACCAAACTCGGGAATTATCACAAATTAAAATAAATTATTGTGCCCCGACCAGGAATCGAACCTTCGCACCTCTGCGTCTAAATCTATTAACGATTCCACGATAACTTGGTATTGGTGGAACTGGCGCCGACGATCTCCCCAAATCACGGGAATGGTGGTGTTGTAAATCTATGACAAATGTATTTCTCATTGATCGGTAAGTACCAAGGCTTCTACGTACAGTGTACCTTTTGGATTTTTTAGGAAAACGTTCTTACAACCGCTTGATTAATTACTGGATTGCACTATAAAGTCCTCCTTTTGATTATTTTTTTTGTGTTTCTTTATTTTGATAGCTTCACGTTCTATTACAGGGTAATAGTGACGATCAGTGCAGAGTATATTTGGGTAGTGCCAGCTCAATGCAATGGTTTGTGCTACTATAGTTTGCGAGAAAGTTAAAAAAGTTGAAATCAAACGTTATAGTTAACAATAAATAAATAGGTAGAAGGCGGACTGATGGTGGTAATTTGCCCAGTCTGCCGGGGCGGGGAAGTAACCACCGTTCCTGCCGGTAAACCCAGTAGAGTTTATCCACATATTTCGGGATCAGGCTCGAATAGCCGTCATAGTGTTAGGGACCGATGTAAGTCATGAGTGTCTGATTTCAGTTCCTAACATTTATTTATTTATTTAAAACCTTTATTACACTATGTACAAATGCGGACTTAATGCTGCTAGGCATTCTCTGACAGCCAAACCTTTAGGACATTTAGACAGTATAGATGGTAGGTGCAATCATTAATTAAGTTATTCTTAACAGTATTAATACATATATAACAATATTACATAGTATTGGAGGATAGTGAGGACATGAAAAAGAGACATAAATTTAAGACATTCATGGCCCTCACGCACCACTTACCATCAGGTGGGCGCAAGGTCACATTCTGTGCTAGTATATAAAAAAATCGTAACAAGTGTAGAGCCGGCATTAAATCCTGTGGAATATGACAATCAGAAACCAGGTACAAGAGATAAGATACGCCTTTTGTTCGCAACACTCAAGTGTTTCTGCAATTATAGATTTACAACTTAATGATAGAAGCTTACTTGACTAAGCTTTAAGTGTAAAATACTAGTTTCTACACAAACTAATTCATGGAAAAATAAACTGCACACAGCTTCTTGAACAAATCAAACTCAGTGTACCAACAAGATACCCCAGACACAAGATTCAAAACATTTTCAACATACCCTATCACAGAACTAACCTAGGTATACATCATCCTCTTTCCAGAATACAATCAAATTACAATGCTCATGCTGCAAAATTTCCACATATTGACATCTTCGGAGACTCCCAAACTGCTAAAACAACTTGCCCAAAATTTATAAGTCAATTTTATGTATGTTTTTTATTATTATTATAAAAAATAATTTTATTTTTATTTAATTTTTACTTTATTACTTCAAGTAGTAATATTTTAGTTATTATCGTTACTTTTTTTTATTATTTCTAAAAGGAATTGTATGTTTATTATATATATATTAAAATTGATTCAGCTTTAGTTTTTGTATATGATTTAGTGTTAAGTACAAATAAATGTGTGATGTTAGCACTGTTGGCCACAAATAAATACATAAATAAATAAATATCTTAATCGTCATCATCATCAGCCTGTGTCTCTCCACTGCTGGATATAAGCTTCTCCCAACTTCACTTCACACGATCTTCCACCACCCTCATCCAGCCACCACCTTCTTCAGTTCATCAGTTCATCTAGCGGGAAGTCTACACACTCAGCGTCTTCCCGTACGTGGTCTCCACTCGTCTACTCCAATTGTCATCGGTTCTGCGACAGACGTGTCCGGTCCATCGCCACTTCAGCTTACTAATTTTGAAGGCTATGCTAACTTTGGTTCTCTGACGGATGTCCACATTTCGGACTTTATTCATTAAAGAAATACCGAGCATATCTCTCTTCGTAGCTCGTTCGTAGCGCCTTGCTAAAGGTCCCCATGGGCCCATCGTCTCGACCCCAAACGGCGCAAATGGGGTGTATCAGGCAAAGCTTTTTTATAAATGTCGCTAGCGGCACTGGTACCTTGTTTACACCTATGTCGGATCATTTTTTAAATGTTTTTGTAGTTTTGTTATTTTTATAACAGAAATAATAATTTTAACTTAACGTTACCTACCTTAAAAGACGAATTAGGAAAGCGAACACCGTCTTTACAAAGTAAAAAGGTTTAATTAATAGAACGGCAATATTGAGATCACCATATCTCTTTGATGTCGCTTGAAAATCTCGATTTGTACACTTAAAAGCTGCTGACTTCGGTAATATATCTAGAAAACAATAAATTTCGTAATAAAAATACAAGTTTTCTATGCAACTGACAGTTGTATTAGGTACCATCTATCATGCGCCATTTATCGTGATAAAAAGTTAGTGATACACCCCATTCGTAACCGTAAGCGCAACTTGAGGTTCTCAGCTGAAGACGCCGCACTCCCCTCGCCTGACGAGGTCGCCTGGATGTGAGATGGAGCTTATAATTTTAATAAGAACCAACCTATAACGTGTTTTACATCCTTCGTTAATATTGGCTCAATAACATAGTAACACATTTTTATCCTTGCAAGGTGCGGAATGAGGTATGGCGTCCATACAAATTATATGTAGACATGTACACTCGCACTCGATTATTAACCTTAAGAGGGTTTTACGATTTTGCGACCCTCTTGCTTGCACAATCCAATCTAACACCTGCTTTATTTTTATTTTTGAATTGATCTTCATTGATTTTACTTTTAGTCTCTTTTCATTATTATTTTTTTGAAATAGTTTAATTCTCTCTCTTTTGTTTGTAACACTCTCACATACACTCACACATATATCACGAACACATAAAGAGGACATACATCATTTATTGTTGTAACATTATAACACGGAAGAGCACCGATATCCCGCACTACAGGCAACCTCGTGTAGGTATCACAAACACATCACCCTATGTTGTTCACCTATTGTACATCTGTATACTTTTTGTGACAATAAATGATTTTATTATTATTATTTTATTTGTAACACTTATTTACTTGTAACTTAAAAAAAAAACACATACGTGATTGTTTATAATATATGGCTGATATTGTGTACACATGCTTTGAGTTTTAGTCATGCAATGTCTATACACTATATCCATTATTTTTAGAAACTGTAATGCTAAAATTTGTTTTGTGTGCCTACTTAATAAATAAATATATCCAATATGTTGAAAAGCGGATGCTAGCTGGGACTGTAAACCGTTTGACCAAATTTGATCTTTGGAATAGTGTTCCTTGATTGTGGTTGCATCATGTGTGTTATGTTTTTACTTAGATTTACTCAATTATTATTGTAATTGTAAGCGAAACCGGTCGTGATGATACTTTACTTTTTTTTACCTAAGAGTCTAAATCCACGGTCTGAACCGCTAGACCATGAAGACTATTATTAGATTATTATTATTAAATAAAACGTGTTTAAAAATTAAGTTTACAGATTGTTTTGTGTTTGCCTGTACTTAGCACGGACGTGAGGTTATCGCTCCCACACAATAAGCGGATGGATAAATTCTAGAATATTATAATAAGATAGGTATTGGGTTCGATTCCATGAATGAATCGACCACGTGGAATAATTAAAAAATATACAAGAAACAATAATATTGTTTTACGTTAGCGGTGGTGGCTTGGTTGTAAGAACGCTTTCCTTAACATCCTACAAAGGCCGGTTCAAACCCCGGCATGTACCTTTGAGTAATACACTTTTCTTACGTACATTGTCATAGTCTGGTGCGTTCCCGTGCTTTGGAGAGCACGTTAAGCCATCGGGTCCTATTATTATTAATAATAATCGTTTATTTCCAATAAAATCCTATGTACATGTTTTTCTATTAGAGACCCACAATAGGAAGGCCGGTTTGTGGGGTCTCAATTACACTAAATCTAAAATTTACAGAAATTCAAATTAAATTTAAAATTAAAATTAATTAATAAATTTTATTCGAAGGTAATTATAGTACATTAAATATAAATTAAAAGCTACCTAAATAATAAAATTAAAAATAAACTAAACTATAAATAAAAAATGTCCTCTAGAGACGTCCCATCCGAGATAGTCCCAAGGAGACTGGCAACATTTCCCCTCTGTATAGCGAGGCTAATACGTTGGCAGAAATAATTGCCAGCCTTCCTGTCTCCAGACCTTTCTGCCAGCCGCTTTGACAACTCCTTGGACAAGCGCCTCGCTGACGGTCCCCATGGGCCCATCGTCTCGACCCCAAACGGCGCAAATTCGTAACCGATACCAAGGTTAGCGTATTTGCGCAATTAAAATTAATTTATAAATACAATAATTAAAAAAAAAAAATCTTATTGATACATGTTATTATTTTTTTTTTTTGTTGTATTTGTAGTGTATATTATTTTATTTATAATTCAGTGTTTAATTTAATATAAAAAAAAATATAATCTTTGAGCAGTACAGAACAGTAAAGAGTACCAAACAATAGCAACTTGCGTGTAACCGTCACTTGATATTGTATGAAAATAAAGAGGGCCCACAAAGCAGTTAAGAATCGGTTACGTCGACAGTTAACAGCTGCGATATCCGTTGAAACTATTGCATGCATGCAATAGCATCACAGCCCTAAAATTACATGAGCTTGGACCACACATTTTTACGAATACCTAAATAATAAAAAAAAAAAAAAAAAAAAAAGTTCTTCGCGCCATTTTGCGTGGACATGTCAAGTGCAAGTTTTTGTTTTGTAAATTACGTCAGACTTGGCTGTATGGGCTAGACCCTTTGGCTTCCCTATCATCTCATTCATCATCCATCGGGAGAAGAGAACAAAAAAAAAACTTAATTTCTATTTAGCAATATTTTTACATCATTACGAGGGGCGTTCAAAATATTCTCGGTATTGATACGTTACAACCTCTTTTATATATATATTTGTTACTGGCCGCTAAGATTCATCCATTGACATTAAAAAAAAGTAAAATTGGAACCGAGATGTTCTTTTGTTTTTCTGCAATTGCCGAACAAACATGAACACCATGAGCGAATTAACAATTTTAACGAAATTAGAGCACCGATCCGTCATAAAATTCTTGACAAAACAGGGTAAAAATCAAAAAACCATAAAAGAGGAAATGGATTGTGTTTACCGTGAGTCTGCTCCTTCTTTATCTACTATTCAAAAATGGTCAAGCGAATTTAAGCGTGGAAGGGAGAGTATTGAAGATGACCCTAGACCTGGCCGGCCTGTAGTGGCTACCTCACAAGAAAATATTGATAAAGTGGAAAAACTTATATTGGAAGACGGCCGAGTGAAGGTAAAATCTATAGCTCAAGTAACCAATCTCTCTATTGGTACCGTACATGACATTATACATGACCATCTTAATATGTCAAAAGTAAGTGCAAGATGGGTTCCGCGAATGCTGACGCTTCTTCAAAAGGATATGCGTGTGGCTTGCTGTTCAGATTTTATCGACCTGTGTGGTGAAAATCCCGATGAGGTGCTGCAAAAAATAGTTACTGGAGATGAAACCTGGGTTCATCATTATGACCCAGAGAGCAAACAGGAGTCCATGCAGTGGCACATTAAGGGTTCAGCTCATCCCAAGAAGTTCAAGGTAATCCCGTCAGCTGGCAAGGTCATGGCCACAATATTTTGGGATTGTGAAGGAGTTTTGCTTATCGATTATAAAGAAAAAGGTGTAAATATCACAGGGCAGTACTACGCTAACGTTATACGTCAATTAAGAGATGCGATCAAAGAAAAGAGGCGAGGAAAGTTAACCAAAGGTGTTCTGCTTCTGCATGACAACGCCCCTGTCCATACTGCTCATATTGCCAAGGCAGCTATTGTTGAATGTGGGTTTGAAACTGTTACTCATCCACCCTATAGTCCGGACTTAGCCCCAAGCGACTTCTTTTTGTTTCCCAATCTTAAAAAGGATCTGCGTGGAAATAAATTTTCTGACGATGAAGCGTTGAAGACGGCCGTGGAGGAGCATTTTTACACCAAAGATAAAAAATATTTTTATGAGGGATTAAAAAAAATAATTGATCGATCTTATAAGTGTATGAACATAGGGGGGGAGTATATTGAAAAATAAAAATATCAAACTTTTCGTACTTGTTTGTTTTTATCCACATACCGAGAATATTTTGAACGCCCCTCGTATATCCTCCAAAGGTAGCGGTCGGTTCAAATCCACCCGGCATGTACCAATGAGAAATACACTTTTCTCACGTCCATTTGTCATAGATTTACAACACCACCGTTCCCGTGCCTCACGAAAGCACGTTAATCCGTCGGTCCTGGTTCCACTAATACCAAGTTGTGGAATCGTTAATAAATTGTCATTAAAAATTGACATCATATCCTCGCCAAGCCGTCTGTCTGGCCAGCGTGGCGACTGTAGGGCAAATTCTCCAGATATATGTTCTGGAAGGCCCATCTCCAGCGGTGGAGGTGTAGGACGCTGTGGTGATGATTGTTTTACGTATGTAAGGTTGATAAATGTCGAAGAAGCGAAAGAGGTAAGTCGTGATCGTGACAAGTGGTGCTCAAATTGTCTCTGCCTACACTGCAAGGGATTTGCATGAAGATTATGTATGTACTCGTATTATATATTTGGGAACCTGCCCGCACTTTGGGAACCTTCCTAGTCCAATTTTTTTCTTTTTTATGGTGATTTTATTCTTAAGAAAATGATCATTAAGACATTGCGTCATCACGAAATGATATCTACTTTACCACCTAAACAAGTTATATATTTAGTTTGATGGACAATTTTTATTGCGCAAGGTGTTCAAAAAGGGGCAGATAACATACACCTGCCCAATAGCCGCTGGGTTATACGCACGCGCATGCAAAGGTGAAATATCTTTACAAAAAAAATAAAATACGTGTAGCTTTATCAACTTATGAAATTATTATATATATTTATTTATTTTTTCTTGGATATTAATTCAAGTTTTTTTCATTATTCGTCAACGCGGCCAAAAAGCACGCTGTCTCACCTAGCATTGTGTCTAAAAGAGATAGAATTAGTTATAAGCAGTTAGCAGCTAGTCTACACGCATACGTCTAGTCGCACACACACAAACACCGTGCCGAAGTCTGCCGAACTGAAACGATGATAGACGATGCACGGCTTTCAATGCCGCACGGCTGTTCCGGTCGGAGTGGGGGGTGTTAGGTTTATTTTCGTTACGGAATTTCTTGATTCGGTCGCCGCGCTCAAAGCCCGCAATAAAAGCTATGCAATATGCACAATACGCTCACCATCCACCATTCTACTCCTCTCCCTAACCAACCAAATACTGTATGATTCCGTTAATGCCGTCTTGGAAGCTCGTTCCATAAATGTTAGACGGCAGATCTGCTTAGACCCTTGCAATTCTTTCAGTAAGTGATGCAAAGATTTTGCTGGAACTCCTTTCGCATCAACTTCCAATGCGTAAAGCTCAGTCTTGAACCTGTTCCTGATCATTTCTTCTGTGAGATCATAATATTTATTCAACTTCATGTTGTGGTCTTTTGGAATATTTGATTGCCATGGAACCGGTAAGTTCTATATTGGATTGTGCGCGACTGTAGATCATATACGTTTCTACCAGGCTAACATAATCAAGCTGTGGTATATTTATGAATTAACCTAACTCATTTTTATAATTAAGTGAAGTTTCTACCAGGCTAGCATAATCAAGCTGTGGTATATTTACAAAAACATCAATTTGTTGATGTACATTAAAGAGTTTTTACTTTTGTTTATTTATCTTTGCAAATCAGAAACGTCTGTGTATATCACTTTTTATAATATCAAATCAAGTAATCTAAAGCTTATTGCTGCGTATAGTAAATCGAAATGGGAGTGAAACTAATTTGCGGGCGTCCCAACCGACAGCAGAGATGGATAGTTGTCAACGAGATGCCGCGCTGACACCAATCAAGTTGCCAACTCAATCTAGTAGTCAAGTAATACATAAATAAGATTAACTGACTTAATATGTTTTTCTTTTAAAACTGTCATATGAAAATCATTAAGTTGAGATGCTTATTTAAAGCGACTCTTTTAACAAACGCGTCAAGATCAAGTGTTTTGTATTTCTTGGATGTGATTTTTGTTGATCTTGTTATGTTTTGTTTAATAATGTAAATCATTATATAAAACATTATTATAGGGCTAGTTTGGTTTTCCAGCAAGGTAAATATCCCTTTTGTGATGGTCATAAACCATGCTTTTAAACGGAGCGAATTCACATTTAGATAACTTTACTATAGGCCCATCATGACAAGTGGCAAGCTCGTCGATGTCTCTAGCATACCAAACTCGAGAAATATCACAAATAAATTATTGTGTCCCTAATTATTGTAACCCAAGGAAAAGTCTTATATACCCATAAACTATTGTACATGATGTTTCCCGCGAATCACTCTAAAAAAAGCATCAAAATTTGTAATTCTTGACATTTGGTGTTAACTTAGACAAAACTTTATTCGATAAAAATATTCACAAATATAATATATGGATACGGACATACTAGTAAGTCCCTTATGCTTGGAATGGTACCAAGAACGCTGGCTGCATTTTTCCGCTGAATTGAAATACTGTTTTTTTTTGGGCAAAGAAAGAGCCAGCCCTTTTTGGCGCTTGGACTCCATGGGCCCAGAGCTTCTACAGCAAACGGCACAATTATATAACCTTTTATAATGCATACATACTTGCTCCGATTAGGAATAATTATTTTAAATTTAACTTGCTTATTGTAAGCACGGCTCAGAACTAAAGTTGTCCACGCGAAACAATCCGGAGTCCATATCACGCCGATACGCGACCTACGCAACCGGTATAAGACCTCTTTTCGTTTCTGCGTGCCTGGTACCTTCCGACTTAAACCGTTAAGGATTAAGCGACATTCGTCCGATATTTTAATGTAAGCTACAAACAAATTACACTAAGGTTTATTTTTTAATCATTTTAGGGTAATTTTAAGTATTATTTTGTGGTAATGCGACAATTAGGAAGTCGTTCATTAGGCCCCCAGTTCGCAGACTGGGGTTCAGTTTCTTTCGTAACGGCCCATGATTACAGAAAGACGTAACTTATAGCAGGTTGGGGTTTTTAAAGAAATAATTCATTTTAAATTTTGTCAACTATAATTTATTTATTTATCTGTTTACGGCTACTTATCCTTAGGTTAGGTTAGGAAAAGGCGAGGTAAATAAATGTCCTATTGGTGGATCACATCATTTGATCATACTATTGTTAGATATATTCCTCGCACACTTCAAAATCATATTTTTCTACCATACAGTATTCATTAGCTAGGAATAGTGTATGCGCAATAAAAAAGGGTCACGGGAATATATTATTTCTTTGGGATTAATATTTAGTTTCCTCTTATTAAATTATGATCGTTCCTATTTAAAATCTCGTCTAAGGAAAGGTGGCATTTACGAAGAAAAGTGATGTTTTTTAACTAAAAATGTTTGCTTTGAATGTTTACAGTTGGTGCTCGCATTCTCGCGCCACGATGCTGTGCTACACCTCGGTGGTCTAATTTAAAAATCTACCAGCTTAAAAAAAACTTTATTACACAAACGGACTTAATTTTCTGACAACCGAAACTTGAGGATAAATTACAACAATTATAGGTTGTAATTTAGTTGTCGCATCTCAGAGGGTCAGCGCATAAAGCGGGAGCCGCGGCGGAAAATGCGGAGTCCAGCAAGCGGCGCAAGTATGTAAGTATATTAAAATATTACATATTTGTGCCGTTTGCTGTCGAAACTCTGGGCCCATGGAGTCCAGGCGCAAATTTTTTTTAAAAAACATAACGCCTCCGGTGACTAGAAGGCTGGCTCTTTCTTCGCCCAGAGAATCAGTATTGCAATTCAGCAAGGAAATGCAGCCAGCGTTCTTGCCACCATTCCACGCGGACGGGACTTATATCCCTATCCTTAATATTATAAATTTAATTTTATATGTTGTAAATATTTTTTATAATTGGACGTAGATACGCAAAAAGAATACAATCCACATTAAGTTAATTTTAAGTTATAAGCCATTAAAGTTAGAACTTTACATCAGTCCAACATTTAATACACTAGAATTCGTCAAAATGGTATTTTTATATTTTATGTTGATATTTAAGATATCATACTAAAGACCTGATTGGCGTTCATTATTACATTTCTGAAAAATTGAGAATTGGTTCCTTTTTGCGTAACTGCGTACAATTATAAATACATACCGGTCTCCATAACGCAAGTTAACTATACTATATTTATTTGTACTTAGATTTAAGGTTTTTTGTATATTGTACTCTTTATTTTGGTTAATAAAAATCATTATTAAATCATTATACTTACGTAATATAATTTTATATATACTGTATTATCAATATACTAAAACTAATACATACACAAAGTTATACATAAACATACATATATACACTTATTAATATTTTTGGGAGCTATTTAGGTGTAAATAGATGAGTTTTATGAACGGAATCTGGTAGTAGAATTTGTGGCGACAAATGCAAAATATTTTGATACAAATCCAGAATGATGCAAGGGGACAGAACGAAGTGAGTTGTGAGAAGAACGATAGGATTTGTCGCAATAATATAACTTTTTTTTATACTAGCACGACATACCTGGTAAGTGGCGCGCGAGGTCTGTGAATGTTAGCAACTGGAATCAGTCACTCATGACTACTGGCACTATGCCATGCCGGCTTGACTGGGCATAACTATTAACTCATATTCTGTATCAAAAAATCATGTATCATTTATTAAATTGTGTCTAAGGTAGTTCTACTTAATTAAAATGAGGGGTAAATAAAAAAAATATATATTTAAAAGTTATTTGCAGTTACTAGGTTTTAATATTGTACAGCCGATTTTATAATTTAAACAAGCTTCTTTACGATATAGCGCCGTCTTCGTGAGTGAAAAAGACAGACTATCTTCCTTTCAATAAAGGCTAGCTTCCACTTGGTGAAGATGCGATGAACTTGTAAAATATGATTCGCTTAGATATTTCTTATTTATTTCGTTCAGTTTGATTATAAGATTGTTTAACAAAACACTATGGTAAAAAGATGGTATACTTTAATATCCTCCTCATAGCGTATGTAAAAAATATTGTATGTAGTGCATATATCTATGTATGTATGTATATAGTGTGTAGTATTTTTATGTGTGGATGTGTATTTGTATGTATTGTTGTATATAAGAACAATTTAATTATCTTTTTAAATGTTTTATATTGTCAGTTGCAACCTACCTTACAACTTGACAAACACAAAAGGCTGGCTGCTACAGAATGCCTAGCGGGATTAAGCCCGCCCCTTGCCCATAGTGCAATAAAGTTTATAAATAAATAAATAAAACTCATGATTAGTTAAATTTCTAGTTAGGTTAGGTCAGTTATAACCCTAGACATTAAATAAGTAAGATATTGTACAAGACCAAACGGTATAAGAATTAAAGCTAGACCAATCGGTACATAATGATGTATGACAGCCATTGCCGTTTATCGTAGTGTTCCAGGTGAACTTTCGAATTGATGAACTTCCAAAGGTTAGCTCACGGCATAAAGCTCGCCTGTGCACATTATTTTCAATGAAATGAAATAATTTATTTGTCAGAAACATGGTAGGTACAGGGATGTAAATTATTATATGTAATTATATCACATGCTTCGCTATTTTTAGTATACAAATATTAATGTTTAGTCACATGACTTTGTCGAGCTTAGTGTTTAGGTATTCTTTTGTCGAATAAAAACATTTATTAACCAGCATTTGTTTGACTCTTAATTTTAACAGTTTTAGTGGCGGCTCCCTTATAGTAACTGGAAGCTTATTAAATATCTTTGTTGCCATTGCATAACAATTCGGCTATATTTTTATGCGCTGGAATAATTATTCTACTAGGATAACGCGTTTTAAAATTGCAATTATCCCCAAGAGTTTTAAAAAGTTCCGGGTGGCTTTTTACAAATAATCAGCATTCAAGTATATAGATAGAAGGAACAGTCAGTAATTTGAGTTTTATAAATAAAGGACGACAGGAAGCCAAGTTATTTTAAGTTAAGTTATTTTCGTTTTTGTGCAATAAAGCATTTTTATTATTTTTTGTGTTTGTGTTCGTAATCACCGAGCGACGAAACCCGAGTTAAAAAAAATAGTTCTACTAGTATCTCGTTTATCGCTTTCTATGGCTTAAGTGCCTAAAGGAGTGTTCAAGAACTTTCTGGGTTCGAAGAAAAGAGACGAAAGATGCATCTGTCAAAAAAATATGGCTCTGGAATTTCGGGATGCGCCGGGACATATGGTCGTTTTGTTTTTTACGTTTACGTACCAGCTTCATTCAAGAATTTGTCATCGGCCAGTAGGATTTGAGTAACCTCATTTAGTACCCCAGTTACGGTCGTATAGTTGATAGCCATTGGGTCACATGTCTTATTTATTTACTAATTTAGGTACTGAAGTAAAAAGTAAAGTATCATCACGACCGTTTCCCTTCCGGGGTGGTCAGAAACCACGCTTATAAAGGAGCGGATTCACATGTAGCAAACTTAACTATAGGCCAATCATGACAAGTGGCAAGCTCGTCGATGTCTCTAGCGTACCAAACTCGAGAAATATCACAAATAAATTATTATGAATTTACATTAATTAATATTATTGTGTCACGACCAGGAATCGAACCCGGTACCTCCGAGTCTAAATTCACGGACTTAACCGTTAGACAAGTTAGTGGTAGGCAGAATGATGGTGGTAATTTGCCCAGTCTGCCGGGGCGGGGAAGTATTCACGGTTCGTGCCGATAAACCCAGTAAAGTGTATCCGTATCCACACGTTTCGGGATCGGGCTCGAATTGCCGTCATGTCCAGTCAAGCCGACATAGTGTTAGAGAATGATGTCAGTCATTAGTGTCTAATTTCAGTTGCTAACATTCATGGACCTCACGCGCCACTTACCATCAGGTGGGCGCAAGGTCACATGTCATACTAGAATTATAAAAAAAAAAAAAAAAAAAAAAAAAAAAAAAAAAAAAAAAAAAACAATTTTTGCTCATTTATAATTTTGTTTTTTTTTTGTTTATTAAAGTAGACGCCATATACTATAAGTAGATTTTAGTGTTTCAACAAAAATCTTCACCATATTTCTTACAATCGCTCAAGTAAAAGCATAATTGAAGACAAGACCAGCAGACCAGCCGTAGTGTTACATGTCGTGGTCGGATAATGACGTAATAAAGCCTATGCCCGTCTCAGGATCCCAAGGAACATCTCCGCCAAATTTCATCAAAATTGAACCAGTAGTTTAGACGTGAAGGCGAGACAGACACGCCTTGTTAACAAGAATCGAGACGACCGACCCCTTCCACTTTTATTACGTAATTTACGACTTTTAGACAAATCAATTATCCCAACAATTATGGGTTTTTAATAAACTAAAAATACATAAAAATGTCATCGACTAGTTTAAGTCTAATATAATATATTAAGCGTGTTTGAATTTTCCCAAAAATTAGGGTAATTTAATTATAGTGGAGCACATTTTTTTCCAAGTCATAGACTTTCCTATCTCACCAATTTTCCTATTAGTTTTACCTACGTTGTTTTTAATAAACTAATAAAACATAAAGCGCTTGATTTATTTTGTAGAATAGTTTTAATTTCATAGGTATTTTTACTTTAGTTTTATTTACAATTGTTTTTTAATATATTTTATTTTAATATTTTTATATATACATCGACTTGTTTAAATTTGAGATATGTGAAGCGCGAAATTAAGCTTACAGTAATTTAATTATTTTGGAGTACAAATTTTGCCAACTCAAAGATTTTCCAATTGGTTTTACGATTTATTTACGTGATTAGCGATGGCAAGAGACCCGACGGAATGACTGTTGGGCCGTGGAAACTTGGCAGGCCTCTGCTGTGGGATACCACGTGTGTAGACACATTAGCTCCATCTCACATACAGGCGACCATGTCAGGCGCGGGGAGAGCGGCGTTTTCTGCGAAGAACCTCAAGTTGCGCAAATACGCCAACCTTGGTACCGGTTACGAAATTGCGCCGTTTGGGGTCGAGACGATGGGGACCGTCAGCGAGGCGCCTGGCCAAGGAGTTGTCAAAGCGGCTGACAGAAAAGTCTGGAGACAGGAAGGCTGGGAAATGTTGCCAGTCCCCTTGGGACAATCTCGGATGGAACGTCTCTAGAGAACATTTTTTATTTATAGTTTAGTTTAATTTTATTATTTAGGTGTAGCTTTTTTATTGAATTATATTTAATGTATATTAATTTATTTAATAAAAACAATAATAATAATGAATAAACATAAACTTTATTTCAACAAATAATTTAGTTTAAGTTTAACCTTTATAACTTAGTTGCCGTGTTGAAAAGGGAAATGATGTTATTAATTCCCACGATCCGTAAGTAATTTTATGTCCGACTGACTATGCGATGTAGGAATGATTTTTAATTTATTTAATTAGTACTCGCAGAATGTGGTTGAAATGGTTATACGCTACATTTTTAATTTCTATAAATAGGTCTTATTTTTTACTTTAAAAAAAAATGTGATGGATGGAGCCTGGATGTGAGATGGAGCTAATGTGTCTACACACGTCGCATCCCACAGCAGAGACCTGCCAAGTTTCCACGGCCCAACAGTCATTCCGTCGGGTCTCTTGCCATCACTCCGGGTACACCAGCAGTGACAAGAGCCTTTTGGTGGTGTCGTTGAGAGCCGCGTTGGTTGAGAGGAATGCAGCCAGATAAATTGATTTTGTTGTTTTTTTTTTTGATAAATTGTATTTGAACGTAGGAAAGATTGTTGTTTTTTATAAAAAAGAAAGACTAGTATACTAGGCGTTCATGAGAAGGCAGGAGTTTGATAAAGTCTTGGATATGCGTAAATTTTTGGTTTAAAGTATTTTTTACGCTATCGCTGTGAAAGAGAAAGACTGCTTCGCGTGGGGTATACCAGGCGTGCATAAGGAGGCAGGAGGTTGATGAAGCCTTGACCCTGGCTGCGGTGGCGACGACCGGAACGCTAACAATCCACTCTTAAAACACATTGGATATTAATTCGATAAACCGACACAAAATTATTTTCTTAGGTTATTGGGTTTGATTAATCAAACATTTCATATTATATATATATTTCTCAAGTTTGGTACGCTGGAGACATCGACGAGCTTGCCACTTGTCATGATTGGCCTATAGTAGAGTTGGCTAAATGTGAATCCGCTTATTTATAAGCGTGGTTTCTGACCACCCCGAAAGGGAAACGGTCGTGATGATTCACACTCACATTAATCAAACAATTATAATTAATCTACAAGTAATTAATAGCGGAGAGGCGAGCTGTTTGAATTGTGGACGATGCCACTATATCTGGAACTCTCCAATCCCTGCAGCTTGAGATGTTAGCTTCTCTGAGCGTGTTCTACCGGCTATACTATGGTAAGTGCTCTGAAGAGCTCTATAACCTAATTCCTTCCTCTCCATTCCGCAACCGAACCACACGCACAGGTCAGAATATGGACCCACATATCGTAGTCACCATCCCTTCGCGTACCTACAAATTTGGTGACTCATACATCTGTCGTCCTTGGAGTCCTTCAAGCGAAGTGTGAAAAGGCATCTAGTCAAAACGGCATAGTGTTAGGGACTGATGTCGGACATAAGTGTCTGACTCCAGTTGCTAACATTTACGGAACAACCACCTACCATCAGGTGGGCGCAAGGTCACATGTCGTGCTAGTATAAAAAAATATAAAAAACTGGATGGATGAATGATGTCAGACGCATTACGAGTTACTATTGTCATTATTCTAAGATCAGGGGCTAACAGACAGACAGTGGGGTCGTCCAGGCCCGGATGGCTAATGGGCCTGGGTTGGGGATGAGGACATTCCCCCGTTTTCCCCGGCAGGATCTCGGGTAACCACCCGCCGGTAATTCATGCACTTTTAGTGCTGGGCGCCGTTACTAATATAACAGCGCCCTTGTGGCTCACGATCAGGGGCTACATACATACATATCTTCACGCCAGATCCCTTGCGGGGTAGGCAGAAACAATTGAGCGCCATTTGACACGATCACGACATACTTCTTTCGCTTCGTCGACATTCATTAACCTCTTCATACATGCTTACTTACTTACTAGCTGTTACTTATTAGCTGAACTAAATTTATGATTCTATAGAAGTAATACATTGACTATAAAATAAATATTATATTTAGTACTTTATTAAGATGGTAACACAAGATGGTAAAAAAAATGAAACCAATCAAATTCTTTTTTTCTTAATTTGCTTAGTTAATCATTTGTTATTTGTTCTATATTTGAACACCCACGAACATTTTGTATGGGAAAATGTGTTTTCTTTTATTAATTTTTTTTGTTAATTTGATAATTGTTCCGTTTTAACTATCAAAATTAATAAATTGATCAATTATTAAGATGGCTCTAATTAAATAAAAAGAAAAAAAAAACAATAAAGAATTTGCCGCCAATGCTACTCGTAGTTCGGTGGGAACTCGTAGTAGCGCTGCCATATCCAAAACTTGTTTGCGTCGAATGATTTGCAATCGAATTTTCGATCGTTTGCAGAGTGGCGTGTTTTGTGCGAATCTTAAAAGTTGTACGTAGTCGATGCAATCTTACTTTACTTTCCCTGTCGCACCCGTGGAAAACGCGAGTGCTTTCTCTTTCGCTAAATGCACAGGGCACCGCCAATTATCTCCAATAGCTCGCCCTATTGTGGGTACCTACTTGTGGGAATTTTCATTTTCAAATATCGAATGCTCGAACGTTCGTTTTTCACAGTAACATAATAATAATAAACATCCTTAACGAAGCAAGTTTGGGACATTTGTTCGCTCACGGCTCATGCTGTAAGAATAGTAATAAAAAATATCTTTAATTAAAACTGAAAATAAATAAATAAAAACTAAAGAAAAATAAACAAGCCCAAGGGTTCCGTCGCCAAAAAGTTTGATAACCGCTTAACTATACCATTGATATAATTTTATATATTTTTTAAGCTGGCGGGTTTTTTTGTTAAATTTATTTATTTTATATATAATGTTTCTGACCACCTCGAAAGGGATATCGCCGTGGTGATACTTTTTTATATGAACTTTATTATTTTTTTTTTACTTTAAAACTTTATTGCACTATGTACAAAGGCGGACTTAATGCCGCTAGGCATTCTCTGACAGCCAAACCTTTAGGACATTTAGACAGGATAGGTGGTAGGTGCAATTAAAAATTAGGTGAAATTTAAATAAAACAGAAATATAAATATATACATACTAATATCTACATACAAATTACATACTAATACATAATTTTTTTTTTGAACCCACGACCTCCCGAGTTCACGGCAACGTTTGTTACCACTAGACCACGGAGGTGAAGATAGGACTTACATAGAATGTTTTAATGATATTTATTTATTTATTATATATGATACTAGCGGCCCGTCCCGGCTTCGCACGGGGGGACTTAAATTTTTTTACATAGTTTTACGTTTTATTTATATTTATTCTCAGTTTTTTTTTTATTTAGGAAGTATTTACCTTTTGAAAATATTTTTCCGGACTTCATTTACTTATTTCATTTATTTAATTAACTATTTTCTTCTTAAATAGGAACCTACCTATTTTAATGTATAATAATGTATATAATGTTAAGATGAACAATTCATCCATAGAGCATTTTTGTATAACTTTAACTATATGCTCAGCGCACGCCACGGAAGGCCTCAGAAACGATACTTTTCCCCCGTTTTTAAAACATTTTTGGTTACTGCTCCACAACTATAGGACCTAGCGTGATATTATATAGCCTATGTTACTTCTGAATAATGCAGCTTTCTAATGGTGAAAAAATTATTGCAATCGGTCCAGTAGTTTTTGAGTTTATTCATTACAAACATACAAAAATACAAATCTTTCCTCTTTATAATATTAGTATAGATATATGATGATAATGGTTGCTAAACAAATTTAAATCGTTATAAATTCTAAATGGTCACTCTAAATGAAAAATGATAAATGGAACCTCAACATGATTTTCAAATACCTATTAGATGATACCCCACTCAATATAGTTCGTCAACTTTCATTTTTTTATTTTTAACATATATATAATATAGTTGTGGCCTTAATAAAATTTGATTAATGTCATATCTTCAGTGACACTCGCGTGATGAAGACGAATCGATTGACGTGAGAATCATCAAAATCAGCCAACGCCTTTGGTCTCCAGTGTGCAACAAACATACATATATACATAGAATGATACACAGAATTGAATTGCCCAAAAGAAGTGTGTAAGAGCTATATGCGGTGCAGCCCCCACTGACTCTTGCAGGCCGCTATTTAAAAGCCTAAATCTTATGACTATAACAGGCATGTATATATACGAAGAAGTCACATTTATTAGGACGCACAGTGACCTATTTACTTACCAAAAAGATGTCTTTAAAAGTAGTCGACATCCAAACACTATTGCCTATACTAAGACACCAAAAAGCAGAGTTTTCGATAATAACTCTTACGTTATGTGCATTCGTATTTATAACAAGTTACCAGAGGTTCTCAAACAATTACCCAATAATCAGTTTAAATCTAGAAACAAGAAGCTATTAACAGAGTGTTGCTTTTATTCGTTAAGCGAGTTTTATTCATACAAATTTAGAAATTGTAATAAATAATTGTAATAAATTTTATTAATCAACTGACCAAAATCTCGCATACGAGTATTATCTTATGTGAGATTTCTTAAATTCATGACATTTTATTTATTACATAAATTATTTTCAGTGTATAAATTAGTAATTAATTAAGTTAGTTAGTATAAATTTGTGTGCCAGAAATGGCGGAGTATGTAAGCTATTCAAAAACTATGTACCTATTTACCATATTCCATACAAATAAATATTATTATTTCATTTCATTTCACACATAACCCGTCGGGTAAAAAACTAAATACTCAGAAACATTTTAAAAATTATTGTCTGATAAGTCCCCTTTTAAATGACGTTCTATTCATATTATTCTGCCTTAGGGTGTCGCAGTACCTACAATAGGGACAAAAGATTCCTTATTATAAGGTAGGTTCCCTAAAAAACTTTAGGTATCCAGACAAAATCTACCGTTATTTATAATTCTTCTCTGCTTAGTCGCTACAATCTTGGCAGAGTGGTCGTGATCGCCATTTGAGTCCTAGTGGCACGCAGCTTTCCTGGTGTGCACTAATGTATATGATCCATTGCTTCACCTGATCGGATAATCTCATCGGAGATCGTGGTAGGCGGACTGATGGTGGTAATTTGCCCAGTCTGCTGGGGCGGGGAAGTATCCACCGTTCGTACAGATAAACCCAGTAAAGTGTATCCACACGTTTCGGGATTAGGCTCGAATTGCCGTCAAGCCCAGCTGTGTCTCAGGGTATCCTCTTGCCATCGACTTTCCCCTGTACAGTCGAGGAAAGGCGTTGTCTGATCTCCAGTTCCTCCAGTATGGATTTGTTGGTTAGGATCTCAGTCCATGATATGCCCAACATTCTTCGCCAACACCACATCTCTAGAGCATTAATTTATTTATTTCTTTTTTTCTTAAGTAGTACATTACTTCTTGTTTTTACTAAGACTCAAGTCAATTTTATGTGTTTTATTTTATAAAAATAATTTTAATTTTATTTATTACTTGAAGTAGGTAAGTAATATTTTAGTTTTTTCGTCACCTTTTTTTAATTTTTAAATATAATATTCCTTTTAAAAATAAAAAAATATCATTATATTATATATTTAAATGTTTCAGCTTTAGTTTTTCGAATAATATTTAGTTTGAGTTTATAATATTGTTAATTTTTAGAGGGAATAAAGGCTACTGTGGTAATGTGGTGGTCGCCTATAATAGGTGCAACATCTAACTTCTGATTTAGTGTTAAGTACAAATAAGTGTGTGATGTTAGCACTGTTAGGTAGCCCCTATTATAAATAAATAAATAAGACTTGTGACCTTACTCGCAGCTGATGGTAAGCGGTTTAGGGTAAAAACAAAAAGTTGCAAGTACCAGGAGCCCATAAGCAAAAGAAGATGAAAGGAAGAAAAGGACGTGGGATTCGAACCATTGAGCTATAACTGACTAGAACCGGTTAAATAGTTGTTCGTCACGATCATTGATTTTAAAACCAAGGATACCGCATCAAGTACAAAATGTATTATAACTCGGTTCGTTCGCGCTTGTACAAATCTAAGTTACATTTGATTTCACAATTTAAAAGTTCAACAAATAAATTATAGACACAATTTATAAACACAAATTGGACGCAAATGTATATTTTTAATTTGAACATGCCGGGGCTTGAAGCTGCGACCGCGACGCAACTGCTCACTATTGGACTAATCTGAATATATTCCGATTTTAGCACTAATTTGTAGAGAAGACAAAATTCTTAGCTTTTCAAGGATCCACCGTGCATACGCCGGGTCTATCGTGTGTGGAGAGAAAGAGAAGAAGAATGGTATCCCTCAAGAAAGAAAGGAGGAGGCCTCCTCTTTTTATTGTGCAACAAGACACTCCCCATCCACCATCCTACACCTATCCCTACTGAATGATTCCGCTGATTTAAAAAAAAACTGCCAGCCCTATTGTCACCAGAGACGTCAATGAGCCTTGGAACAATTTCTTTATAGAAAGCTTTCAGTTCTGATCCCCACGGGCCCATCACTTCTACAGCAAATGTCGAAAATAAGTAACTATTGCAAATCGTTTCATATTTTCGACGCTTGCTGATCTGCGCTTGTTCCGCTGCAGCACCAGCTCCAACAGAAGTGCCAGGAGCTAGGGAATCCCAACAGGTAAAATCCCACAACAGGGATTGGCCCAAAGTATTACAATAATTAAATGCCGTCTTGCCAATGCCATATCTACGTAATTTAAAGATCATTGGTTTCTATGGCGATGATTTATTCTATGTCGGACGAGACACAAAAATAGTGACGAATATACTGGTTTTATTTGGGACAGTGGGACTACCAAACCTGATTCCTAGGACTACCGAATTTCCCACCCTATGTTTAACTGTTTAGGGTTTATGTGTCCCTATTCTGTTTCTTGAACCGAAAACGTTTAATTATCAATATATAATCCAATTAAAATGCTATGCGAATCGCGTTTGTAGGGACTTTCAGACGGGGCAAAAAGTGCAGGTGCGTTAACCGTTGTATATATTTACAGGTAAACGTTCCTAGAAGTATTCACAGATTTTGGAGAAGAAAAAATGCACCTTCGGTTGTTGCCTCTCCACACTCCCAAAGTCATTAAGCCCGCCTTTGCACATTTTTTTTGTTAAGAGAAAGATTTTTTAAATTAAAATTAATAAGTCACAAGACCGGATTTACATGCAAGTGGCATACAATAAACAGCTTTTGAGGTCTAGCGGTTAAATCCGTGGATATTGTCCCATACAATAATTTATTTGTGACAATTCTGTCATGATGACCCTATAGTAAAGTTGTTTAAATGTGAATCCGATTCTTTAAAAGCGTGGTTTAGATATCGATGTATATATAAAAATAATAAATTATTTATTTTAGAATTCATTCCATAATTGTTATTAACATTAGTTAAAAAGTAAATAAATAAAACTGCGAAAAAAGAAATAAATATTAATACGTACCTACTTAAATCGTAAATCAAATCAAATTCACCTCACATCCATGCCCCCATACGACCTTAAAAACAATGGCCGCTGGCGACACTATAAATATGTGTAACGATTTATACTACGCAAATGCTGTACATATTAACAGATTTACACATTTCCAGTTACAACTATCGATATATGTATATAGGCCCTCAGTGATAGAAAAACGTTCCCGCAAAACCAATCGAAGTCATGTAGCTGCACCAACAACCCCGTTGCAAGCGTCGAGAGCGCCAATTTTTTTAAATTTTTTATTTGGTGTTCGTAAAGTCATTATCATTATCATTACAGCCCTAGACCTCCACTGCTGGAGATGGGCCTTCCAGAACATATATCTGGAGAATTTGGCCTACACTCGCCACGCTGGCCAGACGGCTTGGCGAGGATATGATGTCAATTTTGAATGACAATTTGTTTTATCGATTCCACAAGTTGGTATCAGTGGAACCGGGACCGAGGGCTTAACGTGCTCTCCGAGGCACGGGAACGGTGGTGTTGTAAATCTATGACAAATGTACGTAAGAAAAGTGTATTTCTCATTGGTCGGGTGGGTTTGAACCGACCTTTGTAGGATTTAAGGAGCGCGTTCTTACAACCGAGTCCTTGTCAATTATTTATTTTCATGAAAAATCACTGCCTTACAAAAGAAAAAATACAAAATATTTTATTGTTCATAAATAAAATACAATTAAGTAACAAATTCATTAAAACACTGACTCCTAAACTAAGTTAGACCTGTCATTTAGGATTCATATTAATATTTATTTATGATTTCTACTCAGTATTGCGGAAACGAGTCGCGTCATTGATGCACAGAGTACGAGGGAGTGGCACCATCATCTTAAGAGCAGTTAGTGAGAAGCCAGATTGCCCTATCATGGGGCACTGAGTACATACTCACATGTATGTGCCCAGTGCCTCAGGAGGGCAAGGCAAATATAAAAAATAAATGTCCTCTTTTTACTAATATAGAATAAGCAAACACTATGTTACTAACTCGAAGGTACCGGGTTCGATTCCTGGTCGGGAAACAATAATATTTATTAATTTAAATTATTAATATTTAATTCATTTGTAATTCTCGAGTTTGGTACGCTGGAGACATCGACGAGCTTGCCACTTGTCATGATTGGCCTATAGTAAAGTTGGCTAAATGTGAATCCGTTTCTATATAAGCGTGGGTTCTGACCACCCCGAAAGGGAAACGGTCGTGTTGATATTTTCCTTTTTTTTTTTTAAATATCGCATGTGACATTATCAATGCTAATACATCGATGGGTTTAGACTACCACGAAAGGAATCCGGTCGTGATGATAATTTTTTTTTTGTTTTTATTAAACAGACCTCAATATACAAGGTAAAATATACATGACAGGTGCATTGCATGTCCTTTGTTTGGCGTATTTTTCAATATCATTTGAGAAAATAAAGCAGCCGACAAGCGGGAGGTCTCGATCAGAATTAACAAGATGTATGCGATGCGTTCGACACCGGACGTGACGTCACATGTCGAAGCGATTGGCGACAATGCGTCGTGCGTAAAACTTCAAAGAATGGTTAAACAATTTTGCGTAAACGAATATGCCAAATGGTATGATAATTAGAGCTAGGACATTATTAAAAAAAAAAAAAACAACTTTGGCCTGTGTCACGCGGTCTTTTGCAATAAATAAATAAATATTTCCAGACAGGTCACAGCGCCATCTAGTTTCCGTGGTAAGCTACGAGGCTTGTGTTACGGAAACTAGATGGTTGATAAACTACATATTAACTTTTTTTTTTTTGTAAATATATACATATTATACATATAAACACTCAGACCGAGACAAATTATACAATGTACAACTTGCCCCCGGTGGGAATCGAACCCACGACCTCCCGAGTTCACGGCAACGTTTGTTACCACTAGACCACGGAGGCGGTCCTCATCCAAGCCCCACCAGGGACCTTCTTTAAATCACTCTTTCGTCCCGTACATGGTCTCCACTCTCCAACCCGTTGGTCGTCGATTCTGCGGCAGATGTGTCCAACCCACTGCTAAATATCATCATTTCGACTTGTATCCATCAGAGAAATACCAAGCATAGCTCTTTCCATAGCTCGCTGAACTGTTCGTGTCTTTTCTCCATACAAAATTACGGGCAATTTAATCCAACAGTAGACAGACGCATTCAGCTAGGATTGGCAGCATTAGGGTAACTCCGGCACATCCTCCCAGCGTCCAAACCACAACTATCGTGCACTTTCAAATTAATATTGTTGTTTCAATGACAATATGCATGCTATGGAAGTGTAAAACACGTTCTTTTTCGATAAGAAAAGAACAAAGTAGATGACGAAAAAAAAAGTAACAAAACATTTTGAATTACGCCAGATCCCTTGCGGGGTAGGCAGAGACAATTAAGCGCCACTTGACACGATCACGGCATACCCCCTTTCGCTTCGTCGACATTTATTTATTAATAAAACATTACATGGCTTAACAGTAAAGCCTAATTTACCATGCAGTCAATCTTATAATTAATACATACATTTTTATTAAAAAAAAATATACCTATATATTTTTTAATTTTCTATACAAATAATAATATTTATAAAGCTTTCAAGTTAACAATAGTTATAAACAGTATAATTTTTTTATAAAAAAAAAAGAAAATCCAAAGAAATAACAATAATAAAATCAAAGAAATAATAGAGCTAATACAAAACAATAAAAATTTGAATAATAAGTGAGTAAGTATATAAATAAATAAATCAATTCGACATCATGATAAAATTAATACAAAAAATAACAATTATAATTCAATCCAAATATTTTAACTTATAAATAATTAATTATTCACAAAATTTAAAGAAAGCCTTGCACAGAATATGCAGATGATCAGCAAAAACCAGGGCCTCTTTTACCCACAACTTTCGCCTTATATACCTGGTTCGTCAATCTTTCTTCGCTCATTCTTTCAATATGCCATGAATATATTAATTCTCTATAGATGATTATGATTCTCAAATGTAAAATCACGTAAGACTGATCCAGGTTGATATAGGTTAGGTACGCAGGGCAGGTAGTACCTACGTACGGTAAGCAAAAAAAGGCATCCTTTGTAAAGAGCATTTACACACGAACAATTATTGCTGACCGTATTGAATTTCTGCTGCAAAGAGCAAAAAAATCAACTCACCTCCATTCAATTTTAAAGTTTTATTCCAAGAAAGTACCTTCAGGTATTTTTTTGTCAAACATCTATCGTTAATATGAAAACTAGCTATTTAATCCAGCTTCGCTCGTGGTCGAAATTAAAATAAATTAATTCTACATACAAGTTCTGTATGTTTGTCTGCTCTTTACGCCTAGATTAAAGTAAAGTATCATCACAACCGTTTACCTCTCAGGGTGGTCAGAAACCACGCTTATAATTCACTTTTAGCTGACCAATCATTACAAATGGCAAAAGCCCATCGATGTCTCTAGCGTACCAAACTCGGGAATATCACAATTAAATTTATTTAAATTAATAAATATTGTTTTTTTTTTTTTTATACTAGTTTTATACTAGTGTCCCGACCAGGAATCGAACCCGGTACCTCCGACTCTAAATCCCTGGACTTAAACAATTTTTATTTATTTATTAGATCTCCAACAAGATGTACACCAATTCATTACAACATAATAAGAATAAATATTTTAATGAAATTTGACAGAATTGTTTCTTGGAGCCGTGAGACGGACATAGGCTATATGATGTCATCGTCTGACTACGACATGTGAACACACGGCCATATTTGTCTGCCTGTTAAATTCGCGTACACGCCTAAACGTCTACTGATTTTTATTTTAAAAAAATAAATATAATCCAGAAAAACGATGGTTGTTCGATTGTAAGAACGCTTTCCTTGAAATCCTACAAAGGTCGGTTCAAACCTCCGTGTACCAATGAGAAATACATCGTTCTTACGTACGTACTTTTGTCATAGATTTACAACACCACCGTTCCCGTGCCTCGGAGAGCACGTTAAGCTGTCGGTCCCGGTTTCACTATTATCGAATGGTTAATAAATTGTCATAAAAAAAATTACATCAATCCACGCCAACAAATTCTCCAGATATATGTTCTAGAAGGCCCATCTCCAATAGTGGATGTCTACGACGCTGTAATGAAAAGAATGAACGTACATTTGTAATAGATTTACAACACCGTCATTCCCGTGTCTCGAAGAGTGTTTGACCCGGTTCATCTAATACCAATTTGTGGAATCGCTAAAAAAATGTCATTAAAAAATTACTTCAGACCGTCGTCTCGCCTAATACTATATCCAGTAGTTCAGATGTAAAGGGAAGACAAACAGACGAACAAACACACAAAGCTTATTCCACAATTATTATTAGTAGGGTGTAGATTGTTCTAGAGTACAGTCGACAAAAGAAACCATTTATAATATTATCTTGGAATAATAGAAATTAGGTGTCAAAGTACCTACCTATTTTCATTTGTTTGATTTTTTTAATGAACGAACAAAAGTTGCGCACGCGCATCACAATCTTTTTAAATCAAGGCTTTTTAGATTGAATGCTGGACCAATTTTTGTGATCCGTCTCGATAATCTCAATAAAAAAAATGTAATTTTCTTTCTTTACATCTTGTATAGAACGGCTTTTTTAATTCTACCTTAGGGGTTAAGTCCGTGGATTTAGACTCAGCGGTACCGAGTTCGATTCCCGGTCGGGACATAAGGTGATCATTCTCGAGTTTGGTACGCTAGACATCGACGAGCTTGCCACTTGTCATGATTGGCCCATAGTAAAGTTGGCTAAATGTGAATCCGCTTTATAAGTGTGGTTTCTGACTACCCCGAAAGGAAAGACGGTCGTGATGATGATACTAATTATTAGAAGTAAATACAGATAGAGTCAGAAAGAAAATCCAATCAACAAACGGATTGAAGTATTTAATTCAGCATAAACATTTTATTAAATACTACTAAATTAAATTAATGAGCATAAAATACCCAGCGGGGATTTAAAAAAAAAACTTTCCAGAACACAACGGAAGGACAAAAAGCCGTCTTTATCGCAAACTCGGAGACTAAATAAACCAAACTAAATATAAACGTAACCTACAAACATAATGGGTATACGTGAAATGTCTTCACTTGGAACCTTGTCTCATTTAACTTAAGTGCCCTTTGAATACAAAACATCGGTGGACTATTGAAAGTTGCTTAAAGCGACAAGGATGCATGGCGGTCGGCAGACGGCAGCTGCAAGTTTTTTGCCTTGGTTTTACGAGATCTGATCGTCTCAAAATGTAAGGCCAATACACACAAAACTATATAGGCTCAATATTATAAAGCTGAAATGTTTATGGACTTTTAACATGAGTCATATATGGACTCGGAGGTACCGGGTTCGATTCCTGGTCGGTACACAATCATTTATTTGTGAAATTTCTCGAGTTAGTACGCTAGAGACATCGACGAGCTTGCCACTATCTTTTTTTTTTTTTTACACTTAGCACGACATGTGACATCGCTCCCACCTGATGGTAAGCGTTATGCGAGGTCCGACATCAGTCCCTACCACTATGTCGGCCTATAAAGATGCTTTTTCACACTTCAGAATGGGGTAACACACTTGCTGGGAGAGCATTCCACGCTGATGTGTGACAGCAGTAAAGATGGCTAAATGTGAATCCGGTTTTTTTAAAAAAGCGTGGTTACTGACCACCCCGAAAAGGATACGGTCGTAATGATACTTTTATATATGATAAACTTTGACAGCGCACATCTTTTGCTACCTATACGTTATTTGTAGGTTAAAAATCATTATTATTATTACAGCTGCTAGATCACAGATAAGTAGACCTCCACTGCTGGAGATTGGCCTTCCAGAACATAATATTTCTGGAGAATTCAGCTTACTCTCGCGACGCTGGCCAGACGGGTTGGCGAGGGTCTGATATCCTAAATTTTAATGACAATTTATAAATGATTCGCCTCATGAGAAGGGTGGTGCTGTAAATCTATGACAAATGTACCTACAAAAAAAAACCTGTAAAAATGTGTATTTCTCATTGGTACAAATTTGGGGGGTTTGAACCGACCTTTGATTCTGAGGAAAGCATTTTTACAACCAAACCATCACGATTGTTTGAAAGAATTGAAAAAAATATACAAAATATAAAATAAAATAAATGATTGTGTTCTGACCAGGAATCGAACCCGGTATCTCAAAATGATGATGTACCGTGATAATCAAACAAAATGATACCAACATTAAAAACCCAACCTATTCTGCCATTTTCAAATGGCAACTAGAACGTTGCTTTGGCGGCATTTTTTACTGCAATCCCTCTTGACAAAAAAAATCATCCCTGCGGGTTGTCTAGTTCGATTTTTTTCGTCAAACGTCGAATGCATGAGACTAATTAAGAGTCGGTATCAGTAGGTATCATGGGTCGGATTTTATCTGTCAAAAAATATTATATAAAAAAAGTATCATCACGACCGTATTCCTTTCGGTGTGGTCAAAACCACGTTTTTTTAAAAGAAGGGGATTTACATTTTACTATAGGCCCATATTTTAATAACTTTACTATAGGCCAAGTGGCAACATGATAAGTGGCAAGCTCGTCGATGTCTCTAGAGTTCCAAACTCGAGAAAAAACACAAATAAACTAAATAAATTATTGTGTCACGACCAGGAATTGAACCCGGTACCTCCGCACTCCAAAAATTTCTATTTAAAGTGCCTTTTTGAACTACATGTGACCTCGCTCGCATCTGATGGTAAGCGGCGTGCGATGTTCAGGTATGTTAGTAACTCGAATCAGACACTGGTGACTGATATCAGTCCCTAACACTATGCGGGCTTGACAAGATATAAATGATAAATATAGGCTAAAACGAATATAAATAATAAATAAAAAAACAATAGGTTTTAATATACCCACGAGTATGTGTAAAATCTAAAATATTAATTGAGACCTAAATATTTGTCATTTTTTTTATTATTAACCTACTTAAATAAATTATAATATATCTATGTAAAATATGTACCTACCTATCGTTTCGTTTTTCTAAGAACATTCCTATCACAGCTGTCAATTTTTTTTCAAGTGTTCAAATGTTATTTCAAATGTAATAACTAAGTGTTTTGTAACACAAAATTCCAATTGTCAGTTAAATATATATAATTGTTTTAACAAAAAAATAATAAATATAATGGAACATTTTTAGAAAAACTAGTAAATAATATTTCAAAATCATTTTTAGACTCATGATACTGGCCCTTAAATCAGAACGGTTTTTTTTCCTCAGTTTTTAGAAAAGGCAACATCGGAAATGGGTTTTTGTATGGAACAAATTCGAAGATGCTACCCTCAATTATAATTTTTTCATTCAAAACTAATTATTATTTTTAACCTAGAGTGTTTTTATTCAAATTGTTGAGGTAGGTTAGGAATTATTTAAACTACGCTAAACTATAAATTTCGTAGGTCTAGACTACGCGATTAGCCTATACTACGCCACTACAATATACCTAGCTACGCGTAAAAAACCGTTATATTTTTTATAGATATAAAACGTTTAGGCTAATTTAAAAAAAAACCTTGAATTTACAATACGATTTTTGTTAATTTTATCTGATAAATTATAGATGAAATATCAGTAAAAACCGGCGCGAAAAATCGAACATAACCTATTTCAACTCATGACTTCCTGGTACGTACACGTGGATCACAGGCTAGGTACTATCAGCTGTTTGCTGACTACAAAAATATTATTTTTTGGACTTACCTTGTCTGCCAACGATTTCGGCTACGTGTTCTGATGATGGCACCGGCACACACTCGGTCATGTTCTGGGATTTCTTGGTGCGATCATCCGGAGGAGGAGCGAATCCAAGAGGGCTGCCGAGAGGATGGGAAGAAACCGGCAAGCTTTCGCCTAGACTCAACATGGACAGCTCCAGCGCCAGACGAAAGGCGCTCTGATCTTCTACGAGGGCACCGCTCTGCATATCCGCGAACATATTCTGAGGCATCTCAACTGCCATTTTTGTTTAATTTAAATTATTATTTTACAGAGAGTATTTCTCTCCTAAGTCACTGGGTTATAAATTTGAAATATCGGTTCAATCGCGGATCATGTGGTCGCTTGATGGAGCGGCGAGCGTGCGTGTACTAGGCGTCGCGGCGCGGAACTGAAGTTGGTTGCCGGCCGGCAAACGCAGGCGCGATGCCGGCCGGCGGCGGGAGGGGGGCCTGCAGCTAGGAGATGCGCCGCAGCTTCCGCTTGCCACCACCTATTGCAGAACTGCCCTTACCGAGATCTAAAACTAAAATCCACGCTTAACTTTGCGTCAATTTTTGCAACTTCCTAGAATAGTTTTTTATAAATCTTTTACTATCCTTACCATAGTATTGTGCTGTGTACAATGATAAAAAAAATGTAAATAGTATAATTGATAAGACTAATGTTATTTTTGCTATATCATCATTCATCATTACAGCCCCTAGAACACAGCGTCCTAGACCTCCACTGCTGGAGATGGGCCTTCCAGAACATATATCAGGAGAAATTATATATAAAAAGAAAAGTAAATTATCATCACGACCGTTTCCCTTTCGGGGTGGTCAGAAACCACGCTTATAAAAAAGCGGATTCACATTTAGCCAACTTTACTACAGGCCAATCATGACAAGTGGCAAGCACGTCGATGTCTCCAGCGTACCAAACTCGAGAAATATCACAAAAAAAAAATATTAATTCAATGTATTTATTTACTTTAATAAATATTTTTGTGCTTCGACCAGGAATCGAACCCGGTACTATGTATCAAAAAATAAAGGGTTTTTTCTAGTTAAACTGTAATCTTGTTAGAATAATGCATCTAAAAATAATAGACCTTTACGACAGTAACTGACTCAAAAACTCATGTTTTAAGAGAATCTGGCCAACCTGTCAGGACAGACAGCATGTTCTGGAATCTTCTGGGTTTATCTCCAGCAGTAGAGGTCTATAACCTGTGTTCTAGGGGCTAGTTGATGACATATGTTTAAAATTTTAATATTAACTTCTAATCTGTAAGCAACTTCATGCCGTACAAGTCACGTGAGCAGGTGGCGTCCGGTACCGCGAGCATTTTCCAGACTACAAGTTTAAATGATTTGGTAATTTCCATGAATATTTTTATACATTGTTTAGTTTTATTATAATAATAATAAAAATCTTAAATTTATATATATATATATATAATTATTTTGCAATAAAGATTTTTATTGCAAATATTTATATATACCGCCTCCGTGGTCTAGTGGTAACAAACGTTGCCGTGAACTCGGGAGGTCGTGGGTTCGATTCCCACCGGGGGCAAGTTGTACATTGTATAATTTGTCTCGGTCTGGGTGTTTATATGTATAATATGTATATATTTACAGAAAAAAAAGTATAATATGTAGTTTATCAACCATCTAGTTTCCGTAACACAAGCCTTGTAGCTTAGCATGAAAATTAGATGGCGCTGTGTGACTTGTCTGGAAATATTTATTTATTTATATATATAATTATTTTGCAATAAATAGGCATTCTCTGACAACTAACCTTTGGGATGGTGAGATATTATGGGCAGGGTGCAACAATCTAATAATATTAGTCTAATTTATTAATACACTACATACCAAGCAATTACATAAACTACATGCAAGTATTATGAACATATACATACATACATAAATATATATATATATATACAAATAAACATACATAAACATATTGCGTGCCAAATATTCAATGTGTACTAGATGCAGTGTGCTCCTGCTTATCAAGAAACAAGTTAGTGACTAATTGTTTAAAAACATTGACAGATGGTGCCCGTCTAATGGCCAGTGGTAGTTTGTTCCACTGGCGGGCTGCAGACACAGTGAAGGAATCTGAATATCTGCTAGAAGAGTGGGATGGGATTTTGAGTTGATTGTTGAAAGCAGAACGAAGAGGGAGGTTGTGCGTATCGCACAAGAACTCAAATCGAGTTTTGAGATAAGGTTATACTCGAACATCACAATTTAGTTGTACCACCACGATACCACTGTATATTCCGCAAGAATTTAGAAAAAAAAATCAAAACACCTCTCTCTGGTCGAACATAGTTAGATTTTTTCTTTTTTAATATCTTTTATTATTGTACTTGCCAAGTGGTAAAGTAATTAATAATTAGTAACTGTTACATTGTACTTTTATTATGCTTATTAATAAAGAATACACTTTTAAAAACTATTGTTTTATTGTAGGTTCCATAAAGTATTTTACTTTCTAAAAGGGTTCCGTCACCAAAAAAGTTTGAGAAAATCTGCTCTAGACAATATTTATTTATATTTGCTGAAGGCAAGACTTACAAATTGTTTGTGTGTATGTGTATTGTTGGTGTTCGTGTGTTGGTGTGCGTGTGTGTTGTTGGTGTACCTGGATTTGTTTGTGTGAATGTATATAAGTAAGTATCCATGTGTTAGCAACAACCTATTTCTTATAATATTATTTTATGATTTTAAACAGGTTTTCAGTATCCTCATAAGTTAGTTCCTGAAGCCAGTTCCTAAGGAGTACCTTGCACTTTCTGGAGGTTTGGGGATAAATATTATAAAAGTACTCAATATAGCCGAAATTGTTATGCAATGGCAACAAAGATATTTAATAAGCTTCCAGTTACTATAAGGGAGCTGCCACTAAAACTGTTCAAATTAAGAGTCAAACAAATGCTGGTTAATAAATGTTTTTATTCGACAAAAGAATACCTAGACACTAAGCTCGACAAAGTCATGTGACTAAATAAATATTTGTGTGCTAGAAATAGCGAATCATGTGATATAATTACATATAATAATTTACATCCCTTTACCTACCATGTTTCTGACAAATAAATTATTTCATTTCATTAACCTTTTTATTAGTCCTATTATATAGCCGGCTACTTAAACGGATATAACGCCTTTGGGCCAACGCACCCTACAGCATTTAGTGTCACATACTCGATCCCTGGCTCGCACATGTTATTGATTTCATTATATGGTACGGCAGCGTGTGTTCTTAATATGGTTTGAAGAAGAAATAGCTGCCTCACAGTAAGGACATTATTAAACAAAACAACACCACTTTTTGTTAAAACTTAATCTATCTAGCATTATGTTTTACTGTCAGATATTCTTTATTATTTAATACAGTGAATAATCTACAATAGAATATGCAGATGGTATGCTATTTATCGATCAGGAGAGGTATGTAAACAACTTGCTCGATAAATATGGGTTGGAAGATTGTAATCCTGTAGCTACGCCGCTGATACCAAACATCAAATTAAGTAGATAGTAGTCGATCAGCTCGGACACCACAGGCTTTCTTGTGCTAGAAGTGCTGGCCGCATTCCTCGTCACGCGGCTCTCAACGACATCATCCGAAGGGCTCTTGTCACTGCTGGTGTACCCGCAATCTTAGAACCATCTGGGATTTTGCGGAGCGATGGCAAGAGACCCGACGGAATGACTGTTGGGCCGTGGAAACTTGGCAAATCTCTGGTGTGGGATGCGACGTGTGTAGACACATTAGCTCCATCTCACATCCAGGCGACCTCGTCAGGCGCGGGGAAAGCGGCGTTTTCTGCGGAGAACCTCAAATTCCGCAAATACGCCAACCTTGGTATCGGTTACGAATTTGTGCCGTTTGGGGTCGAGACGATGGGCCCATGGGGACCGTCAGCGAGGCGCTTGGCCAAGGAGTTGTCAAGGCGGCTGACAGAAAGGTCTGGAGACAGAAAGGCTGGCAATTATTTTTGCCAACGTATTAGCCTCGCTATACAGAGGGGAAATGTTGCCAGTCTCCTTGGGACTATCTCGGATGGGACGTCTCTAGAGGACATTTTTTATTTATAGGTTAGTTTATTTTTAATTTTATTATTTAGGTAGTTTTTAATTTATATTTAATATACTTTTATCTACTTCGAATAAATTTACAAAAGAGATCAATTGAATTAAGTAGAGGTCCAAATATTGTAGACTATACTTATTAAGAGATTATAGGCAGTTTAATGTATCTGTATATATGTACACGTCCGGATATCCCTTTTGCTGTCAGTTTTCTAAGTCAATTTAACTCATGTTGGACTAATGAGCATATGGCTATAGTAAAAAGGTTATTGAGGTATTTAAAAGGGACTTGTAATTAATATTTGTGTTTCAAGAGGACTTGTCAGTCTGTTACAGTTTATGCAGATGGGTTGACTAAATCTGTTGCAAAACCTAAGCATGTATTTTGTATCATTGGTTTAGGAATGCGGTTAGATTAAGTGAGGGTGTTAAAACTTAATCTATCTAGCATTATGTTTTGTAATAAAAAGTCAATGTTCTGTCAGAGATGTCTAATATGTCAATATATAACAAACCTAGGAAAGTATTACTGATATTCTTTATTATTTAATACAGTGAATAATCTACAAGGAGTTCTTCGCGCCATTTTGCGTGGACATGTCAAGTGCAAGTTTTTGTTTTGTAAATTAATTTACTGTGGATATTATTGGCCAAAAGTGGTGTTGTTTTGTTTAATAATGTGCTGCAATGTGAATAATTATGGAAAACAATAAATTGGACTTTAAATATGGGGCACAAGTTGCAGTTTATTTTTTGCGGTTTTCCCGCGCTGTCAACTCCCATATTTTACCCGACGTGTTTGGGCTATAATGCCGCGAGTGACTCCAAGTAAAGCATCAAATTCTGCAACATCTGGAATTTGATGATCCCCAACTCGGTTATGAACTCTGTTATAAACATATATTATGCAAATAAATTACGTGTTTAGGACTGATGTATTCTGTACAATGTCCTTTAAAGACAATTAAAAAAAATAAAATAATCTACAATGGATATGCAGTTTTTAATACTTTTGACCAACAATATCCACAGTAAATTAATTTACAAAACAAATACTTGCACTTGACATGTGCACGCAAAATGTCGCGAAGGATCCCACATTTTACTTTTTTTTATTTATAGACGTTATGTTAATAATTAGTGATATACCGGCCGATTGTCAAGGCCTCGAAGATAAAGCGAGTGCGTCGACCCCCAAATAATGTCTTCGACCTAACTTAGTTTAGTCACTGATTTTTTGTTCACGCAAATGCTAGAAAAACCAAGTAGGCGTTTAAATTGGGCCTCATTCACTATTAACTATTTTTTTTTATACTAACACGACATGTGACCTTGAGCCCACCTGATGGTAAGTGGCGCGCAATGTCCATGAATGTTAGCAACTGAAGTCAGACACTCATGACTGGCATCAGTCGCTAACACTACCGGCTTAACTAGATGCTTTTTCACATTTCACTTGAAGGACTCCAAGTTATAGGAAAGTGGAAACACAGAGACTGGAAGAGCATTCCACATCTTTATCGTGGGACAGCTGTATGAGTCCCCAAATTTATACGTACGCGAAGGGATGGTGACTACGGTATGTGGGTGCATATTCTGACCTGTGCGTGTGGTTCGGTTGCGGAATGGAGAGGGAGGGATTGGGCTATAGAGCTCTTCTGAGCACTCACCATAGCATAGCCGGTAGAACACGCTCAGAGGAGCCACATCTCGGTAGCCGCATCTCACATCATCATCATCTTTCCCACAAAAAACAGTAGATATATATAGTATATAACTATTTCATACTATAAATTTTATTCGAAGTTAATTATAGTACATTAAATATAAATTAAAAGCTACCTAAATAATAAAATTAAAAATAAACTAATCTATAAATAAAAAATGTCCTCTAGAGACGTCCCATCCGAAGGAGACTGGCAACATTTCCCCTCTGTATAGCGAGGCTAATACGTTGGCAGAAATAATTGCCAGCCTTCCTGTTTCCAGACCTTTCTGTCAGCCGCTTTGACAACTCCTTGGCCAAGCGCCTCGCTGACGGTCCCCATGGGCCCATCGTCTCGACCCCAAACGGCGCAAATTCGTAACCGATACCAAGGTTAGCGTATTTATTATTATATACTATTATATTATTTATTATTTTAGCTTTAATATTAGTTTATAAGTGACAACGCCTCTTTACAGCTGCTATTAATTTGTTTATTTTATTTTAATAGTTTTTTTTTAAATATAAAATATATACTTTAACGCTTCATCTATCGAGCATTGGGCTTAACTGATTGTTCCTTGCCAACGGTTACATCATATGTTTAAGTAACTGAGACAAGTTCAAGTGTTCCTATAGATTCCTATGGACGAATAATAAACAATATTCTGCCACCGTGGTCTAGCAGTTAGTTAAATCCTTATTAGACGAGGTCCTGCAAGGTACACAATAATGTAAGTCTTATTTCGGCGTCGAGCGGTGGTGGCTTATTCCTACAAAGGTCGGTTCAAATCCCCCGGCATGTACCAATGAGAAAATACACTTTTCTTACGTACATTTGTCATAGATTAACGAAACGGGTCTTGAACCCATTCCTGATCATAGAAATGATCAGGAACGGGTTCAAGACTCAGCTTTACGCAGTGGAAGTTGATGCGAGAGGAGTTCCAGCAAAATCTTTGCATCACTTACTGAAAGAATTAAGCCCTGGGCCGTCAATACATTTATGGAACGAGCTTCCAAGACGGCATTAACGGAATCATACAGTATTTGGTTAGGTAGGGAGAGAAGTAGAATGGTGGATGGTGAGCGTATTATCGAGCAATAAAAACAAAAAGACACCATTCTTCTCATCTTTTACCGCACGGTGAATCCATGGAATGCTTAGAAAATTGTCTTCTTCAGCACCGTTCCCGTGCCTCGGAGAGCACGTAAAGCCGTGTGTCGCGGTTCCACTAAATAACAACTTGTGGAATCGTTAATTAAATGTCATTATAAAATTGACATCGGACCCTCGCCAACTTGTAAGCTTGCCATGGTGATATTTATTTACATATTACCGCTTAAAACTTCATCGTCATCACACCTCCTAGACCTCCACTGTTGGAGATGGGCCTTCCAGAACATATATCTACATTCGCCACGCTGGCCAGACGGATTGGCAAGAATCTGATGTCAATTTATAAAATAAATAACAAATAAATAAATATTTCCAGACAGGTCACACAGCGCCATCTAATTTCCGTGGTAAGCTACGAGGCTTGTGTTACGGAAACTAGATGATTGATAAACTACATATTATACTTTTTTTTGTTGTTGTAAATATATACATACTCGTATTATACATATAAAGACCCAGACCGAAACAAATTATATAATGTACAATTTGCCCCCGGTGGGAATCAAACCCACGACCTCCCCAGTTCACGGCAACGTTTGTCACTAGAACACGGAGGCGGTCTTTTTTTTTTTTTTTTTTTTTAACGGTGGTTTTGTAAAAAGTGTTTTTCTCAATGGTACATGCCAGGGTTCGAACCCGCCTTTGTAGCAACATAACACCGCGCTTTTTTTAGTATACTAAATACTAATATAAAATTAAAATTATTAGTATAAATTACGTCAATTAGTGAATTTTTAGATTACGCAGTGCGGAAACAAAAGTTCAGCGTACCAGGAGTACATAGATTCAAAGAGAGCGGTCGTGCCAAAAGGGGACCGCCTGATAACAAGCGATAGTGTTCTCGGAACAAGTAGGAAATACGGATAAACCGACCGATAACCTGTTCATTCATTCATATACCCATAATTACAATTACTACAAATATTTTTTTATACTACTTCGCCCGTGGAGTAAGCTAAGATGTTAACCATTTGAGCCCTGGCGTCCACAACTGGGGACACAAACTTTGAAAAACTATAATATCAATATATATAAAGGTCTGTGTATGTGTTCCCTATGCATTGCAAAACTACTTGACCGATCGGGATGAAACTGTGGGAATATGTTGTGTGAACATCAGTGAAGGTTTCTGGCATATTAGATTGCATAATAAGTAAATCTTAATATATAAAACAAAGACAGGTTTGTTAGAACACTTATGACTCGAGAACGGCTGGACAGATTTTCACGGTTTTTGATTAGTTTTTGAATAGCAGAATAACTATAAATAAAATTGTAATATTACAGAAAAAAAGAAAAAAAAGAAAAAACATTTACCCATACAAAAAGTTCGTGGTTTTCGTACCTGTCAAACAATGTTGGTTGTCAAATATATATGGGTGCGTTCAGGAATTTATATCAAGCTCCTTCAATATAGAACAAATAATAATAAATCCATTTTATTTTAATATTTTTGTATCTACTTCGAATTTTATTATTTAGGTAGCTTTTAATTTATATTAAATGTATATTAATGAGTAAATTAATTAATAATCTAATTATTAATTAATATAATTAATAAATTTATGTACTACTACAAATAAGAAGAAATAAAATATGTTTAAATAAACAATGAATGTTAAATCAACTCTGTGATTTGTTTTGAAAATTGTTTTGTGTGAGTATTATTATTATTAATAATGCCGCGACCAAGGAGATCTAATCTTTCCTAACAGAACAAATGGTTTGCCGACACGTGAACATGCCAAGTACAACTGATTATGAGTAAAACATTGAGGAAGACATCAGTTAATTGATTTGCAATGTTGCATCATTCCGTTGGGAAATATTAGATCTCCTTGGTCGCGGCATTAAACTTGCTGAGACTGTCCTCGAGATTTCATTCTGTTTGTGAAACAATTTGACATTGAAAATTTCTACGTGCTGACTGAGAGCTACGAGTATTTTGTTCACATACATATTTTGTGCATTTGATTGTGAGTTTGATATATTTCAGTTTAAATAATTTTTCGTATGTCAACATTTATTTATTATTCCCAAGGAAACATGCAGTTTTATCTATATATATAAAAATTAATGTGTGTGTATGTTCCCTATGCATTTCAAAACTACTTGACCGATCGGGATGAACCCTCTGGGAATATGTTGTGTGAACATCGGCGAAGGTTTCTGACATAGTACTACTGTTGTCCGATAGGTGGCGCGCATCAGCGCTGATTTGTGGGGCATACCGACCGAGGGTACATTCATTGACTGTTGGTACGAAGTTCGCTGGGTCAGCTAGTTAATAATATAATTGGTTGTCAAAGATATGTCAACCTCACATATGCAGGTGTGGTTCTCAAGTTGATGAAATGGCAGATTCTCTAGACACCAAGACTTAAATGAGTTTATAAAGAGAAGTTTATGGTCTGCTAAAATCTCGTCCGTCCTTGAACCATCAGGTCTTTCACGTAGTGATGGTAAAAGGCCGGATGGTATGTCTCTTGTATCATGGAGTGAGTGAAGATGTCTTGTTTGGGATGCCACCTGTGCCACCTTTGCCACTTGCCACATTTCCTCTACATCAAAAAGGCCGGTTCGGCTGCTCATACAGCCGAATTTAAAAAGCACATCAAATATAATAGCATTAAACAAAATTATAACTTTGTGGCATTTGGGGTTGAAACAATGGGGGTATATTGACTTGATACCTACAAATTCAATAATCTCAAATGCCATAACTACCTAAAACAGAATATTTCCATTATAATCTATTCTCATCGTTATAGTCTATTAAATTAAGCATGTACAACAATGCAATTTTTATTTTTTTGTTCAATATGTATATTTTATTTTATGTCAATAAACTATTATTATTATTAATTCAACGAGGAAATGCGGCGAGCGTTTAGGTACCCTCCCTGGTGGTAAGCCCTTAGTTTATTTTGTAGAATAGTTTTAATTTCATAGGTATTTTTAGTTTAGTTTTATTTATAATTAGTTTTTTAATTTATTTTATTTTAATATTTTTGTATCTACTTCGAATAAACGCATAATTATTGGTAGTGTAAGAACCTAATATATTTTTCTATTTTAGTAGATTGAAGCTGTTGTGTATGTTTAACTTTTACCGTAAAATCATATTCCATAGATTTTGGGGTTGTCCGTAGGGGTTGAAGAGCCCAGATGATTGAGTTCCGCTTCCTTTTATTTTTGTTCCCATCGATGTTTTTTTTCGTCAGCAGGTGTCCCGGTTAGACGTGATTATATTCACATTATAAATTAGACTGGTTTTTTTTTCATATCATGTGAAGTAACCTTCAACGACAGCAATATTCTATCTATTTGGTATCTCTCTAGTAAGGAGTACAAAGCCTTTTATGCATGCTCGCCTCATGCCTAAATTACTGAACCGATTTTAATGAATTTGCACAGATATGTTCTTTGGAACCCTGAGAAAGAACTAAAGAAATAAATATTTGTTTGTCGCCAAGCCATACACATAGAATAACACAAATTTTAAAAGTGTCACGTGACAGGTAATTTTATTTACTTAATTCAGTCAATAAAGGAAGTAATACCTTGTAATACTAATACCTTGGCAGAAGTAATTGCCTGCTAATAGTCTCCAGACTTTTTCGTTAGCCGTCTGGACAACTCTTTGACGAGACGCTTAACTGAGTATCCCCAAAGAAAAAAAAAGAGTTCTTCGCGCCATTTTGCGTGGACATGTCAAGTGCAAGTTTTTGTTTTGTAAATTAATTTACTGTGAATATTGTTGGTCAAAAGTGGTGTTGTTTTGTTTAATAATGTTCTACAATGTGAATGATTATGGAAAACGATAAATTATACTTTGAATATGGGGCACAAGTTGCAGTTTATTTTATGCGGTTTTCCCGCGCTGTGAACTTCAATATTTTACCCGATATGTTTGAGCTTTAATACCGCGAGTGACTCCAAGAAAAGCATCAAATTCTGCAGCATCTGGAATTTGATGATGACCTCATTAACTCATAAATATGAAAGATGTTACGTCAGACTTGGCTGTATGGGCTAGACCCTTTGCCTTCCCTATCACCTCATTCATCATCCATCGGGAAAAGAAAAAAAAAAGAAAAAGAGGTAAAAGAGCATGTGGTTTCTGACTACCCTGAAAGTGATAGGGTCGTGATGATACTTTACTTTACTTACTTTGGAACCCACCTACACATATAGTTGCTCAGGCATGCGTCTGATGTGGACATATTATTTATAAATTTATCGTACAAATAGAAGTCTAGTCAAGTCTAGATCATAACGTAGCCTTTCGTAGCCACTCGTAGTAGCGGAATAAGAAAGTGGGTAAGCTACGATATATGTACATATATCTATTCTTTGTTTTTAAAGATTGTTCAAGTCCAGGAAAAAAATATTTCAAAATATATAATTAATATTAATACTACGGATAGAAGTCCCGTCCGCGTGGATGGTGGCAAGAACGCTGACTGCATTTACCTGCTGAATTGCAATACTGATTCATTGGGTGAAAAATGAGCCAGCCCTCTTGTCACCGGAAAAGAATACGACTGGAATCAGAACCTTATATCCGACATCAGTCCCTAACACTATGCCGGCTTGACTAGATACCTTTTCACACTTCGCTTGAAGGACTCCAGGTTTTAGGAAAGTGGAAACACAGAGGCTGGAAGAGCATTCCACATCTTTATTGTGCGACAGATGTATGAGTCACCAAATTTATAGGTACGCGAAGGGATAGTGACTACGGTATGTGGGTGCATATTCTGACCTGTGCGTGTGGTTCGGTTGCGTAACGAAACGGTAAGTTCAATAAGAATAACTTTGTTCAAGTTCCGAGAAAACACAGATGTCTGGCCTATATGCTGATACAGCTAGTTCATCTGGGATCCTATAATGATGTTCAAATGTATCCATGAGAATTTTACAGTTTGATGCGGGGCGCCAAGGATCGAAGTGGGCTTGCATTTTTTTTTTTTTTTTTTGTAATATTTTTAAATCATTAAATCTCGCCAAACCATTAAGGTTTGTTGGCGAGAAAGGTCGCTCGTTAGTAACAATTTATAGTTTTAGTACTTTCTTTACAAATGTGGTCAAAATTTCATTAGTAGTCAGTCCCTTTCTGTGTCTTGATTAGAAAGACTTACTGCTTCACGGATAACACCGAGGACTTTGTCATGTCGGCGTGAGTAATAGCCCTTTTCTAGAAGAGTAACGCACCCTACAAGTGTGTCCAGTAGTCCAGTTACTTAAGCGCAAACGTTATATAATGGAATCCGTTAACTATATATATATCACGCCATTAAAGTTTATATTCGCACGTCCGCTGTCAAGGTCGAGCGCTTATAGAGTTGAGAATTGAATAATATTTTGTAATTATGACGCAACCTTTGACGCAAATAACGAAATAATAACGTCAGCTTAAATGGCGTAAATTCGATACGAAATATGAATATTCCTTCCCTCTCAACCCGACCCAAGCCCAGCACACTGTCGGCCAAAATTGTGTATAGCCCGAGTCCTTCATTCTTCAGTCAATGACGACGTGATCACACCATCACAAAAGATGGATTTGATTGTTTGTTACTTTGTAATGTATTGTGTAATTGTACAAACACTTTTTGGGGGTGGTACCTATCTTATTACTGGGGCGACCATGGATGGAGATTTTTTTATTTTATTTTATTTAATTCGAAAAAAAAAATTCATAATATAAAAATAAATACTACTGAAAGAATTGGGCAGGTCTGCCGTCAACCCTCGTCAACTCTTTTGGCCAGCGTGGCGAGTGTATAGTGCACATCGGAGCGACTTCTCTCGGCACAACGCGAGCTGCTTGGGTGCAGTCAGGCGGTGCACCTCGTTTATAGCCCTATAGGCAAATCCCAGCAGTTATCAGGGCTTCCGACGGTCCCTTTGGAACGTAGCCTAGGGACGCCGGACCTCTCCTCTTGCACAACTTAATTGGCTGTGTGAGGATTTTTTAATTATTTATTTTGTATTATTTTTCAGGCGGTCAGCACTCCTGACGCCCCTTGGACTTGGGTCCGCCAAGCGGACGCCGATAAGCTTATTCGCCCGAACTATCAACGGCATCGGAGCTGGCCCACTGCCACTGGCAGGATCCCTTGATCTTGAGCACACGGGAGTGGTAATATTCTAGAAGCCGTCCACCACTCGGCGTATTTTTTTGACATATCTAAATATATATAATTATATACTCATATATATTTCCGACAAGGCCATTTTACGTTATTATGTTATTTATTTTTCTCCTATGTATTTTTCCTCTGACACTGTTTTAACCTGCAGTTCTGTTCTTTGCCTTATACTCGTAGCACTCTCCGGGCTGGACAAATGTGTTTCTTTGCATATTGTTTCATACTCACTCGTGATGATTGTTTTTGTACTTATGTTACATAGCCGAATTCCGATGGGAATGTATTTTTTATTTTAAATTCTTTATTGCACCAAAACATAAAATTAGGTACATAGTCGAGTTTAATGCCTGTTAGGCATTCTCTGACAACTAACCTTTGAGATGGTGAGAGATTATGGGCAGGGTGCAACAATCTAATAATATTAGTCTAATTTATAACTACGCTACATAAGCAATTACATAAACTACATGCAAGTATTATGAACATATACATATTATATATACACAAATAAACATACATAAACATATTGCATGCCAAATATTCAATGTGTACTGGACTGGATGCAGTGTGCTCCTGCTTATCAAGAAACAAATTAGTGACTAATTGTTTAAAAACATTGAAAGATGGTGCCCGTCCAATGTATGGCGGTAAATAAAGAATAAAAATGTACAATAAAACTATATTTAATTAATGTGATATAAATAAATCTATACAAATGATACTACTTAGGATATACTTAATAATATATTATATAATATAATAAATAAATATATAATTATTTTTATTTATTTCTTTAAAAACTTTATTGCACAATAGTACAAAAGGCGAAGCTTAATGCCGTTAGGCATTCTCTGACAGTCGACCTTTGGGACAAGAGAGAGATCAAAAAATGATCTAGGAGTAGGTGCAAAAATAATTATATAAAGAGAATAAGTTAACTTGACGTAACCTAATATATAATACATATATGAAATACATATTATAAATAGAATTATATACTGATAAACATACACATTATTACATACATAATATGATAAATATATAAATAACTACTACACAATAAAAACAATAACACATTTAAAATGAACTACACATAACCATGACATGACATAATGACAGTATGACAATAAAAAACAATGAAAGATATAAGTACAAGTAAGTTGATATCAAGTATGCGAGGTTTCCATAATATGATTGGATTAATTATGCTGAATAATATTTTTAGTACATGAAGACGCATCTACAGCCTACTCTGGCATTCTTCTTTTTATGTTCATGATGCAAAAATATACGGGTTTCTTAAGCTAAATATTGTCACCCTAGTAAGTTAGGGTACATCGAAGACATCGTCTTAGCACAATGAGGCCAGGTAGACGGGCGAAGCAGCTGGCAACAATACACCGGATGGCAGATGCCAGTTACGCCATTGTTCACAAAATAAGTTTTTTTTCTTCACTTATAAATCGACATACTTATGTCCTTGCATGTAAATACGAATTTGGTAAGGCACATTTTTTTTTGGGATTTTTCGCTTCGCGTTCCAGTTATAAGCCGCGCTAACGTCACATGTAATGTTGCCCAAACCAAGAGCAAGCTTACTCTTGGTCCTGCATCAAAACAGCTGGTGTCGGTATTGATGATGATGAAGTTTCATCGCACGCGCTAGCGTACGGAAGCCAATGGGGTGACCCCGTTCGGCTGCAGTTTCTCTGAGCGGGAAACAACCCGCCGGTTTCAATTTTTATCCCGGCCTAAGGGTGGCCAAGGAAGGGGCTATGAAAGGGGTCTCGGTCCTCAGGATCTCCCGGGGCAGGCGGCGGCCTTTCCGGTGGCTGTGCGTTGAGAGGCGCGATTCCCCGAAGATGGTCGAAGCTGTGTCGAACGTGGACTTCGTGGACGAACCAGAGAGCCCCGACGGTCGCGCGTAAGGAGATGTTCTGCTGGGCCTGTATCCTGGCCTTCATGTCGAAGTGAGTCTAGTGAATGTCGTCAAACTATGTCGCGAACTCCCCGGTCAAGGACCGGGGCTCGACAAATAAAACAACAAATAACGGGTCGTAGATTTATTGTTTATTCAGTTAAGGACACTTCCTCACATTTAAGAGTGTAGGTAATCTAGCTAATGCTTATCTCGTGTAGCAGCCGGGCGTGAAGAAGTGACGCTCGGCTGGTGGGGAGTTGGGCGACGGACGAGATGAGTCTCCGGAAGCCCGCGGAGCTTCTAACTCAAAACTGGTTCCCTGGAATTAGCATTCGCAGCGTCTAAGTATGGATCACATCTTCTGACTGCTAATGAGCCTTGCATCTAGGTAGTATTATCTACATCTAGCAGTAGCGTGCAGTGCTTTGCAGCAATCAGAGAAGGTGCTCACAATTACAATAAATGAAAAATGACCTAAGTGAAATGACAATTAACAATTAATCTCAAGAACTACTGGTCTGATTCACTTGATATTTGGAATAGTTATGGATGTTGTTGTTCAACATACTCGTATAACTTATAACTAAAATTGTTTACGTTTTTATAATATATATTAGATATTTCAAAAGGCATACACGACGCACTTACAATTGAAATAGAAAATCCTAATCGTAAAAAAAATATGAAAAATAGCTTAATTTGGAAAAAAAATAGCAAGAGTCTTGCCACGCTGGCCAGACGGTTCGGATATCGTATTTTGTTTTAATGACAATTTATTAGCGATTCCACAAGTTGATATTAGTGGAACCGGGACCGAACGGCTTAACATACTCTCCGAGACACGGGAACGTTAGTATTGTAAATCTATTTATTTATTTAAATACTTTATTGCACAAAGACTTAAAATTAGTGTACATAGGCGAGTTTAATGCCAGTTAGGCAATTTCTAACAACTTTGGGAAAGTGAGAAATCATGGGCAGGGTGCAAATAAATATAATACACGATACTTACTTAATTTAGTACATACATATACTACATAATAATGAACTACATATACTACACACTTTAAATATGTAACTTATTATATACTACATACACAAAATATAATTATGCCAAAATATCTATATTATCATCTTGATGAGGTTATTTCCTCTTTATTTAAAAATAATGTCGTTACTTGACTTTTAAAAACATTGGCAGATGGTGCTTGTCTGATAGCCAGCGGTAACGTGTTCCACTGGCGGGCCGCCGACACAATGAAGGAATCTGAATATCTGCTAGAGAAGTGGGAAGGGATTTTAAGTTGGTTATTAAAAGTACACAAATCTATGACAAATGTACTTAAGAAAGGTGTATTTCTCATTGGTTTTGCAGGGTTCGAACCCACCTCTTCAGCTTGGAAGGAAGGCGTCCTTACAACCGAGCTATCACCGCTTTTAATATTGTCCTACATATCGGTGGTCTTGCTGTGAGACCAAGACTTGACCAGTCAAAATTAAAAATACATGTCATTTACTTATTTGTTGTGGTTGTTTGTCCATTTTTGGTTGCAATTAGTTCTTACAATTTACCCTGGGACAGGGCGTACAATATTAATTGTGCTATTTAACTATTAATATTTATGATCCGAAGGCCTCTTGTCACTGCTGGAGTACCCGCCATCTTAGAACCCTCTGGGATTATGCGGAGCGATGGCAAGGCACCCGACGGCATGACCGCTGAGCCGTAGAAACTTGGCAGGTCTCTGGTGTGGGATACGACATGTGTAGACACATTAGAGCGATGGCAAGGCACCGGACGGCATGACCGCTGGGCCGTAGAAACTTGGCAGGTCTCTGGTGTGGGATACGACATGTGTAGACACATTAGAGCGATGGCAAGGCACCCGACGGCATGACTGCTGGGCCGTAGAAACTTGGCAGGTCTCTGGTGTGGGATACGACATATGTAGACACATTAGAGCGATGGCAAGGCACCCGACGGCATGACCGCTGGGCCGTAGAAACTTGGCAGGTCTCTGGTGTGGGATACGACATGTGTAGACACATTAGAGCGATGTCAAGGCACCGGACGGCATGACCGCTGGGCCGTAGAAACTTGGCAGGTCTCTGGTGTGGGATACGACATGTCTAGACACATTAGAGCGATGGCAAGGCACCCGACGGCATGACCGCTGGGCCGTAGAAACTTGGCAGGTCTCTGGTATGGGATGCGACATGTGTAGACATATTAGCCCCATCTCACATCCAGCACGGAGAAGTGCGGCGCTTTCTGCTGAGAACCTCATGCTGTGCTAATACGCCAACCATGAGCTAATATGCTAAGCAAACGGCTGACAGAAAAACCTGGAGACAGGAAGGCTATATTATTTCTGCGTATTAAATATACAAAGAGAAAATGTTGCCAGTCTTTTTAATAATAATCTCTGATAGGTCGTCACTCGAGGACATTTTTCATTTATAGATGTTTTAATTTATATTCATTTAATTTTATTTAATTAGTATGTAATTATTTATTGTATATTTTGTAAATATTTTTATTGTGGTTGTAACAAACAAATTTATATTTTCTAAAGAGTACAGGGCGAGTACTTAAAAATAAAAATAATTTTATGTATATTATGATATAGTCAAAATAATATAGATTTTTATTTAATACCAAGTAAAGATATTATGACGATAAAATCATATTTAGGAATAAGGCTGTACCTTTACTCCGGCTTGCCATTTATACTTCCGTTTTGAAAAATAGAACGGAAGTCATGTCTCGCGTTGACGTCAACTTTGCATACCATACTGACCATTATTTCTTTTAGCAAAAGAACTATAATAGCGTGTAGTTTTATACCGACAGACGAAGAGAAATGGCTTGCGTTTAAAATTGCCTTAAAATTGTTGATAAATGTTTTTTTTTTAATAATTATTATTTCTTAAACAATTTAATTCTAGTGCGGCTTTTTAAATTGTCCGGATTTTTTGCATTAGTAATAAATCTAACATCAAATAAGTCTTATTTATTTTTTAATTACAGACCTTTTTTTTTTTTTGTTTGACAGGTCTTTCGCGCCATTTTGCGTGGAGCTGTCAAGTGCAAGTTATTGTTTTGTAAATAAATTTACTGTGGATATTATTGGTCAAAAGTGGTGTTATTTTGTTTAATAATGTGCTACAATGTGAATAATTATGGAAAACCATAAATTGGACTTTAAATATGGGGCACAAGTTGCAGTTTATTTTTTGCGGTTTTCCCGCGCTGTGGACTCCCATATTTTACCCGACGTGTTTGGGCTATAATGCCGCGAGTAACTTCAAAAAAGCATCAAATTCTGCAGCATCTGGAATTTGATGATCCCCAACTCGGTTATGAACATATATTATGCAAATAAATTACGTGTTTAGGACTGATGTATTCTGTACAATGTCCTTTAAAGACAATTAAAAAAAAAAAAATTACAGAATAACTTACAGCTAGATAACAATATAGATAGATAGATTGATACAAGAAAAATAAGCCTATAAAAAGTTTTCGCTTATAGCAACCAAATACAATAAAAAACACTCACAAAAAAAAAGAAAAAGCACAAATCCTAAAAATATACTTTGGAAGGCTTCATAGCAAAAATATCAATGTCAATATTGTCATCACCAATCATCTCATTAATACAACTAATAATCAGGGGCTTTCTCCTCCATACATTACACTTGTTCCATTGGGAAAAATCGAGGGTTGCCATTAATTCTTTTTTTTTGTAGGTTACGAAAAATATTTCTACATATTTAATCAATTATGTTGTTAATATATATTATTTTATATATAAGCGTCTGGCCAAGGAGTTGTCGAAACGGCTGACGGAGAAATCTGGAGACAGGAAGGCTGGTAATTATTTCTGTCAACGTATTAGCCTCGCTATTCATAGGGGACAACCACACGCGCAGGTCAGAATATGCACCCACATACCGTAGTCACTATCCCTTCGCGTACTTATAAATTTGGTGACTCATACATCTGTCGCACAATAAAGATGTGGAATGCTCTTCCAGCCTCTGTGTTTCCACTTTCCTATAACCTGGAGTCCTTCAAGCGAAGTGTGAAAAGGCATCTAGTCAAGCCGGCATAGTGTTAGGGACTGACGTCGGACATAAAGGTCTGATTCCAGTTGCTAACATTCATGGACCCTGCGCGCCACTTACCATCAGGTGGGCGCAGGGTCACATGTCGTGCTAGTATTTAAAAAAAAAAAAAAAAAAACAAAAGGACTATCTATTGGGTCGTCTCTAGAGGACATTTTTTAATTATAGTTTATTTTTTATTAGGTTTAGTTTGTAATTAATTTTTTAAGTTGTATTTAATTATTTTAAAAAATAAATATAAAATACATATGTATCGATAAGTTTAATCCCGTTGAACCAAAAAACTTTATTTGTATAAAAAATCCATTTGTGAATAAAATTTTCCCGCGATTTAAGTGAACTTTCAACCCCTAAGGCGGCAGATGTGTACCGGGGTCAAGGAACTTTGCTCAATTTTTTGATACCTGAGTGGAATTTTCAAACGTGCGTTGATATATGTATGTATGATCTAAACATATTAAAGTATCATCCCGACCGTATCCCTTCCTGCGTGGTCAGAAACCACGCTTATAAATTAAGCGGATTCACATTTAGCCAACTTTACTATAGGCCAATCATGACAAGTGGCAAGCTCGTCGATGACTCCAGCGTACCAAACTCGAGAAAACAAATAAATAAAATAAATAAATAGAAATAAATATTTCCAGACAGGTCACACAGCGCCATCTAATTTCCGTGGTAAGCTACGAGGCTTGTGTTACGGAAACTATATGGTTGATAAACCACATATTATACTTTTTTTTCCCACGACCTCCGGAGTTCATGGCAAAGTTTGTTACCACTAGACCACGGAGGCGGTCTTTAAATATGAATTAAATGTATGTATATACATAAATATTTTTGTGTCCCTACCAGGAATCGAACCTGGTACCTTTAAGTTTAAATCCACGGACTTAGAGCTTCGAGAAACCGGCTGTTAGTCCGCCTTTGTACTTTGTGCAATTAAGTTTAAATAAATAAAAAGTAAAGTAAAGTAAAGTATCATCACGACCGTTTCCCTTTCGGGGTGGTCAGAAACCACGCTTATAAATAAGCAGATTCACATTTAGCCAACTTTACTATAGGCCAATCATGACAAGTGGCAAGCTCGTCGATGTCTCCAGCGTACCAAACTCAAGAAATATCACAAATAAATTAAATATTGATTCAATGTATTTATTTAAATTATTAAATATTTTTGTGTCCCGACCAGGAATCGAACCCGATACCTCCGTGTCTAAATCCACGGACTTAACCGCTAGACCACGGAGGCAGTAAATAAATAAATAAATGAATAAATAAAACTACTCTTGCAAAATATCTATATTGTTTAATTTTGCTGTTTGTAATTTTTATTTGTATTATTTGTGTAGATTGACTTTAGTTTAAGTTAATATTTTCATCCATTTAATTTTTAGTTCATGCAGTGTACAATAGTTTTAGGTTGTTAAATTTAACTTGTTTCCCTTTGTATTTGATTTTGATAATTGTTGGAATTTAATAACTGTTTGTTAAAGGAAAGCGAGGCGACCACCATACAAATTATAAAAATTCGCGACTTATTAAAAAGTGTGTGCCAAATAAATCAGTTCATAGCCTGCTTTAGTTAAGGGGAACGCATTCTCACAAGAACCATGGCGTCTTCAATAGCGGCAGGCAGCTGTTCAGTGCACCCGGCTTTACCACTTCGTCGTGCACTAGGGTTACCATTGTTATTGATGTTATGGGAACAACGATTTTTGTATAAACTCGCATTTTTTTATTAACTAGCTTCTCGCGTATATTAGTTGCTTTAAACACATAAAACTAATTTAGTAAATATTTATTATTCACTAGCTTTTTATTAGGCTATATCTATGTATTTAATTTGCATGGTGAATGGAATGCTCAAGCCAAATAACGTGTTTAAAATGATAAGAATTAATACAGTACTTGTTTAAATAGCGTTCCAATTACCGCTTTATAATTGACCATCATTCATCCAAATACTCACAAATAAAAATACATAATTCATATAAAATAAAATAAAACATTTATAAATTCCCTGTTTAGATTACTGTAAATGACTTTATTCTTTTGTATTAACGTTTGAGCTCAAGTTTTGTAGCAACAATTTTAGTTCATCAGGTAGTTGAAAAATTCCTTAACCCAGCTCTTTTACACATTTGTAGGTATCAAGAGATATACCCCCATTGTTTCAACCCCAAATGCCACAAAGTTATAACTTTGTTTAATGCTATTATATTTCATGTGCTTTTTGAATTCGGCTGTATGAGCAGCCGAACCGGCCTCATTTGAATTCAAAGTCAAAAGTACAAAATATCTTTATTCACGTAAACCTATTACAGGCATTTATGAAACGTCATTAATTATTTTTAATAATTCTACTCCTGCTAGTGGAAGACTAAACAAACAAAAGTGGTCCAATAAGTAAGCTGTTAGCAGAATACCTTTGGTAATCTCTCAAAATATTTAAAGACAAGTTATACAATTTTTTACACCATAAACATAATTACTTATTCCGTGGGAATCAAATATTCCAAAAGACCACAACATGAAGTCGAATAAATATTATGATCTCACAGAAGAATGATCAGGAACGGGTTCAAGACTCAGCTTTACGCAGTGGAAGTTGGTGCAAGAGGAGTTCCAGCAAAATCTTTGCATCACTTACTGAAAGAATTGGGCCTAAGCAGGTCTGCCGTCAATACATTTATGGAACGAGCTTCCAAGACGGCATTAACGGAATCATACAGTATTTGGTTGGGTAGGGAGAGAAGTAGAATGGTGGATGGTGAGCGTATTATCGCGCAATAGAAAAAAAAGGAGGCCTCCTTTTCTTAAACCAGCCAATTGTCGGTCGCAAGCCCGAGACACCATTCTTCTCATCTCTTACCCACACACGATGGACCCGGCACCCGCACGGTGAATCCATGGAATGCTTAGAAATTTGTCTTCTTCTCTTTCTTGTCTTCTAACCTTCTACTATGTACTTAGATATGTATTTATTATTAATGTATATATTTATTCTTTATTTTGTCACCGTACATTCCCACCGGAATTTGGTTAAGTCTATGATTAAGTACATAATTCTATTAGGTACGAGTGTTATGTTATATAATTTACTGACTACATACTCGTATATCTATCGTGCCTGGAAAGTGTTATATTTGAGCAAAGAACAGAACTGGCAGTAGGAACCTTAAGATGAAGACACTTAAAATAACTTAAATGCGGCTGTAAAGGGGCCTTGTCAAACTTTATTAGTAACTGTAGTTGCTTTTGGAGAATTTATAATATAAGCAACTTAAACAAATTTATTGACGGAGCCCTTTATTCATTATATTTAATATGTAGGATATGTATATTTAATTAGTATGTATTTATATTGTCGCGTAGGGGTTGCGACAGATTAGGTAGGGGTTCAATGAAACCAGCTTTTAGACTGAAATCTGTAATTAGCCTATTATTGCACAGCCCGGGAGATGTTTATTGATCTGATGGGTTTAGGAAAACGACTGGCCTGGTAGTCTTCGGCCTCTCCAGCCTCGCCTTGCACCCTTCCACCGAACTTCTTTGGCGTGGAGTCGCGGGTGGTTGCGAGCGGTCTCTAGAGCGTTTCCTTCTCTGCAGAACGTACGTCTGGTAGGGTAGAAGTAGGGTCCTGGAATGGAGAACACCCCAGGCTTTAGCCCAGCAAAACGTGGAGGCCAGCTACACCGGTAAAGGTCCAGTAACCCGGGACCCCCCAGTGCAGCTGACGCACAGAACAGTACAGCTTACAATATTAGTACCAGATTATGGCAACTCACCCCAGCGGGACCTTCTATGAAGATTTAGAATTAATTAGACGACTCACGATGTTATTTCTAATACCGCAGCGATTTGACAGCTCGCCTGCCTTTTCGTTACTGTTCAAAACCCTGCGCAGGCGCATGACAATTCATAGACAATTCTCTTTGGCAGGCGTCGTAATATTATATTTAGAATTGTATTTAATTCATTTATTATTATTTAACTTAGTAAGTCGCTAATTTATTTTAGGTATTGTTTATTTATTTTAATACAAACGCTTTAGACAATAGTTTATTTTCCCATTAGCAACACGATTCCTAAGTCGTAACGCTACAATATTTCATTATTGTTGATCACAATAGTATTTCTGCACCCGCTTATAATGGCTTCCCATTCACAAAGGTTAGTTGGTAGAAAATGCATTAATAGCATTAAGCTCGCTTTTGTACCCACACTATTTTATTTTTATTTTTTTATTTTTATACAGTTAGGAAAACTTACAGCTAAACAATACTTAAAAATAAAGAAAAAAGATAAAGTAAGAAAGGGCTAATGACAAGTTTTCACAGAAATGTTTGGTTCTGTACAATAAAGAATTTATTATTATTATTAAGACCAGCAGCTTAGCAGATTCCAGTGACCTAGCTAAAGATGCATTAAAAAGCCTTCGTAACAAAAGGGCATGTATGAAGAGGTTAATGAACGTCGATGAAGCGAAAGAGATATGTCCTGATCTTGTCAAGTGGCGCTCAGTTATCTCTGCCTACCCCGCAATCATACCCGATCTGGTAAGAAGATATGTATGTAAAATTATCAACCTGTTAGTTTTGCAAAATAAATAAATTCATATTCCCCGAATACCCTATAATAAAAACTAAATTGTTCGAAACCAATATTTTAATTAATCCTATATTTTAAAAATAAATTATGGTATCTCTACTGTCTGCACTTGGCCATGCATTTGATGCAACGGATTTCTTCTTACAAAACCCACCTATTATTATACTCGAACTAGTTTTCGCGGCATTTTTTATACGTACCAAACTTTTTAAAATTTTAGTCAATGACAAATACGTTTTTTTAATAGAGCATCCGATTTATTATAGGGTATTCGGGGAATATGAATTTATTTATTTCGCAAAACTAACAGGTTGATAGTGAGAGTTTCCGCAGAAAATGCTTAGAGAACCTAATTTAAATATAAATCGTATCTTCGTGGCATGGTGGCAAGAACGCTGGCCGCAATTCCTCGCTGAATATGAATAAATGCCTGCGTAGTCCAGCGGTTAACACACGGCGAATAGTGTTCTTGAATCTTGGTCTTACAGTCTTGACTAATACAGTTTGAGTTTGAGCTGGAAGTCGCTGCAGCCATAAAGCTTTAATTGTTAGTCCAGCAGACAATTGACATATCTCGCTTAATAATTCAAAGTCAAAGTCAAAATCTCTTTATTCACGTAAACCTATTACAGGCATTTATGAAACGTCATTATTTTAATTCTTTTGAATGATTCTACTCAAATTGATCAATTTATTAATTTCGATAATTACTATGGAAAAGAACCAATAAAAGTACTAATTTCTTCAAACAAAATTTAATCTATAATAATTGATAATTATTAAAAATGGCGGAATAGTTACGGAACTAAAATAAACATAAATATTATTTTTTATTAATTATTTCTTGAAGTTCTCTCTAACGACTTTCACAGATCTATTATTAGTAACCTTAAAAAAAATAATTAATGGCAACCCTCGATATTTCCCAATGCGGAAACCAGTGCAATGTAAGTAAGTGAATAGCTCTTGTAAGGATGAACCGCTGTTCAATTTGCCGGAACCACGTTTTAATATCTTTTCTCCAAAATGCTGGAAGTTTGAGAGTCACCTGTTTACATGTTCTTCTGATGGTAGTGGAACATTATTTTCATTATTATTCATTGTTGGGGTCACCAATTATGGGGTCTTAGCTTTTAAATGATTAATATGCATTAAAATCCAAAAAGGTCGCATTCGAACCACGGCGTGTACCTATCAGAAATACGAATACGAAACAGGAGGCAGCTTTTTTGTGCTGGGCGCCGTTACTAGTATCAGCTCACTACCCAGGGGTAGTTCAACCTCGACCACCTCAGCCGCGCTGGCTGGCCACTTTTATGACAATATCTATGTATTTTTTTATTGGCGCCATCTATTCGAGTAAAAGAAAAGCTAAGTTTTAGTTAATATGCACTAGATGGCACACCGATTTTTTTATTTTTTATTAATTATTCCATCTTGTAACACTGATTGCGTTTGATATTTTAAATATTATGACATGTCGAGTTCTTCGCGCCATTTTGCGTGGACATGTCAAGTGCTAGTTTTTGTTTTGTAAATTAATGTACTGTGGATATTATTGGTCAAAAGTGGTGTTATTTTGTTTAATAATGTGCTACAATGTGAATAATTATGGAAAACTATAAATTAGACTTTAAATATGGGGCACAAGTTGCAGTTTATTTTTTGCGGTTTTCCCGCGCTGCAACTCCCATATTTTACCCGACGTGTTTAAGCAGTGGATGGTTCCGCGAGTGACACCAAGAAAAGCATCAAATTCTGCAGCATCTGGAATTTGATGATGACCTCATTAACTCATGAAGAAGAAGAAAGATATATTACATCAGACTTGGCTGTATGGGCTAGACCCTTTGCCTTCCCTATCACCTCATTCATCATCCACAAGGAGAAGAAAAAAGCTTTTTTTTTTTACTTTGAAAGTCGTTCGACTTGGCGTTTGTTTTTGAAACTTGAAAGCATGCAAATGATTCTAAGCTTGCTTTTTTTTACTGAATTTTGTATGAAAATCTTAGACAAACCCCAAATCAAACATCTTTCAAAACGAAATAATGTGGAAAAAAATGTCAAGCCAAACATAGGGTAAATTGTATGAAATGAACCATAGAGCAACGCAGTCGAACGACTTTTTTTTTTTTTTTTTTGGTTCTCTTCTCCCGATGGATGATGAATAAGATGATAGGGAAGGCAAAGGGTCTAGCCCATACAGCCAAGTCTGACGTAATATATCTTTCTTTTTAATGAGGTCATCATCAAATTCTAGATGCTGCAGAATTTGATGCTTTTCTAGGAGTTACTCGCGGCACCATAGCTTAAACACGTCGGGTAAAATATGGGAGTTGACAGCGCGGGAAAACCACAAAAAATAAACTCCAACTTGTGCCCCATATTTAAAGTCCAATTTATCGTTTTGCATAATTATTTACATTGTAGCACATTATTAAACAAAACAACACCACTTTTGACCTATAATACCAGTAAATTAATTTACAAAACAAAAACTTGCACTTGACATGTCCACGCAAAATGGCGCGAAGAACCTCGCAGTCGAACGACTTTTAAAGCGGAATAAAGTGAAAAAAAGCGGTTAAAGCGACAAGTCAAACACAGATTAAACGTCAAAATGGCACGTCAGCAGCAGGATACCGATGAATTATTTGATGTGAAAAATGCATTTTATATTGGAAATTATCAACAAGCGATCAACGAAGCACAAAGTGTAACTGTAAGAATACATATATTATCCTTTTAAAAATGTCAAAACTAATAAATTACTTCTAACTTTGATGTGGAGTTAGGGTCATGTTTTTTGATTACTTCGTGGGTTTATGTTGCAATATTTTGCTTTACATATGATTATTGGTTACTTTACGCATGTATATACATTTATGATCATATTGCTACCATTTCTAATCACTTTAACTATATTTTTAATACTGTTTTTTGGACTTCCAGCCACAAACTCCCTTAGTTGCTATTCAAAGAGACACCTATCTGTACCGTTCGTACATAGCTCAAGGCAACTACAGAATAGTACTGCAGGAGTTAAAGAATGCTGATCCTGCATTGCAACCATTGAAGATTTTGGTGGAATACCTCTCCCCACAGGCCAATAAACCTGCTATTGTTGCTGATATTGATGCTAGAGTAAGTTATGTATACAATTGTTAGTTAATTTAATTGTGCCATCATTAGCTACTTGTTTTTGAAAGTGTTTACAGTTGAGGACTATATATCTTCTGGTATTTTGTCCTATATATTTACAACTCTGTTATTCATGAAGTGATATAGCACATTTGTATTGCTGGATTTTCGCATCAGTTTCATTCTCCCCTCATTCCGAATCGCGCTTAGAGCGCTTAGAACGAATATGACACTGAATGTCGTTCCGAATCAAATATCGCGATTTGGATGCTCAGAGCGTGATATCAATTCGGAACAGTCTAAATCATATTTTCATTCATAAAATTTTCATTTTTTTTACAATGTATGGAAGATAAATTGCGGATTCCATATCTTTGAGTATGAATACTAACAAATATACATCTTTCGGTTTATTCATCTTTTTATGTGTAAAGTTTAATATTATTAACTTATTTTGGTCTTTTAAAATAACTTGCCGTGTAACAGACATTTTTTTTTCACTTCCTACTTAAATATATTAATTATAGAATTATTTTAGAAGTAATAAACAAACAGTATAAACGAATTACAATATTACATGATTTAAAAGAAAACCTAATATTAAATTAACTCGAAAATGGCGCAGGACATTATGACAAACAAGTGACAGCGCTCAGAGCGATCTACCTCAATATCGTGAGCAGTCTAAGCGCGAGAAATGATGTCATTTGTGACGTCACACAGCTTTGGCATAACAGATTAAGCGCATCTCGGAACACCTTAATGCTTAGGTTACTATTATCGCGTATCGGAACGATGGGTCTGTGATTGCTATGGGGGAAATATCATTGTTAAACATTTTGGCTAGGTGAAGACAGTTCTTACTAGTGATGGGGCGAATGTGGGATCATGCCGAATATGAACTTCAGCCAAACATTTGGTACTGGACTGCACCAAATTCAAAGTTTGGTCAAACTTCAATATATTTTTCAACAAAGTAGGACACAAATAATTTATGTACAAATTTATATCTAATCAGAAGTTAAGTAACATGCGCATGCTTTTATTTGCTCACTTTAATAGCCATCATTTAAAGAATAATCCATAGGTAATATTTAAGTGATTTAATTACATACAGCTCAGTTATTTTAATATTCTGCTTTACCAAATATTCTGCAGATTTAACCAAACTTTGGCCCATCCCTAGTTATTACTATAGTTACTGTCTGTTATGATTTTAAATGTCTCAATTATATCTCCCTTCATTCTTCAAACTAATTTTAAATGATATAACAAGGTACTTACATGCCATTTCTTTGATGTAAATTTTCTGAAAACTGTCACTTCTAGTCTAGCGTAAAAGTCTATGAATTTAGATGGTGGAGGTGCCGGGTTTTATTCACAATAATTTATGTGTGATGTTTGAAACGGTATGCACATACTCATGGAGTGCTCCAGTTTGGCTGCAACCAGACGGAGGTTCCTCCAGACTGCGAAGACTCTTCCGGAGGTTTGCAGGAACGTTACAGGTCTCCTGGGCTTCCTGGAAGAGATAAGTTGGCTCCGCTAATGGGGCCCAGGCCATGCAAAACGGTCTCAATGAGACTAATTGCGAGATATATTCAGCTTAGCCATATCCTATGTGTGATATTTCTAAAGTTGATATGCTAGAGACATTGATGAGCTTTATACTTGTCTTGATGGGCTAATAGTAAAGTTGGCGAAATGTGAATCCGCTTTTATAAATCAATTATTTCTGAAAGCGATACAGTTATGATAAATACTTCTTAACCCTTTCCCGATTTGACTTTGATATCCTGTATAATAATTTTCAGGTGGCAAAAGGAACAGAGTTGGGCAATGATGTGTTTATTATTGTAGCTTCAACAATCTATTATCATGAAGAGAATTATGAAGCAGCATTAAAGTAAGTTAAGCTATAATGTCACTTATTCCGGATAAATCTCATTATACCCTACATGTACAGTACAATAATAGCTTCAGGATATTGTTGGGGCTGCCACGCTACTGTAGTGCGTTAACAATCTTTGCGCAGGCCCATACAGATGATTTCTTTGCTATAAGACGCAAAACCACTGCATCATTGCTTAACAGAGTGAGGACAAGCACTAACAGTATCCTGAAGATGATATCTGAAAGATATGGTTCGCCATGCATTGGCTGCTTCGTGCGGCTGCTGGTCTGGCGGGAGTGAGGTGCATCCTGTCAGACTGGTGGGGGCGGAGTGGTTACTGCACGGTCATATTGTTTTAATATATTTTTTTTACTTTTACTTTCATATTTATACTAACATTAGTTGTAAGAATTTTGTAACTAACAAGTGAGCCTAGTTGCTTTGAATAAACGTATATTATTATTATTATCATCACACCACAGGCTCTAGAACAGAATCACTTAATACCTAAAGAATTTGGCCTACACTCGCCAAGCTTTCCTTGAAATAAAAAAAAAACCTAAAAAGGTTGGTCCGAACCCCGGCATGTCCCAATAAGAAATACACTTTTCTTAAGTACATTTGACATTTATTTACACCACCACTGTAACCCGTGCCTCGGAAAGCACATTTAGCCGTCTGTCCCAGTTCACGAATATATATGAAAAAGTTAATAAATTGTCATTATAAATTACAACAGAACCCCGCCAATCCATCCCAGCATGGCGAATGTAGGTCAAATTGTCCAGAACTTTCTGGAAGGCCCATCTCCAACGGTGGAGGTCTAGGACCCTGTGTTTCAGGGGCTGTGATAATGATAAAATAAATAACATATATATCCCAAACATTAACATTGCTTATTATTATATTTGATTGTAATGTAAATTCTTTTTTTTTAACCTTTATTACAGAATTCTTCATGGATCCGAGTCGTTGGAACTGCAAGCGTTTACGTTACAATGTTTGTTGGCCATGAATAGACCCGATTTGGCTAAGAAATCATTGAAATCTCTCCAGGACATAGAGGATGATGGTACAGTCACACAGTTGGCTCAGGCTTGGCTCAATTTGTCACAGGTGAGAAGACTAATACGCCAGTGCTTGATATAGGCATATCGGCAATGCGCCGCTCGCCTATTAATCAGTAATAATAATAATATTTAAATCAATTGCTGTTCGTAAATGCCTTTCTGCTTTCGAGACTCTCACATCCATTCTCTCTCTTTGTTTTTCGCACATCAACCAACTTTCAATCCTTCTTCACTCACTTACAGCTACCATTAATTATTTAATATCTAAATAGATTTAAAAAGCTAATATTTTTTACTTTCTTAAGAGTATTTAACGCTTTGGATTACAATAGGAGGCCTCCTTTTTATTTTATTGATCAACAAGATTCATCCACTATTCTACTCCTCTCCCTACCCAACCAAATTGGTAATGCTGTTTTAGAAGCTCTTTTCATAAATCAACTTCCACTGCGTATAGCTGAATCTGTTCCTGATCATAATATTTGTTGACGTCATGTTGTGGTCTTTAGGAATATTTCATTCCCACAGAAAGTAACTTCAATAAGACAGGAGCAGAATAGTGGTTGGTGAGCGGATTTATGCGAAGAGATGAAAAGAAAATGCCTCCTTTGCAAACCATCAGTTGAAAGCCCGAGACACCATTTTCTCCTCCCTCTTTTCCAAACACAGTGAATCTGTAGTGGACACATCATTACATATAAAAATATAAAATTCAATAATTCTTTTGACGTAAAATGCCAAAACACATCTTGTCAGATTTCACATAGCTTTTGGACTTGCAAATGTATTATTTTACAAAAATATAATTTAATACGCCTAAACTAGTGTTTTAGTTATTTCCAAGGATTTAGCCCCGATAACTGGTGACCCCGTCAAGGAAAAAACATGATTCAAAACGGAAATTCAAAATTTATACGATACATGGATACGGTGACTACAAAAGTAAGCTTTCGGGAACAAGACAATTATGAATACACAAATTATACATCTCGATCACCTTACCAGCACCACCGTCACCAATACTTAATGCCACGTCATAATGCAAGCAGAAGCCAATTTAGAGCAAGGTACTGTTTTAATCATTATAAATACGGACAACGCTGCGACATTAACAGATGCACGCAACCGTGTCACTGGAGTCAGGACAACCCGGCAGCACATACAGATATTGGTTCAGCAGACAATGCAAATGTCACATCATCACGCCTCTTTATAACAGAAATTCAAACTGGTCTGAGATTATTGGTAGATAGCGGAGCAGATGTCTCCATAATTCCAGCCAACAGAACTGACAAAATTAATAATAACATGAAACTGTATGCAGCAAACGGAACTGAAATTCAGACATGTGGTGTAAAAGTGTTGACATTAGATTTAGGACTACGCCGAAAATTTCAATGGCCTTTTATAATAGCTAAAATAGATCGAGGAATTTTGGGAGCTGATTTTATAAAACATTTTAACTTACTCATAGATTTAAGAAACAAAAGGCTAGTCGATAATATCACAAACTGCACAACAAGAGGACAAGTATCAACAATAACAGATCAAGATGTCATAAGTACACTCAGCAAAAATCAAAATTACTACGACCTATTATCAAAATACCCGGAAATCACAAGACCAAATTTATTACCAACAAAGTTAAAACACAATGTCACTCACAAAATTGAAACAAGAGGAGATCCAGTATACTGCAGACCGAGACAATTAGATCCCAAACGTTTAGACATAGCGAAACAAGAGTTCCAATTTATGATTGACAATGGAATAATAAGACCGTCTAATTCGGAATGGGCCAGCGCCTTACATCTAGTACCCAAAGCTGATGGATCACTAAGGCCATGTGGAGATTATCGCCGACTGAATGCACAAACTATACCAGACAGGTACCCTTTTCCAAGAATAGATGATTTTTTAGCAATATTACCTGGTAAGAATATTTTTTCTAAAATTGATTTATTTAAAGCATATTACCAAATACCAATGGCTGAAGAGGACAAATCAAAAACCGCTATTATTACACCGTTTGGACTTTTTGAATTTAATGTTTTAAGTTTTGGTTTAAGAAACGCCCCAGCTACCTTTCAGCGTTTTATAAATTTGGTTTTTAGAAATTTAGATTTTATATTTCCATATTTGGATGATATTTTAGTTGCTTCTTGTACACCAGATGAGCATAAGGAACACCTCCAAATTGTATTCGATAGACTAAATGCATATGGTTTACGCATAAATGTTTCAAAGTCAGAATTCGGATTAAAAGAAGTAGAGTTTTTGGGTTTCTTCATAACCAAGGAAGGCACAAAACCACTACCTCATAAAGTTCAAACCATTATTGATTACAAAAAACCAGAAACATTACAAGATTTACGAACTTTTTTGGGACTTTTAAACTTTTACCGTAAATATATTAAAAATGCTGCTGAAACACAAGCTATTTTACATGATTATCTAAAAGGAGCAAAGAAAAAGGACAAAACTAAAATCCAATGGACCAATCAGGCCGTAAATATGTTCGAAAAATGTAAAACCGATTTAGCAAATGTAGCATTATTAACTTATCCAAATCCAAACCATACATTAGCACTCTTTACGGACGCTTCTGATTTAGCAATGGGTTCAGTATTGCAACAATTTGAAAACAGATCGTGGAAACCAATAGCTTTTTATTCAAAAAAATTCAATAACGCACAAAAGTCATATAGTACCTATGATAGGGAATTGCTAAGCATTTACGCATCGATTAAACAATTTAAACATTTTTTAGAAGGTCGTCATTTTACAATTTACACTGACCATAAACCAATAACATTTGCTTTTAAACAAAAAAACGAAAAAGCATCCCCAAGACAGTTGAGACAATTACAGTTTATATCGGAATTCTCAACTGACATCAAACATATCAGAGGTAGTGAAAATATTATTGCTGATACCTTATCGAGAATAGAAGCAGTAGAAGTTTTAGATTATGATTTAATAGCAAAAGCACAAATAAATGACAGTGAACTTCAACAACTTAAGTTGTCAAATTCATTGAAATTCAGACCGTATTTATTAAACTCAGGAGAAACACTGTGGTGTGACATATCTACAAATAATATTAGACCTTTTATACCTTTACATCATAGAAAATCATTTTTTAACAATATACACAACTTGTCACACTCAGGAATAAAATCAACAGTTCGACAAATGAAAAATAAATACATTTGGACAAACATTAACAAAGACGTTAGAATTTGGGCACAAACATGTATAGAATGTCAAAAAAATAAAATAACAAGACACACTAAATCAAAATTATTTACATTTACAGAACCTGATGAAAGATTTGAAGTAGTTCATATAGACCTAATAGGCCCATTACCTCCATCTGAGGGAAATGTCTATTGTCTGACTTGTATAGATAGATTTTCAGACTGGATAGAAGTCGTACCTATACCAAATAGTACAGCCGAAACAGTTTCAAAAGCATTCTACTCCAACTGGATAGCAAGATTCGGCGTACCACATACAATCGTTTGCGATAGAGGTCCACAATTTCAATCAGAACTGTTTAAAAAGTTTACAGAAATATGCGGTTCCAAAATTAACTTTACAACAGCTTACCATCCACAATCAAATGGTAAAGTAGAAAGAATGCATAGGACATTAAAATCAGCAATTAAATGTCATAATAATATTAGATGGTCTGACACCCTACCGACAGTTTTGTTGGGAATGCGTACTGCCATAAGAGATGATAAAGAATTTACGATTAGCCAAATGATTTATGGTACCACAATAAGGGTGCCAGGTGAATTTTTCGAAAAATCAAAAATAGAAACAAATTCCAACACTTTCACATCAAAATTAAAATTAGCTATGGACGAATTACGACCAAGAAGGCGTACTCAAAACTTTGATAAGCGAAATATATTTATACACAAAGATTTATATACATGTTCTCACGTCTTTTTAAGAACCGACAGAATTAAAAAACCTTTAGAACCATTTTATACAGGACCTTTTAAAATCAAACAACGTTTTGATAAATATTTCTCTATAGAAATTCAAAATAAAAATGAAAATATATCAATAGATAGACTTAAACCTGCATATTTATTTCAACATACAGAAACAGCATGCATCGAAAACAATGTAAATAATCATTACGCCGATTTAAATAATCATGTAAATATTAATAATATAAATTTCATTAATAATGTAAATACTCATAGTACAAGCAATAGAGTTAGAAAAAAGAAAGTAACTTTTTGGAATAGGCCTACAATTCACTATTATAATACTTAATTTTACTTATTACTTTTTATATTAAATTGTTAAATTTACTAATTATATAGTATATTAAATACTATCGTAACAAAGTTACTGGTGAGGGAGTAATGTAGTGGACACATCATTACATATAAAAATATAAAATTCAATAATTCTTTTGACGTAAAATGCCAAAACACATCTTGTCAGATTTCACATAGCTTTTGGACTTGCAAATGTATTATTTTACAAAAATATAATTTAATACGCCTAAACTAGTGTTTTAGTTATTTCCAAGGATTTAGCCCCGATAAATCCATGGAATGTTAAGAAATTTGACTTTTTCAAGTAAATTTATTTATCCGATATGTCCTTCCAGGGTGGTCCCGGTGTACAAGATGCACATTACAGTATGATGGAACTGTCAGAAAGATTGGGGGCTCTCGGAGCTGGACCTGCTGCTGTGGGGGCAGCCGCAGCCGCAAGCAGAGGTAAGTCAATGTCAAAGTACTTTACAGGCATTTGTGTAATTCTACTCGTGTTTGTGAAAGACTAAACAGTAAAGTGGTCCATAGAGTAAGCTGTTAGGAGAAGACCAGCAGCTTAGCAGATTCCAGTGACCTGTTAATGTAAAATCTGACTGAGAAAGAAACCTGCAAGGAAAACTCAGCTATAGCAGATTTTCAAAATAAAACAAATACAGAACTACACAAATAAGTAGTACTAGTAGTGGTAGAGGTCCAAGAGACCTTGAGACTGTTTTGCGTGACCTGGGCCCCATTACTAGAGCCATCCTATCTCCAGGCCAGGGGACCATTCACATTCCTGCAGACCACCAGAAGAGTCCCCGGAGTCTGGAGAAACCTAAGTCTGGGTGTAGTCACACTGGGGTACTCCATGAGTACATGCGCGGCTGTCTCCTCCTGTACTGAGCAGTGACATGGATACTGACAGTGGGTCTGGTCCACAAATTCAAGGTTATTCAGCAAGCTATGGAGAGAGCTATGCTTGGTATTTCTCTGATGGATAAAATTCGAAACGTTAATATTTGTCAGAGAACCAAAGTTCCAAAGGACCGCTTGCAGTGTCGTGCCTTGGGGGAGACCTACATCCAGCACTGGAGAGACACAGCCTGATGATGTTGAAATGAAATAAATACATTCTTTTTCAGGTTTATGGGAAGAATCAGAACAACTGCTAACCGAAGCTGTATCCCGAGCTCCCACACACCCAGACCTACTTCTGGGCCTCGCCGTCACCGCACGACACAGCGCCAAACCTATAGAGGTAACTGTCTTTATAATCACATAGCATTCATCCAGACCTGAGACAAGATATAAAGAAACCACCAATTAGGCATTTTTATCATCACCATCATCAGCCTGTGTCTCTCCACTACTGGATATAGACCTCGCTATTTCACACGATCTTCCGGCACCCCTATCCTCATCTATCCCCCACCCACAACTATCTGCCACTCTCATTTTTGTCCCCACTCGCATCTATCCCTCAACCTCATATATCTGACACTCATCTATCCCCCAGCCTCATCTATCCTCCACCATCATCTATCCCCCACCCACATCTATTCACCATCCCCATCTATCCGCCACTCACATCTATCCCTCAACCTTATATATCTGACACCCTCAACTCTCCCCCAGCCTCTTCGATTTCCCACCCTCTTCTATTCCCCACTCTCTTTAATCCCTCAACCTCTTCATTCCCCTAGCCTCATCTATTCCAACCACCATCTATCCCTCAACCTCATATATCTCACACCCTCAACTATCCCCCACCCTCTTCTATCCCTTACCCTCATCTATCCGCCACCAACATCTATCCCTCAACCTCATACATTTGACACCCTCAGCTCTCCCCCAGCCTCATCTATATCAGCATCTTCTATTCCCCACCCTCTTCTATCCCTTACCCTTTTCATTCCCCTTTTCATTCCCCTAGCCTCATCTATTCCAACCACCATCTATTCTCCACCACCATCTATCCCCCAACCTCATATATCTGACACCCTCAACTATCCCCCAGCCTCTTCTATCCCCTATCCTCATCTATTCCCCACCCACATCTATCCCCGAGCCTCATCCCCACCAGCTACCGTTTTCAAGTCCATCTGGTGGGCATAAGTGGCGAGTCCTCCGGTAAGTGATCTCCACTCTAGAACCCGTCTATTTCAAGAGAAGAAGACAAAAATTTTTCTAAACATTTCATGGATTTACAGTGCGGGAGCCGGGTCCTTTGTGTGTGGGAAAGATAGATGAGAAGAGTGGTGTCTCAGGCCTCCTTTTATTTTATCTTGCAACATTCACCATCCATCATTCCACTCCTCTCCCTTCCCAACCAAATACTGTATGATTCCGTTAATGCTGTCTTGGAAGCTCGTTTCACAAACATATTGACGACCTGCTTAGGCCCAATTCTTTCAGTAATTGATGCAAATGTTCTATTCCAGGTATCATCCCGTTACTTCGCCCAGTTACTGGACAGCCACCCCTCTCATCCCTTCAGTCGGGAGTATGTTGCCAAAACCAACGAGTTCAAGAGGCTAGCTGCTCAGTATCAGCCTTCTGTTACCACTTAAATTACATCAACACCGTCATATTCATTGAGAGCTGATACAGAATGTAAACAAAGATTTTCTTCGTGGAACCATTTATTTGTTTACTTTTTTCTCAGATTAAATATGTTTCAACACAAAATCTTGATTTTTAAAAAACTGTTTAAAAGATAAATATTAGTTTTTCTTTGATTTGTGAAAAGTTTTTTTTTCAGTCAACACTGTTTTTAATAATTATATATGTGTAAATGAATATATCAATAAATAATTATATAGCAAAAACATTTGTTTTATCTTTAAGACCGCCTCCGTGGTCTAGTGGTAACAAACGTTGCCGTGAACTCGGGAGGTCGTGGGTTCGATTTCCACCGGGGGCAAGTTGTACATTGTATAATTTGTCTCGGTCTAGGTGTTTATATGTATAATATGTATATATTTACAAAAAAAAAAAGTATAATATGTAGTTTATCAACCATCTAGTTTCCGTAACACAAGCCTCGTAGCTTACCACGGAAACTAGATGGCGCTGTGTGACCTGTCTGGAAATATTTATTTATATATTTATTTATTTACAAGGATATTACGTCGTTTGTTTTATGGACAACACTGAGGTACACCCTCATCGCGCCGTTAAATACATGTGACATAACTATAACTGTTTGCAACATCAATAGCTAACTTAGCAGTGTGTGAGCTGGTTGGCTACGATGGAATGCGATGGATGCAAAACTATTGTTAATGACAATAACTATTTAAAATGCAATGCATGTAAATCTGTATTTTGTCTAGAATGCATGAATTTAACTGCAGATAAAGTACGTAAGTTGCGTCGAGATGAGCTGACGGCCCTGAAGTGTCCGTCATGCGCCAACATTACTCGCCGCTCGGAAAGGCAGTCACTTGACAAGTCGTTCGTGTATCATCGCCACCTCTCACTGAGTGAAAGCCGGGAGACTGCGCCTCAGAATTCGGAAACCTTAACGTTGGCAACGCTTAGCAAGGTATTCGACGAGAAACTATCACTTTCTTCCCCGTTTGTAACTAACCTTCGAGCTGCGCTAAGGCAGGATATGGAGGTGATGATAGCCACAGAGCTGCGCACCTTAATACAAGACATCAAAAACGATTTTACGAAAACTACTGACCATATTAGCTCTGAATTGAACGATATTAAAGCCGAATTGGTACAAAAGGACAATATCATAAAGTCACTAGAATCCGATCGATCACATCTTCAGAGCGAGATCCATGCTCTTAACACAAAGTTTACTTCATTTGACAAAATATCACGAGAGAGAAATATAGAAATCCAAGGAGTACCAGAACATCGCAATGAAAACGTCGTCTTATTGTTTCAAGAGTTGTGCAAAACGGTTAATGTTTCTTTAGCTGATAGTGATATTCACGCTTGTCGTCGAGTGGCTAAATTAAATCCTTCTTCAAAGCGTCCTCGCAATATCGTGGTGACACTGACGTCACCTCGTCTACGAGACTCTGTACTCTCAGCGGCATACCGATTCAATAAGTCGAACAAAACCGATAAGCTGAATACTACTCATATTGGACTCACTAATACTAAGACCCCAATCTACGTCACAGAACACCTTACGCCCGATATTAAGCAGCTCCATGCAGCAGCTCGTCACGTCGCAAAAGAGAAGCACTATAGTCACGTTTGGTTGCGTTTCGGTAAAGTTTATATTCGTAAGGAAGAGAACGCTAATCCAATTCATATAAAAGACCTGGACACTCTAGAACGTATTGATTAGTTGTACATGTACCACTATTATTATTGTCTACTTTAAATTACTGATTATACATATTAAAATTTATTTATAAGCACTTCTAATTTTATTATAATCTATTATTTGCCTAATGTTGAAAGTATTTTATCAAAATGTAAATAGAGCTAGAACAAAGTTAACAGAAATCTACCTTAATGTGTTGCTTAATGAATACGACCTAGTGTGCCTGACTGAAACAAACTTTAATTCAAATATTTACGATGGTGAATTTCTGGATAAACGATACAACGTTTATCGCAGAGACCGTCAAGATACATATTCGCAAAAAGTTGATGGTGGTGGTGTACTAATAGGAGTCAAAAATACCTTAAATGTTGTCCGTCAGGCACAGTGGGAGAGTGGTTTTGAGGATCTTTGGGTGAGTTTATTGCCTAATAATGAAAAAGATAGGTCCCTGCATATCTGTGTCTGTTATCTTCCCCCTGACCTACCAGTGAGGAAAGTTGACATTTTTTACTCTCACATTCAAAATATAAAGCTGAATTCCAGTAGCAACAGTGATTTTATCATAATTGGAGATTTTAATACACCACGCATGCAGTGGATTCAACATCATTCACTCAATTTATTTGTTCCTGGTGCCATAGTGGATCAAAAATCCAGAATTCTGGCAGAACTTATAAGTGTGGGAAAGGGGGTCTATTTAAATACAATTTATAATACAGGAGCCGTGGTGACTCGGTGGGAAAGGGGGTCTATTTAAAATACAATTTATAATACAGGAGCCGTGGTGACTCGGTGGGAAAGGGGGTCTATTTAAAATACAATTTATAATACAGGAGCCGTGGTGACTCGGTGGGAAAGGGGGTCTATTTAAAATACAATTTATAATACAGGAGCCGTGGTGACTCGGTGGGAAAGGGGGTCTATTTAAAATACAATTTATAATACAGGAGCCGTGGTGACTCGGTGGGAAAGGGGGTCTATTTAAAATACAATTTATAATACAGGAGCCGTGGTGACTCGGTGGGAAAGGGGGTCTATTTAAAATACAATTTATAATACAGGAGCCGTGGTGACTCGGTGGGAAAGGGGGTCTATTTAAAATACAATTTATAATACAGGAGCCGTGGTGACTCGGTGGGAAAGGGGGTCTATTTAAAATACAATTTATAATACAGGAGCCGTGGTGACTCGGTGGGAAAGGGGGTCTATTTAAAATACAATTTATAATACAGGAGCCGTGGTGACTCGGTGGGAAAGGGGGTCTATTTAAAATACAATTTATAATACAGGAGCCGTGGTGACTCGGTGGGAAAGGGGGTCTATTTAAAATACAATTTATAATACAGGAGCCGTGGTGACTCGGTGGGAAAGGGGGTCTATTTAAAATACAATTTATAATACAGGAGCCGTGGTGACTCGGTGGGAAAGGGGGTCTATTTAAAATACAATTTATAATACAGGAGCCGTGGTGACTCGGTGGGAAAGGGGGTCTATTTAAATACAATTTATAATACAGGAGCCGTGGTGACTCGGTGGGAAAGGGGGTCTATTTAAATACAATTTATAATACAGGAGCCGTGGTGACTCGGTGGGAAAGGGGGTCTATTTAAATACAATTTATAATACAGGAGCCGTGGTGACTCGGTGGGAAAGGGGGTCTATTTAAATACAATTTATAATACAGGAGCCGTGGTGACTCGGTGGGAAAGGGGGTCTATTTAAAATACAATTTATAATACAGGAGCCGTGGTGACTCGGTGGGAAAGGGGGTCTATTTAAAATACAATTTATAATACAGGAGCCGTGGTGACTCGGTGGGAAAGGGGGTCTATTTAAAATACAATTTATAATACAGGAGCCGTGGTGACTCGGTGGGAAAGGGGGTCTATTTAAAATACAATTTATAATACAGGAGCCGTGGTGACTCGGTGGGAAATTGGGTCTATTTAAAATACAATTTATAATACAGGAGCCGTGGTGACTCGGTGGGAAAGGGGGTCTATTTAAAATACAATTTATAATACAGGAGCCGTGGTGACTCGGTGGGAAAGGGGGTCTATTTAAAATACAATTTATAATACAGGAGCCGTGGTGACTCGGTGGGAAAGGGGGTCTATTTAAAATACAATTTATAATACAGGAGCCGTGGTGACTCGGTGGGAAAGGGGGTCTATTTAAAATACAATTTATAATACAGGAGCCGTGGTGACTCGGTGGGAAAGGGGGTCTATTTAAAATACAATTTATAATACAGGAGCCGTGGTGACTCGGTGGGAAAGGGGGTCTATTTAAAATACAATTTATAATACAGGAGCCGTGGTGACTCGGTGGGAAAGGGGGTCTATTTAAAATACAATTTATAATACAGGAGCCGTGGTGACTCGGTGGGAAAGGGGGTCTATTTAAAATACAATTTATAATACAGGAGCCGTGGTGACTCGGTGGGAAAGGGGGTCTATTTAAAATACAATTTATAATACAGGAGCCGTGGTGACTCGGTGGGAAAGGGGGTCTATTTAAAATACAATTTATAATACAGGAGCCGTGGTGACTCGGTGGGAAAGGGGGTCTATTTAAAATACAATTTATAATACAGGAGCCGTGGTGACTCGGTGGGAAAGGGGGTCTATTTAAAATACAATTTATAATACAGGAGCCGTGGTGACTCGGTGGGAAAGGGGGTCTATTTAAAATACAATTTATAATACAGGAGCCGTGGTGACTCGGTGGGAAAGGGGGTCTATTTAAAATACAATTTATAATACAGGAGCCGTGGTGACTCGGTGGGAAAGGGGGTCTATTTAAAATACAATTTATAATACAGGAGCCGTGGTGACTCGGTGGGAAAGGGGGTCTATTTAAAATACAATTTATAATACAGGAGCCGTGGTGACTCGGTGGGAAAGGGGGTCTATTTAAAATACAATTTATAATACAGGAGCCGTGGTGACTCGGTGGGAAAGGGGGTCTATTTAAAATACAATTTATAATACAGGAGCCGTGGTGACTCGGTGGGAAAGGGGGTCTATTTAAAATACAATTTATAATACAGGAGCCGTGGTGACTCGGTGGGAAAGGGGGTCTATTTAAAATACAATTTATAATACAGGAGCCGTGGTGACTCGGTGGGAAAGGGGGTCTATTTAAAATACAATTTATAATACAGGAGCCGTGGTGACTCGGTGGGAAAGGGGGTCTATTTAAATACAATTTATAATACAGGAGCCGTGGTGACTCGGTGGGAAAGGGGGTCTATTTAAATACAATTTATAATACAGGAGCCGTGGTGACTCGGTGGGAAAGGGGGTCTATTTAAATACAATTTATAATACAGGAGCCGTGGTGACTCGGTGGGAAAGGGGGTCTATTTAAATACAATTTATAATACAGGAGCCGTGGTGACTCGGTGGGAAAGGGGGTCTATTTAAAATACAATTTATAATACAGGAGCCGTGGTGACTCGGTGGGAAAGGGGGTCTATTTAAAATACAATTTATAATACAGGAGCCGTGGTGACTCGGTGGGAAAGGGGGTCTATTTAAAATACAATTTATAATACAGGAGCCGTGGTGACTCGGTGGGAAAGGGGGTCTATTTAAAATACAATTTATAATACAGGAGCCGTGGTGACTCGGTGGGAAAGGGGGTCTATTTAAAATACAATTTATAATACAGGAGCCGTGGTGACTCGGTGGGAAAGGGGGTCTATTTAAAATACAATTTATAATACAGGAGCCGTGGTGACTCGGTGGGAAAGGGGGTCTATTTAAAATACAATTTATAATACAGGAGCCGTGGTGACTCGGTGGGAAAGGGGGTCTATTTAAAATACAATTTATAATACAGGAGCCGTGGTGACTCGGTGGGAAAGGGGGTCTATTTAAAATACAATTTATAATACAGGAGCCGTGGTGACTCGGTGGGAAAGGGGGTCTATTTAAAATACAATTTATAATACAGGAGCCGTGGTGACTCGGTGGGAAAGGGGGTCTATTTAAAATACAATTTATAATACAGGAGCCGTGGTGACTCGGTGGGAAAGGGGGTCTATTTAAAATACAATTTATAATACAGGAGCCGTGGTGACTCGGTGGGAAAGGGGGTCTATTTAAAATACAATTTATAATACAGGAGCCGTGGTGACTCGGTGGGAAAGGGGGTCTATTTAAAATACAATTTATAATACAGGAGCCGTGGTGACTCGGTGGGAAAGGGGGTCTATTTAAATACAATTTATAATACAGGAGCCGTGGTGACTCGGTGGGAAAGGGGGTCTATTTAAATACAATTTATAATACAGGAGCCGTGGTGACTCGGTGGGAAAGGGGGTCTATTTAAATACAATTTATAATACAGGAGCCGTGGTGACTCGGTGGGAAAGGGGGTCTATTTAAATACAATTTATAATACAGGAGCCGTGGTGACTCGGTGGGAAAGGGGGTCTATTTAAAATACAATTTATAATACAGGAGCCGTGGTGACTCGGTGGGAAAGGGGGTCTATTTAAAATACAATTTATAATACAGGAGCCGTGGTGACTCGGTGGGAAAGGGGGTCTATTTAAAATACAATTTATAATACAGGAGCCGTGGTGACTCGGTGGGAAAGGGGGTCTATTTAAAATACAATTTATAATACAGGAGCCGTGGTGACTCGGTGGGAAAGGGGGTCTATTTAAAATACAATTTATAATACAGGAGCCGTGGTGACTCGGTGGGAAAGGGGGTCTATTTAAAATACAATTTATAATACAGGAGCCGTGGTGACTCGGTGGGAAAGGGGGTCTATTTAAAATACAATTTATAATACAGGAGCCGTGGTGACTCGGTGGGAAAGGGGGTCTATTTAAAATACAATTTATAATACAGGAGCCGTGGTGACTCGGTGGGAAAGGGGGTCTATTTAAAATACAATTTATAATACAGGAGCCGTGGTGACTCGGTGGGAAAGGGGGTCTATTTAAAATACAATTTATAATACAGGAGCCGTGGTGACTCGGTGGGAAAGGGGGTCTATTTAAAATACAATTTATAATACAGGAGCCGTGGTGACTCGGTGGGAAAGGGGGTCTATTTAAAATACAATTTATAATACAGGAGCCGTGGTGACTCGGTGGGAAAGGGGGTCTATTTAAAATACAATTTATAATACAGGAGCCGTGGTGACTCGGTGGGAAAGGGGGTCTATTTAAAATACAATTTATAATACAGGAGCCGTGGTGACTCGGTGGGAAAGGGGGTCTATTTAAAATACAATTTATAATACAGGAGCCGTGGTGACTCGGTGGGAAAGGGGGTCTATTTAAAATACAATTTATAATACAGGAGCCGTGGTGACTCGGTGGGAAAGGGGGTCTATTTAAAATACAATTTATAATACAGGAGCCGTGGTGACTCGGTGGGAAAGGGGGTCTATTTAAAATACAATTTATAATACAGGAGCCGTGGTGACTCGGTGGGAAAGGGGGTCTATTTAAAATACAATTTATAATACAGGAGCCGTGGTGACTCGGTGGGAAAGGGGGTCTATTTAAAATACAATTTATAATACAGGAGCCGTGGTGACTCGGTGGGAAAGGGGGTCTATTTAAAATACAATTTATAATACAGGAGCCGTGGTGACTCGGTGGGAAAGGGGGTCTATTTAAAATACAATTTATAATACAGGAGCCGTGGTGACTCGGTGGGAAAGGGGGTCTATTTAAAATACAATTTATAATACAGGAGCCGTGGTGACTCGGTGGGAAAGGGGGTCTATTTAAAATACAATTTATAATACAGGAGCCGTGGTGACTCGGTGGGAAAGGGGGTCTATTTAAAATACAATTTATAATACAGGAGCCGTGGTGACTCGGTGGGAAAGGGGGTCTATTTAAAATACAATTTATAATACAGGAGCCGTGGTGACTCGGTGGGAAAGGGGGTCTATTTAAAATACAATTTATAATACAGGAGCCGTGGTGACTCGGTGGGAAAGGGGGTCTATTTAAAATACAATTTATAATACAGGAGCCGTGGTGACTCGGTGGGAAAGGGGGTCTATTTAAAATACAATTTATAATACAGGAGCCGTGGTGACTCGGTGGGAAAGGGGGTCTATTTAAAATACAATTTATAATACAGGAGCCGTGGTGACTCGGTGGGAAAGGGGGTCTATTTAAAATACAATTTATAATACAGGAGCCGTGGTGACTCGGTGGGAAAGGGGGTCTATTTAAAATACAATTTATAATACAGGAGCCGTGGTGACTCGGTGGGAAAGGGGGTCTATTTAAAATACAATTTATAATACAGGAGCCGTGGTGACTCGGTGGGAAAGGGGGTCTATTTAAAATACAATTTATAATACAGGAGCCGTGGTGACTCGGTGGGAAAGGGGGTCTATTTAAAATACAATTTATAATACAGGAGCCGTGGTGACTCGGTGGGAAAGGGGGTCTATTTAAAATACAATTTATAATACAGGAGCCGTGGTGACTCGGTGGGAAAGGGGGTCTATTTAAAATACAATTTATAATAAATAAAGATGAATGTCTGTATGTACGTTCCCTATGCATTTCAAAACTACTTGACCGATCGGGATGAAACTTTGGGAATATGTTGTGTGAACATCGGGGAAGGTTTCTGACATAGTACTACTTTTGTCCGATAGGTGGCGCGCTGATTTGTAGGGCATACCGACCGAGGGTACCGAGTGGGAGCCTAAATAATTTAATAAAAAGAGAAATATAAGACGTTAAAATCTAAATTGAACTGCCTCCGTGGTCTAGCGGTTAAGTCCGTGGATTTAGACTCGGCGGTACCGGGTTCGATTCCTGGTTGGGACACAAAAATAAATACATTTAAATAATATTTAATTTATTTGTGATATTTCTCGAGTTTGGTTACGCTGGAGACATCGACGAGCTTGCCACTTGTCATGATTGGCCTTCAGTAAAGTTGGCTAAATGTGAATCCGCTTATATTCATAAGCGTGGTTTCTGACCATCCCGAAAGGGAAACGGTCGTGATGATAATTTACTTTTTTTTTTAAATCTAAATCTGACATGCCTATCGGGTACCTGAAGGTTTATTTATCGACGACACAACATTACACGGGCAACGCCGCGTCAAACAGCTAGTTTTTTTATAGAGTCGGGACCACCACTTAAGTCTTACGGCTAAAACTGGAACAGCTGTTAACGGATCAGACTTCTCTACTTTTTTTTGTCTTCAGTGTTAAATCCTACAAAGGTCGGTTCAAACCCCCCCTGCATGTACCAATGAGAAATACACTTTCTTTCTTTCCGTCCCTCGGAGAGCACGTAAACCCGTCAATCCCGGTATCACTAATGTTGGTATTAGTCATTATTGTGGAATCGTTAATGAATTGTCACAAATTATGGGGTGTGTCACTAACTTTTTATCACGATAGATGACGCATGATAGATGGTACCTAATAGAACTGTCAGTTGCATAGACAACTTGTATTTTTATTACGAAATTTATTATTTTCTGGATATATTACCGAAGTCAGCAGCTTATTTAAGTGTACAAATATAGATTTCCAAGCGAAATCAAAGATCTCAAAATTGCCGTTCTATTAATTACATATTTTTTCTTTTTGAAGACGGTGTGCGCTTTCCTAATTAGTATTTTAAAATTCGTATTTCTGTTATAAAAATAAAAACTACAAAATCATTTAAAAATGATCCGACATAGGTGTAAACAAGGTACGAGTGCTGCTAGCGACATCTATAAAAAAGCTTTGCCTGATACACCCCATTGACATCATATCCTCGCCAAGCCGTCTGGCCAGCGTGGCGAGTGTGAGAGGCCAAATTCTCCAGATATATGTTTTGATAGGCCCATCCCCAACAGTGGGGTTTTAGGACGGCTGTAATGATGATGTAGTACCTGGTGACCTCAAAATTGCCGTTCTATTAATTCAACCTTTTTTTCTTTTTAAAGACGGTATGCGCTTTCTTAATTCGTCTTTTAAGGTAGGTAACTTTAAGTGAAAATACATTTGTCTGTTATAAAATTTAAAAAAAAATACAAAAACATTTAAACAATGATGCGTCATAGGTGTAAACAAGGTACCAATGCCGCTAGCGACATCTACAAAAAGCTTTGCCTGATATACCCCATTGAATAATATTTTGTAATTATGACGCAATAAACTTAAATAACGAAATCCACTAATAATGTTTGCGACTAAGTAACAGAATAGAGCTGCTGGATTCGAACATTACACGATTAAAAATAAAACTGTCTACTCAACTCATTTTTAACTTTAGTCGTAACTATGGGGTGTATCACTAACTATTTATCCCGATAGATGGCGCATGATAGATGGTACCTAGTATAACTGTCAGTTGCATAGAAAACTTGTATTTTTATTAAGATATTCATTATTTTCTGGATATTATGCCTAAATGAGCAGCTTTAAGCGTACAAATCGAGATTTCTAAGCGAAATCAAAGATATGGTGATCTCAAAAGTGCCGTTCTATTAATAAAACCTTTTTTCTTTTTAAAGACGGGGTGTGCGCTTTTTAATTTGTCTTGTAAGGTAGGTAACGTTAATTTAAAATTCATTTTTCTGTTATAAACATATAAAACCACGAAAACATTTTTAAAATGATGCGATATAGGTGTTACTTAAGGTACCATTGCCGCTAGCGACATCTACAAAAAGCTTTGCCTGATACACCCCATTTTCGTTTGACAGCGGAAAGGAAATTTTGAGTGGAGGAGGTGTAGCTAAGAATACGAGATTAATCCACGGACTTAACCGCTAGATTACGAAGGCAGTTTATTAAAAATAATTTGCTAAAGAGTAGATAGATATAGAGTAGGTAGATAGATAGATAGGAAATCTCTGGAACAGTTTAGAAAGTAAAGTAAAGTAACATCACGACCGTTTCCCTTTCGGAGTGTTCAGAAACCACGCTTATAAAGAAGCGGATTCACATTTAGCCAACTTTACTATTTGGCCAATCATGACAAGTAGCAAGCTCGTCGATGTCTCCACAGCGTACTGAACTCGAGAAATCATCACCATTACAGCCCCTAGAACACAGCGTCCTAGACCTCCACTGCTGGAGATGGGCCTTCCAGAACATATATCTGGAGAATTTGGCCTGCACTCGCCACGCTGGCCAGACTCGAGAAATATCACAAATAAATTATTTTTTTGTGTTCCGACCAGGAATCGAACCCGGTACGAGTCTAAATCCACGGACTTAACCTCTAGACCACGGAGGTAGTTATTTTATTAATAATAATTATATTATTAATGAGTGCGATATATCGGAAATGTCTTACCTTTTGAAATTCGCCAAGCACCTAGCAAACCGCTGTTTAAAAAGCTGGTTTACTTTCATTACCTAAAGAGCTCCTCACAACGTATATAAGTATGTATTGTATGTAGTATATAGTAACCAATATACCCCTCATTCCGAATCGCGTTTAGAGCGCTTAGAACGAATAGGACACTGACCGTTCGTTCCGAATCAAATATCGCGATTTCGATGTTCAGAGCTTGATATCAATTCGGAACGGTCTAAATCACATTTTCATTCATAAAATGTTAGTTTTTTTTTTAATGCATGAAAGATAAATTGCGGATTCCACATTTTTGATGAATATCTTTTATGAATACTAACAAATATACATCTCTCGGTTTATTCATCTTTATATGTGTAAAGTTTAATATTATTAACTTATTTTGGTCTTTTAAAATAACTTGCCGTGTTACAGACATTTTTTTCTCACTTCCCACTTAAATACACACATCAAAAAAGTCTAGGGATCAAGCATGTTTATGCGGATTTCTTGTGATTGAGATGTGGCTTTGTAATAAATTTATGATTTTATAAATTTATATGGATCCTTTTTGGTGCATTTCATTATATAAAACAGGAACTGTCAATCAAATTCGAGTAAAAGATGAAAATCAGCTGTCAATATTTTCCCTATAAAAACATAAGACGCATTGAAGACATTATTAGTGCTACTGTTTCCCTACTACTGATTAAAACCAACGTTATTATGGAGCGGCGACGTCATTTAAGCAGGGAAGAAATGATCAGAGCCGTGGGAATGATAGAAGCTGGTTCCCGGCAACGTACTGTGGCTTTAGCTCTGAATACAAGTCAGAGTGTTATCAGTCGACTTTGGACACGTTACCGAACCACTGGTACCGTGGCTGAGCGCCATGGAGGACGGTATCGCTGCACCACACGGAGACAAGACCGATACATTCAAATCACAGCTCGAAGAACTCCAACAATAACCGCCATGATGTTAGCCGTGAGCCTTCATCGCTCTTCAGGGAACTTAATTAGCGACCAAACAGTCAGAAACCGCTTGCATGAAGTGAACCTTCATTCCCGAAGACCGCTACGGGTACCACCTATAGCAATGCACAATCGTAGGACTCGATATCAATGGGCTCTTGAACACAGAAATTGGACAGAAGAACAATGGCGTTTCGTGTGCTTTTCTGATGAGTCTCGTTTTGGTATGAGGCCGGATACAAGACGTATACGACACTGGAGAACCCCTGGACGCCAACAGCGATTAAAATCCTGCCAGGAAGTCCATCCTTATAGTGGTGGAACCATCATGGTATGGGCGGGTATTTCGATCGGCGGAAGAACTGAGTTGATTTGGATCAGAGGCAACCTCAACGCTCAAATTTATGCTGAGACGGTTGTATCAGACGTCATCGTTCCTCTACAAGTGCATATCGGTCCCTTATTTCAGTTAATGCATGATAATGCACGACCGCACACCGCAAGAGTTGTAAGACAGACTCTCGCCGCAGCTAACATCAATGTCCTGCCCTGGCCTGCTCAGTCGCCAGACTTGAACCCGATTGAGCATGCATGGGATATTCTTCAGAGAAGAGCTCTGCCGAATATGGAGGGTATCCAGTCGCAAGAAGACCTTTTTTTGTTGTTGCAACGAACATGGGCGGCCATTCCACAGCGTGATTTGGATGAACTCATTTTGAGTATGCCAAACCGATGTTCTTGTGTTGTTAGTGTTCGCGGTAGAAACACGGATTATTAATTGTTTAAGTTACCCAATAAAATTAAAAAAAAAACTGTTATTTCAGTCTTTTTTTCGAACTTTAATGTTAGTGGTTCAAATGTCAAAAATCCCTTTATTAGGAAAATGGCAATTTTTTTTACTAATGCAAAGGTGACTTGGTTTATCGTTACTGTAGACAAACGAAAACATTTTATTTGATCAATCCTTAAAGAAAATTTTAATGAATATCAATCAGGAGAAAAGTTATTGCAAAAATATATGTTGATCCCTAGACACTTTTGATGTGTGTATATTAATTATAGATTTGTTTTAGAAGTAATATACAAACGGTATAAACGAATTAAAATATTTTATAAATTAAAAGAAAACCTAATTTAAATAAACTTGAAAATGGCGCGCGACATAATGACAAAAAACTGACAGCGCTCAGAGCGATCTACCTCGATATCGTAAGCAGTCTAAGCGCGAGAAATGATTTCATTTGTGACTTCACACAGCTTGGCAAAACAGTTTAAGCGCGTATCGGAATACCTTTAAGCGTGCTTAGGTTACTATTATCGCGTATCGGAACGAAGTAATAGTGTGTAGTATATGTATTATTGTGTACATATTTGTATGTATGTGTATTTATTTTAATATCTAGTGTATGTAAGATTAAATGAATTTATTTGGCAACGTTTCTTACAATCGTTTGCACCTAGCCTCATGACTGTAATGTTCTGTATTGTCCCAAAGGTTGGCTGCTAGAGAATGCCTAGCGGCATTAAGCCCGCCCTTTGTACATAGTGCAATAAAGTTTTAAATAAATAAATAGAAATAGAGAGTAAATAAAAAATAAATAAAAAAATCTAAAATATATTTTCTTAATAAAAAGCGTAATCCGGGAAGTCTTCATCTTCATCATCATCACCAGCGCTGGTGGAGTTGACGAGCAAGTAGAACTGTTTCAGTTTCTCATCCATATTTCTGTTAAGGTCCATTCTCAAACCGTCCAGATCGTACGATTCCGTGTCTCCTTTGATGACTGACCAATCAGTGCTTGTTGTGCTCTCAAAGTCATTGTGGGGGATTTCTCCGGTAATACCTTTAAAAGAACCATTGTTAATATTCCTACTAAAACTAAATGCGAACGAAGCCTTTCAAATCAAATCAAATCAAATCAAAATAATTTATTTCCATTGGTTCTCTCAAAACAACTTGGATACAGTCAGAACTAATTAAATCAATACAATTTTCAAAACATATGTACTAATCACAGTGGTAATAATGGTTGGACCGTAAACAGGCAATAATCCATATTTATGTATGCTATGCACAACATTATTGCTACAAGCAAGTAAAACTAACTAACTTAGAAACTACTTAAATAAGATCGTGGCTGTAAAGAGGCCGTGTCAGTTTACATTCTAAATACTTAATAATTATGATGTATAGAAATTATTTACATATGTCAGATAATTTATAAATGTATAGAACAAAAAAAAAAAATAATAATAATAATAATAATAAAAAAAAAGACGTCATCTTATAATCTAAATACTAATAATGATATGTCAATATACATAAATTCATAGCTGTAAATGGGCTTTGTCTGTAATGGGGTGTATCACTAACTTTTTATCACGGTAGATGGTGCCTAATAGAACTGTCAGTTGCATAGAAAACTTGTATTTTTATTACGAAATTTATTATTTTCTGGATATATTGCGGAAGTGAGCAGCTTTTAAGTGTACAAATCGAGATTTCCAAACGAAATCAAAGATGTGATGATCTCAAAATTGCCGTTCTATTAATTAAACCTTTTTTTGTTTTTAAAGACAGTTTTCGCTTTCCTAATTAGTCTTTTAAGGTAGGTAACAAAAGTTAAAATTATTTTTTCTGTTATAAAAATATAAAACTACAAAAACATTTAAAAAATGATCCGTCATGGGTGTAAACAAGGTACCAGTGCCGCTAGCGACATCTACAAAAAGCTTTGCCAGATTTACACCCCATTGTAACGATTTGTTGTACATAACTAATTTTGATGAAATTTGCCAGATATGTTTCTTGAAACCGTAAGGCTGGGTTGCACCATAACGAAGTCTGTAAATTTTATGATTGAAGGTAAAAATGGCGTTAAATGTACCTACCATCTGACGGCTGACCTTTAAAATTAACCTTGTACATTTGATGCAATTTTTAACTTTAATCGTCACAATTCCAGATTCAATTTTTGTTCAACTCAGGCTTAGACTCTAGTCAGGACTTTGCCATTTTTAACTTTAATAGTTACAAATACAGAGACAAACTTTGATATAACCCAGCCTAACACCCTTATTCTAAGACGTTTCCTCAACGCCTCCGCCTCCACTCAACATTTCCTTCCAGCTGTCAAACGAAAATGAAGTTCCTGGAATAGTTACGATTGCCTAATTATTTTATTTTTCTAAATTATTGTAGTTTATTATTATCATTTATATGTTTCTTCTATTTATAAGTTGTATAAGATATTTGTGGAAACATGTAATTGGTATCTAGTTTTTTATATAAGTAATCATTGACCGCCTCCGTGGTACTCAGGAGGTCGTGGGTTCGATTCCCACCGGGGCAAGTTGTACATTGTATAATTTATCTCGGTCTGGGTGTTTATATGTATAATATGTATATATTTACAAAAAAAAAGAAGTATAATATGTAGTTTATCAATCATCTAGTTTCCGTAACACAAGCCTCGTAGCTTACCACGGAAATTAGATGGCGCTGTGTGACCTGTCTGGAAATATTTATTTATTTATTTGTTAGAAGCTGTAAGTTTTCCTTGAAGATAAATAAATAAAATAAAATAAATAAAGTTAAAAATAGAGCCGATATGACAGTTTTATTTTGAAGGTCCGTAAGCTGGTACATTAGACGCATTTTTTTATTTTAATCGTCTCAATTCAGAGATTTAATTTTAGTTTGACAGCTGGAAGGAAATGTTGAGTGGAGGACGCGTTGAGGAAATGCCTTAGAATACGGGTGTTACACTTTCTTCTTACTAGTGACATCATACCCTCTAATTATACTTACTGTTGTGTACTACTTCTATGGTCGTATGTGGTGCTCTGAGCGCTGCCGCGACAGTATAGGAGTCTAGAGGTTGGTCGGTGGCGCTTTCACTTTCGGCCAACTCTTGTTTCCTCTGGTGTCGCCAAGCCTTTTGCATGTTAAAACGTTCGGGACTGCAAAACAAATTGCGATGTATTTCAAGCGTCTTAAAACAAGTCTTAAAAAATATCTAATAGTAAATCGGGTGTGGGTCGGCGCGATGGTCGATTTTAAGGAAAACTGTCAGGGCCATGGAATCTACATGCATGTTGAAAGAGCGAGAATCGGGGCCCAGCAGCAGTCCTATTCTGTAACATAATCGCAAACGTTATTTAATAGAATCCGTTAACTATATATATTTATTTTTATTTATTTAAAACTTTATTGCATGTTATACAAGGGGCGGACTTAATGCCGCTAGACATTATCTGACAGCCAACCATGGGGACCATTTCAAATGTAAGGTGCAAATATTTATAATAATAATAAATAAATCTATATATATGAAAATACAATGATATTACTAAATACATACTAATAACTATGATATATTAAATACTAATAATACATATACTACATATACATTAAATAACTTATGAACCATTTAAAAATTACGATGACACCATTTTTTTTAAACATTTTTCGTTTGGATGCTTGTCGGATTTCTACCGGTAGTTCATTCCACAGATTTGCGACGACAACAGCAAATGAGTTGGCCATAAATCCAGTATGGTGAGAGGGAATGGAGAGAACAGAGTTATGAGAAGAGCGAAGAGACTTATCATGGAATGAAGAGAGATAGGCAAATTTACTCTTGAGGTATTTAGGTGTCACAGGCTCGTTGAGTATAGAAAATAGTAAGCAGAGAATTAGGAGATTCCTGCGACAGCGAATTGGTAGCCACTTTAATTTTGTTCGATACTCAGATACATATATATCACGCTATTAAAGTTCATATAGATAAAGTTGATGCACGAACAGGTAACTCGTCGATAGAAGCGACAGAGTCGATATAAAAAGCGCTCGGGGACAACTGCGGAACTTGCAGCCCTATTTTGTTACTATTATATTATATATCATACTAGAATTAATCAGTATATAACAAAAAGTACTTACATCTCTCCCTCCTTATAAACCCTGGCTTCTAAGTTGTGGATGTCATGTCTAAGGTCGGCTAGGAGCAATAACATCAGGTCTAGGGAGCCCTTGGGACCCCTAGCTCCTCGGGGACCTCTTAACCCTTCAACACCTTTTGGTCCTTCCATACCTGGTGGGCCTGGGGGTCCCTGGGAATAATAATTACTTAGATAAACAATTTAAGAGTTTACGGTTTGCATCCGTCTTGCTCGCACGATTCTACAAATTTGATTAAATAGGTGGTAGGCGGACTGATGATGGTAATTTGCCCAGCCCGGTGCTGAGAAGTATCCACCGTTCGCGCCGATAAATCCAGTAAAATGTATCCACACGTTTCGGGATCAGGGTCAAATTGCCGTTATAATAATAATATACGTTTATTCAAAGCAACTAGGCTCACTTGTTAGTTACAAAATCCTTATAACTAATGTTAGTATAAAAAAGAAAATAAAATATGGCAATATTAAAACCATATGACCGTGCAGTAACCACTCCGCCCCCCACCAGTCTGACAGGATGCACCTCACTCCCGCCAGACCAGCAGCCGCACGAAGCAGCCAATGTACGGCGAACCATATCTTTCAGATATCATTTTCAGGATACTGTTAGTGCTTGTTGTCACTCTGTTAAGCAATGATGCAGTGGTTTTGCGTCTTATAGCAAAGAAGTCATCTGTATGGGCCTGCGCAAACATTGTCAACGCACTACAGTAGCATGGCAGCCCCAACAATATCCTGAAGCTATTATTGTACTGTACATGTAGGGCGCTGATCGATGCCTGCGTAAAGTTGGTCCACAGACTGCTAGTATAGAAATTATGCCCAGTCAAGCCGGCATAGTGTTAGGGACTGATGTCAGTCATGAGTGTCTGATTCCAGTTGCTAACATTCATGGACCTCGCGCGCCACTTACCATCAGGTGGGTGCAAGGTGTGTGACCTTGTCATGCTAGTATTATAAAAAAAAGGAAATAGTCTAAGTGTAGTTTTAAAAAATGTAGTTATTTTCTGTGATGAGAGAAATGGTGTCTCGGGTTTGTGACCGACAATATGCTGGCATACAAAGGAGGCCTCCTATTTTGTATTAAGCAACAATACGTTTACCATCCACCATTCTGCTCCTCTTCCTACCCAACTCAATACTGCATTAATTAAATCAATCAGCTTCCCTCCCTCTCCATTCCGCAACCGAACCACACGCACAGGTCAGAATATGCACCCACATACCGTAGTCACCATCCCTTCGCGTACGTATAAATTTGGCGACTCATACATCTGTCGTACGATAAAGATGTGGAATGCTTTTCCAGCCTCTGTGTTTCCACTTTCCTATAATTTGGAGTCCTTCAAGCGAAGTGTGAAAAAGCATCTAGTCAAGCCGGCATAGTGTTAGGGACTGATGGCAGTTATGAGTGTCTGACATCAGTTGCTAACATTCATGGACCTTGTGTGCCACTTACCATCAGGTGGGCCCAAGGTCACATGTCGTGGTAGTATAAAAAAAAAATAAAAAAAATCTATGTATTTGAATATACAGTATCATCATCACGACCGTATCCCTTCCGAGGTGGTCAGAATCCACGCTTTTTTATTTTTATGTAGCGGATTCACATTTAGCCATCTTTACTATTGGCCCATTATGACAAGTGGCAAGCTTGTCGATGTCTTATATCCACGAAGTTTAAATCCACGAACTTAACCGCTAGACCACGGAGGCAGTAGTGTTGCCCAATCTTGGTCTTGATCTTGCTGTTTTGCAAGACCACCGATATGTAGGCAAGACCAATACCAAGACTTAGCCTAGTCTTGGTATTGATCTTGCTGTTTTGCAAGACCACCGATATGTAGGCAAGACCAATACCAAGACTTAGCCTAGTCTTGGTATAGTTCTTGCTGTTTTGCAAGACCACCGATATGTAGGCAAGACCAATACCAAGACTTAGCCTAGTCTTGGTATTGGTCTTGCTGTTTTGCAAGACCACCGATATGTAGGCAAGACCAATACCAAGACTTAGCCTAGTCTTGGTATTGGTCTTGCTGTTTTGCAAGACCACCGATATGTAGGCAAGACCAATACCAAGACTTAGCCTAGTCTTGGTATAGTTCTTGCGCAAGTCTCTTGCACAGTAATCCTTTTCTAATGGTCTTATTTTTTTGGGCTTATATTTTTTTTTCAATTGGTATTTTAACGTGTCTGTCTTAATTTATATTTATTTTTTATTTAAAAACTTTATTGCACTATGTACAAGAGGCGGGCTTAATGCCGCTAGGCAAACTCTAGCAACCAACCTTTGGGACAATGAAACGATTTGTGTTGTGAGGTAGGTGCAACCATTAAATAGATTAAAAGGTAATTCAAGTTAAATCTAAGTATTATATCTATATAGACAGATACATACTAATATGTACACAATACTACATATACTATATATATTATGCACTACATATAATACCTACTTACACTGTGAGGAACTGTTTAAATAATGTGAGTATACCATCTTTTTGAAAAGTGATCTGTTGGGCACTTGACGAATTTCTACCGGCAAATTGTTCCACAGATTTGCGGCCACTACTGCAAAAGAGTTAGACTGAAAGCCAGAGTGATGAGAAGGGATAGATAGAACAGAATTATGGTTTATTATAGTTGATGACTAAATATATAAATATCTTCAAAACTACTTATGTTATATTATATTATTACAGACAAATACAAAAATTTGCATGCTTTTCTTCTTTATTATTATTGCATGATTTTATACTTAAGTTTAGTTTATTTAAATATACCTAATAATGTATAGAAATAATTATGTAACTTTTAAATATGTTGTGCCCCGGAAAGAGACCTGCTAGACCTGCTTTAACAGTAGCTGAAAGACTATTAGTTTAGCTAGCAGCGATACATTTATCTAAATTACTAGTTTCGATATTATTTGTAAAAGTGCCTACCTGCATCTTCTGTAGGATATTTTTTTGTGAAATCCTAGTAATAAGTATTTTTGATTAATAAACTATTTGAATTTGAAATACCTACTGTCCCGATGGGGACCTGACGATTTGTTTTTGCTCTCACAAAGTCATTGTTTGTTTGTAAAGTCATTAAGCGTTATAGTATACCTAAAGAGTTTTGTTACAATCTCTGTAAAAAAAAATGTATACATGTTGGTCAACAAGATAACCATTCCAAATTTCCAGTAGATCAGACCAGTAGTTTGCGGACAGATACTAAAGTCTCCTTACTACAATGGGGTGTGTCACTAACTTTTTATCACAATATATGGCGCATGATAGACGGTACCAAATATAATTCAGTCAGTGGCATAGAAAACTTGAAAATTATTCATTTCTGGATATTATGCCGAAGACACTATACTACCTTCCAGTACTGTTCCTTGCCTTTACATTGCATTCTCCAGGCTAGACAGTAATAATTAATTAATGTTAATTCATTTTGTATACAATGGGGTGTATCACTAACTTTTTATCACGATAGATGGCGCATGATAGATGGCACCTTATATAACTGTCAGTTGCATAGAAAACTTGTAATTTTATTACAAAATTTATTATTTTCTGTATATAATGCCGAAGTGAGCAGCTATTAAGTGTACAAATCGAGATTTCCAAGCGAAATCAAATATATGGTAATCTCAAAATTGACATTCTATTAATTCAAGCTTTTTCTTTTAAAAAACGGTGTTCGCTTTCTTTATTCGTCTTTTGAGGTAGGTAACGTTAATTAAAAATACATTTTTTTGTTACAATAAAAAAAAAACTACAAAAAATATAAAAAAATGGTGCGTCATAAGCCACATCATCATCATCATTACAGCCCCTAGAACACAGCGTCCTAGACCTCCACTGCTGGAGATGGGCCTTCCAGAACATATATCTGGAGAATATGGCCTACACTCGCCACGCGCTGGCCAGACGGCTTCGCGAAGATATAATGTAAATCACATTTACATTTTATGACAATTTATTAATTCCACACGTTGGTATTAGTAGAACCGGGACCGAGGACGGCTTAACGTGCTCTCCGAGGCACGAAAACGGTGGTGTTGTACATCTATGAGAAATGTACGTGTATTTCTCATTGGTACATGCCGGGTGGGTTTGAACCGACCTTTGTAGGATTTAAGGAACGCGTTCTTACAACCGAGCCACCGCGATTAATGTACAAAAACGAAAATAATTAATAATTATAGTTTTTATAATCCTAATTTATAATACTATATTATAATTATAATTACTATACTATACTATAATCCAGCAGCCCTATTCTGTTACTTAGTCGCAACGTTATTAGTGGATTTCGTTATTTACGCCAGAGCTTGCGTCAGACTTAAAGAAAAACATTTAATTATCAACTCTATAAGCGCTCCGCATAAGTGACCGTGCAAATATCAACTTAAATAGCTTGATATATATATATATATATAGTTAACGGATTCCATTATATAACGTTTGCGCTTAAGTAACAGTATAGGGCTGCTGGTACATGTATTTTATTTACCCTCGGACCTCGTTCACAGCGACAGAATCCTCCCTCTAGGGGCGCAGTAGAATCTAGAACACGATGTATGTACGTGCCATCAGGAAAGCGATCATCTGAAACATACAATGGAAACACCGTTAGATTATAAGAAATACTCAACCGAGCAACCACCGCTAAATAATATAATAATAATAATAAAATTCTTTTATTAGGTTTAGTTTATATTTATTTAAATTTTTACTTTTAAGTAGTTTTAATTTATATTGTAATTATTTTATACTCAAGACAAGTTATCATTTCATGATTAAAGTGTTTCTTTCAGTAATTATAGTTACTATAACGCTTAATATGAAGTTTTATTTATCAATAAGTACAACTGTGCGTAAGCGTACATGTGTTTGAGCAAAAATAAATCGTCAGGAAACATCGGAACAGTTTTGAAGATATTTTAATATTTAAACTGCAAGGGTTCGATATTTTTACCTGTAAATATTAAAAAAAGACAGACACGAAGCATTTACCAATAAAAAAAATCGTACAAATACGATTTTTAAGTAAATGTCAGAGCAAGAGTGTTGCGAGACTAGCGTTAGTCTTGCTAACATAACGTTAGTCTTGCTAACATAACGTTAGTCTTGCCTTGGTCTTGCTCTTGCACAGAAGCTAGACCAAGACCAAGATTGGGAACACTAACAAATTCATACGAGTACATACGGACAAAGCTTCTTTCGTATTCATAATATTAGTATGGATATTAAAGCGTGGCAACTCCCGAGTTATACAAGCTATAAATAATAACGCCCCGACTCCTGTAAGAGAAAGGGGACTCAAAGGGAACTGATAACACTTCTTAGAATCATCCAACATTACCTAGCTTGTACCTATTTGTAGCCCAGGTTTTTTTTTATTGTAAATATTGTAATATTGTATATTGTAAATTTATACTGTTTGTATATTACTTCATTAATAGATAAATAATTACATATACATATATAGGTACTAATAATATGTCAGGTGATTAGGATTCGTTTTGCTTTTTAATGAAGTATGAGAGAAGAAGTTTATATTATCTATTTATTTAAAGTATAAAAGAGATAATTGGCATTTGACATTATTGCAAATGGCACATACTTTCAACGAGAACAACAAATAGGTGGTAGTGGTATCCACCGCTCGTGCCGATAAACGTAAAGTGTATCCACACTTTTTTGGATCAGGCTTGAATTGCCGTCATGCCCAGTCAAACCGCCAGTGTCTGATTCCAGTTGCTGATATTCATGGACATCGCGCGCCACTTAACATCAGGTGGGCCTAAGGCGCACATGCCGTGCTAGTAAAAAAAAAAATCAAACTATTTTGAAATACATATTTCATATTGTACAACATCCAAAAAAATTTTAATTGTTCAAAAATTGTGTCGGAAAATCAATTACCACCAAAATATGATCCTTCGAGCCGGATTATTTATCTTACCATTATTTCGTGAACCAGCATTATCAACCGCCTGCTTAAGAGCTGCCTGAGTAGATCTCAGCTGGTCTGATAGGTCTTCAACCTTTTTTGCTAGCCGATTCACAGTATCGCAAGACGAAAAACATCGAGGGGTTGGGCGAAGCAAAGGTAGGGGTTCCTGTAATTTTTATTTATTTATTTAAACTTGATTGCACAAAGTACAAAGGCAGACCTAATACCGCTAGACATTCTATGACGGTCAAACCTTCGGGACAACGAGAGCAGTAAGTGATGTGGTCGTATTTCCTAAGACAAAAAATAAATCGAATACATGCGTTGTGCAGACGTTCCATTTTGTTTAATAATTCTTCCGACAGGTCTACACAACACACATCCCCATAATCTAGCAACGGAAGTAGCAGAGACTGTACAAGGGTTACTTTAGCTTTTAGGTAAAGTATCATCACGACCGTTTCCATTTCGAGGTGGTCAGAAACCACGCTTATAAATAAGCGGATTCACATTTAGCCAACTTTACTATAGACCAATCATGACAAGTGGCAAGCTCGTCGATGTACTCGTAAATGGCAAAAAAATCTTTAATTTGTTGAGAGAGTGCAGTGAAGAGAATATTTTACGGCTGGTTTTGGTGATTTGCGGTGATATTTGGTGATAATGTTGTTATAAAAAAAAAAAGATTTATTTATTCAGCACTAGCACGACATGTGACATTGCACCCACCTGATGGTAAGTGGCGCGCAAGGTTCATGAATGTTAGCAACTGGGATCAGAGACTCATGACTGACTTTATAATCTTTGTTTTTTTATAAATGTTCTGGATTAATTATATTTAGCTGTGGAATTCTAGGACTGTATTTTACGGACTGTGATGGTGATCCTCCTCCTCCTTGCGTCGTTCTCCTCACTGATGAAAGTGACCTCCTCCACGGATCACTTTGTCCTGTACGATACCGCGACATCCCGGAAGAAGGCATCATGCACTTCGTATTTAGGGTGTTGCGGACCTGCAGCCCTATTCTGTTACTTAAGCGCAAACGTTATATAATGGAAAATATATATATATCACGCTATTAAAGTTAATATTTGCACCGCCGCTCTCAAGGTCGAGCGCTTATAGAGTTGAGAATTGAATAATATTTTGTAATTATGACGCAAACTCTGACGTAAATCACGAAATCTAATAATAACATTTGCGACTACTTAACAGAAAAGTATCGTATCGGGCTTCACCCTTCGACTTATCCTGTGATAACAAGTCTTTCCAGATTACCAGACCTTACACGGGCTATATGGTTGAAATACTCAAGGACTATTTAAAAATAATTGCAAATGTGATGTGATGTTGAAGGTGGACGTCAAAAACGCGTTTAATTCGGTTGATAGAGGTGTCATGTTGGACCAAGTTAAACAACAGACCCCGGAAATTTTTAGTTACATTTGGCAGTGCTATAGCACCCCTTCAAAATTAATTTATAAAAACAATAGTTTACTTTCGGCAGTTGGTTGTCAACAGGGCGATCCGCTCGGTCCTGCCATCTTCAGTTTGGCAATACATAATATCATAAGCAGCCTAAATTCAAAATTTAATATATGGTATCTCGATGATGGCACGATCGGAGGAAATGCGGATACAGTTCTCGGTGACCTTCAAAAACTTATATACGATTTTGGCACCATAGGTTTAGAATTAAATTTTTCAAAATGTGAACTTTATTTATCAAATTTATTAACTCATGGCAAACAAATTGAAATTATTTCCAAATTTAATAGTCTAGCGCCCAATATCAAAATTTTAAATAATGAATCCCTTCGGCTCCTAGGATCACCAATCCTAGATGAATCCATTCAAATTTATGTTCAGGAACAATTAACTAAATTTAACTCAACTTCAGAACGCTTATTCCAAATTCAACCCCACATGGCACTTTTTATCATACGATTTTGTTTGTTCGCCCCCAAATTTACGTATGTACTCCGTTGTTCTCAACTTTGGAAATTTTCAGAAAAACTTTTTTTATTAGACAAACAATTGCAAAATTCACTAACCGAAATTCTAAATTGCCCCATGAATGACCGTACTTGGGCCCAGGCCTCACTACCAATTCGGTTCGGAGGCCTAGGCACCCGCAAAATTTCTAGTGTAGCACTGCCAGCTTTTCTGTCGTCTGTACATAGTATTGTCGAGCTCTACGGGAGAATCACTAACCCATCTTTGGGTTCCGTTGAGCCGTCGTACTTGTCAGATGCCAGAGATGCCTGGTCAGTAGCATGTCCAAACGTTTTGGTTCCAAATTTACCAAAAATTCAACGACTATGGGACGAGCCGCTCTGCAAACTGGTACAGGAAGATATTTTATCTGCCAGTAATATGAAAGAGCGGGCTCGCCTCATGGCCGTTTCCACTAGAGAGTCAGGTCTTTGGTTGCAGGTCTTTCCCTCAGCATCGGTTGGAACACTCCTTGACCGACATACACTGACCATGGCGGTGTGCCATCGTCTCGGAGCCCGGACTGTCCACCCGCACCAGTGTCGATGCGGAGAACCAGTCGATCAGCTCGGACACCACGGGCTTTCTTGTGCTAGAAGTGCTGGCCGCATTCCTCGTCACGCGGCTCTCAACGACATCATCCGAAGGGCTCTTGTCACTGCTGGTGTACCCGCAATCTTAGAACCATCTGGGATTGTGCGGAGCGATGGCAAGAGACCCGACGGAATGACTGTTGGGCCGTGGACACTTGGCAAATCTCTGGTGTGGGATGCGACGTGTGTAGACACATTAGCTCCATCCCACATCCAGGCGACCTCGTGAGGCGCGGGGAAAGCGGCGTTTTCTACGGAGAACCTCAAATTGCGCAAATACGCCAACCTTGGTATCGGTTACGAATTTGTGCCGTTTGGGGTCGAGACGATGGGCCCATGGGGACCGTCAGCGAGGCGCTTGGCCAAGGAGTTGTCAAGGCGGCTGACAGAAAGGTCTGGAGACAGGAAGGCTGGCAATTATTTTTGCCAACGTATTAGCCTCGCTATACAGAGGGGAAATGTTGCCAGTCTCCTTGGGACTATCTCGGATGGATATTTTTTATTTATAGGTTAGTTTATTTTTAATTTTATTATTTAGGTAGTTTTTAATTTATATTTAATGTACTTTTAATTTTATTAACTTCGAATAAATAGTATTTATTTTGGAAAATAATTGCAAACGAGTTTTCTTCAAGTTCCAAATACGTTCCAAGTGTTTAATATTATTCCTCGGAATCATAAAAAATCTATCAAAGAACGACACAATTAAAATTTATTGAAAACAAAAAACGTTAATCCCAAAAAGTAAGTATTTATAGCAAAATTGGGGAAATAATATATCTAAAGCAAGAGTCTTGAGACACTTTTGTCCTCATGCTTAGATATATTTTTCCCCAATTTGGGCAACACTACATGCCAATTCTTCTTCACACTTCTGTCTTACAGGACAGGTGTTGGAGATACTGGAGCTCAAAGTCAAAGTCAAAGTCAAAATATCTTTATTCACGTAAACCTATTGCAGGCATTTATGAAACGTCATTAATTTAATTATTTTGAATGATTCTACTCCTGCTAGTAGAAGACTAAGCAGCAAAGTGGTCCAATAAGTAAGCTGTTAGCAGAAGACCAGCAGCTTAGCAAATTCCAGTGACCTGTTAATGTTTAATCTGACTGAGAAAGGAATCTGCAAGGAAAACTCAGCTATATCAGATTTACAAAATAAAACATATACAGAACTGCACCACAACGATCAATTAATAACCTTTTAAATTTAGTTATCAGTACCTATGAGAATACAATACCTGGTACAGCAGTAACCCACCAGGCAAGTCAGAATTAAGGTAGACTACATGCCTATGTGCAACCCGAAAGTCGACAAAAGCTCGGGTATATAAAGTCTGTGACACATTTTAGGTTAAGCGCTTCAGTAAGATCCAGTGTTTTGACGTTAATACTCACCAATAAAACTTTTCTGACGTCACAAGTCTTTCTGTCATGCTTGAGGACGAGATCAGAAGGACACTCACAGTGGTGTCGACCTGGGTCGTTCACACACCGGTGAGAACATCCACCATTGTTGTTGGCACACTCGTCTATATCTGTAAAGAAAACAACCAAAATTTTTGTCAAATTTTAGTGACCGTCATATTGACCAAATTTTTATTACCATTGACCTCGTGCCAACCTGATGGTAAGTGGCGCGCAAGGTCCATGAATGTTAGCAACTGGAATCGGACACTCATTACTGATAGCAGTCCCTAACACTATGCCTGCTTGACTGAGTATTAAAAAAAACGCATGGTTTGTATGACAGTGAGTCAATGAGAGTGCTACCCACACATCCATACTTTTAGTCATAAATAAAAGGAGTGACATGTGGGTAATCTAACAATAATAAATCTACTTATAGATAACACTGGGCATGACGGCAATTCGAGCCTGATCCCGAAACGTGTGGATACACTTTACTGGGTTTATCAGCACGAATGGTGTATACTTCCCCGCCCCGGCAGACTGCGCAAATTACCACCATCAGTTCGCCTACCACCTATTTGTTGTTCTCGTTGAAATTATGTGCCATTTGCAAAGATGTCAAATGCCAATGTTTACTTTCAATGGTGATATTTATATAAATAAACAATTTTTAAACAAAACTTACTTGCATTACTAAATTACATTATCAGTGGAACTGCGACCGAACCCTTAACGTGCATTCCGAGGCACGGGAACTGTACGAAGAATTTTTGTATAGTGTAATGTAGGTTTTACACTCTTTTGTGATAAATGATACTCTTAGATTTTTGGGGCAAAATGTTTACTAATAACTGATAACTATTAATGATAATGATCGCGAGCGACGGGAATCGCGTATGATGGTGCAATTTATAGGCACAACGTATTCACGCCGAAGGTTTAAACGCACTGATATTAAAATTGTAACAAATTGTCCACCTTTACGAAATACCTGACACTGCGCTCTGCTTTTCGGTGACGAATTCTTCGTACAGGAACTGTCGTGTGTAAATTTATGACAAATGTACGTAAAAAAATTGTATTTCTCATTGGTAGGTACATGCCGGGGGGGTTTGATCCGACATTTGTAGGCGAGCGGTGAGGGCCCGGTAATGACAACGCTTTCTTAAAAAAATACTTCAATTCAATTCAATTCGTTTATTTTTGCAAGTAGGCATAGGACAAAAAGATATGTATTCTGCACTTTTACACGTCAATTTTTACAATATTGATATATATAAAACGATATAATTTTATAGTACATATTGGTGAATCTGGAGCAGTACATGATAACCATCATTTGGAAAGAGAAACAATAAAATAACACAATTACAAATAAAGAATAACGCTTAACATTATAGCTGCTGTAGATAGGCATTGTCACACTATAAGCTAAGACAGACACAATTATAAGAATATAAATGTCAATGTCAGTTAAGATAATAGCTGCTGTATATAGGCATTGTCATACACTTAAATAGATCAGTTCGAACCCCGGCATGTACCAATAAGAAATAGACTTTTCTTACGTACATTTGTCATTTATTTACAACACCACCGTGCCTGTGCCTCGGAGAGCACGTTAAGCCGTCGGTCCTGGTTCCACTTATACCAATTTGTGAAATCGTTAAGGAATTGTCATTAGAAAAGGGACATCAGGACCTCGCCAACTCGTCTGGCCAGGCGTGGCGAGTGTAGGCCAAATTCTTCAGAATTCTGGAAGGCCCATCATCTCCAACAGTGGTGTTTTAGGACTTTGTGTTCTAGGGACTGGGATGTAAAAAAAATAACGATTGTAGCATTTTAAGGAACGCGTTCTTACAACCATGCTACCACCGCTTTAGAAAGAAAGAAAGAAAGAAAAATATTTTATTTGCCACATATCAATAAACACAACTTGTGTGGTGACAAATAGGGAATCAGCTCAGCATGGAGCTGCGACTTTGGGCCACAGCGCTGATTTTCGGTTAATCCCTTGTTAGGAGAGGTGTTAATTGGTAATACATACATATATATAGTGTGGTGTATGTATGTCGATATACGATGCCCTTGTGGCAGATTTCTATGTTTAATAATATTAGTTATTTGACATATTTTAGTGTTGTATACAATATATATATATATATATATATATATATTAGATTATAGTAGTACCTTGTAGTACTTGACATTTTTATTTTAACATAGTTTGACATTATTAGTATTTAAATTTTATTTTCTGTATTTGATTATTTAGCATTTAATATGGCTCTTCCATAATTGTATTGATAGTTTGGGCTGTTTCTGGTCTTCGTCGTGTCGTTTCGTATTAAGCTGTCTGACCATGATTGTATTATCTCGCTTACTGTAGGTAACTAATATTAGTTACAGAGTATTATAAATTGACTTAACCAAGTGTTCCAGACGGTCCCTACGGTGATAAATAAATGAAATGAAATGAAATGTACGCATAAAAGGATAATTAATACATTAAATTAAAATAAAATATGTAAAACAAAATTATCTTAAAAAAGTAAGAGAAAAAAAGTGAGAGAGAGTAACTGTGGGATAAAGATGAGTGATTTAGTGGTGAACTGCCTGCTTTATGCAGATGATGCTGTTCTCATGGCATCGTCCGAACAACTGCAATCACTAGTCACAGAAATGAAAGAGGGATGTGCAGAAAAAGGACTCCGTTTGAATGCGAGAAAAACCAAGGTACTAGTGTTTGAAAGAAGAAGGATGACAACCGTGACGATAAAGATTGATGATGAAACTCTAGAACAAGTAAATGAAATTATATATCTGGGCAGTGTTTTCACTGCGGATGGGAAGTATGATAGGGATGTTGAAAGAAGAGTGAACGCGGGAAATAGTGTCAACGATGCCCTGGGGTCACTGATCGCCAGTCGGAATGTCAGTGACAAAGCTCGACTCGCCATACACAATGCCATGCTGGTACCAACACTTATGTATGGAAGCGAGACGTGGATATGTCAGAATACGCATGAGAGTAGAGTTAATGCAGTAGAAATGAGATCGTTGCGTCGGATATGCGGCGTCACTTTGACGGACCGCATACGTAATGACGAAATACGAAAAAGGGTAGGTATGAAAGAAAGCATAGGGACAAAAATAAGGAAAGGCATGCTAGGATGGTTCGGGCATGTTGAAAGGATGAATGAATAGAGATTGACGAACCAGATATATAATGCGAAAGTTGTGGGTAAAAGAGGCCCTGGCAGACCTAGACTCACATATTACGACCAAACTAATAAAACAATAGCTGAAGGTGCGTTGAAAAGCCATCGAAACAAACGGGCATGTATGAAGAGGTTGATGAATGTCGAAGAAGCGAAAGAGGTATGTCGTGACCGTGACAAGTGGCGCTCAATTATCTCTGCCTACCCCGCAAGGGATTTGGCGTGAAGATATGTATGTATGTATCTTAAAAAACAAACTATAAAAAATAATGAAGGTATGCCCCTACAGTAGCTGTTGGTATGTCAAAAGAGAGTTTTTATATTTATTTTTAAAAGCAACCGCCGACTGCATGTCGTGCAGTGGTGGGGGTAGGTTGTTCCATATCTTAGTAGCAGCATACCTAAAGCTCCCACGGAACGCTGAGGTCTTGTATCGGGGAAGACACAATAGTCTTACATACATACCACCGCTCTTACATACATACCAACACAATAAGGTTGTAATCTTCTTCGATAGTTGTCGCTGCTGAAGAGATACCCTTCATGACAGGTGCACCACAGTCGATCCACCAGTACAGTACATGCTTGTTCACATAATTGTAGACTACAGGGATTCACAGATTCTGGTACGCAACTGGAAAACAAATAGAGATGGCATCAATAGTTATTTTTAGCTGGTGGTAAGCGGAGCGGTAAAGTTCAAAATTGGAAGCAACTGACGCCAGCCACCAACGACCGACATGAATCCTTACCACTATGCCGGCCAAAACAAGATACTTTTTCACACTGAAAGACTCCAGCAGCCCTATTCTGTTACTTAGACGCAAACGTTATTAGTGGATTTCGTTATTTGCGTCAGAGGTTGCGTCATAATTACAAAATATTATTCAATTCTCAACTCTATAAGCGCTCGACCTTGACAGTGGCAGTGCAATTATTAACTTTTATAGTGTGATGTTATATATAGTTCACGTATTCCATTATATAACGTTTGCGCTTAAGTAACAGATAGGGCTGCTGGTTATAGATTGGGGAAAAACACTGGCTGGGAGAGCATTCCATATCTTTACGCGTAGGGATAGTGGCTATAGTATGTGGAGCATATTTTGGCTTGTGTTTGTGTTTCAGAATAGAGAAGAAGGGATAAGGTTATGGAGCTCCTCAGAACACTCACTGTGGTATATCTTGTAGAACACGCTGAGAGAGCCAACGTCACGGCGAAGCTGCAGTGATTTGAGAGTTTAGACACTCTATGGTATCGTCGATTATCCGAATAAGCAGGACATTGAGAGCATCTGTAAGATACTTAGCGGAATCATCACAGAGGTGAGAACAGTATTCCACGCCTGAGTTTATCTGTGCTTTATACAGCAGTGCAGGCAGAATAAACCGCTTCACCTTGTTCAGTATTCCGAGTATTTTATGTCTCTCTACTGCTGTGCTGAAGGCAGTTTTTAACCTACCCCTCTAGAGCCCTAATAAGTCTGTCAAAGGACTATATCATTACAAGGGCCAAATATTTATTTATTTTGCTGTTTTATTTAATTTTAATGTCAAAATGGATCTGTCTGGAAACCATTCATTATCATCAGCCTGTGTCTCTCCACTGCTGGATATAGGCCTCCCCCAAGGCTCGCCACTTCACACGATCTCCTGTCACCCTCATCCAACCCCCACCAGCGACCTTCCTGAGGTCATCCGTCCATCTAACGGGGGTTTGACCCACTCTGCGTCTTCCCGTACGTGGTCTTCACTCTAGAACCCTTTTCCATCTACTCCATCGTTCATCGCAGAACCGCGACAGACATGTCCAGCCCATTGCCACTTCAGCTTACTAATTTTGAAGGCTATATCGGTAACTTTGGTTCTCCGACGGATTTCCTCGATGAATAAAAAATTGATATTTTTTTCTGCTTTTTAGGGTTATGTAAATGGAACTGATCAGAAAAAAATAGTCCGTTATAAAAACAAGGTACATAAAAAAAATCATGAATTGTCATCCACTTCTGAGCTATATGGTCCAAATATCAAGTCTCTAGCTCATCGGTTAATATATACATTATTTAAAAACATAGTAATAACTAAATATTTTTTTTGATCCACGTAGCAATTAGTAAAAATTAAATAAATCACTTACCGTCCAGAAATGTAGACGTGTTGATCACAACATCGCAGTTTGATGCACTGTATGTTAAGACCATCGACAAGGCATGTGTCTCGAACTCGAAGAACCCGGTCACTTGGACAGGCTTGATTTAAATCCACGCTGAAATATAAGAAAAAAACATGGAGTCCTTCGCGCCATTTTGCACGGACATGTCAAGTGCAAGTTGTTGTTTTGAAAAATTAATTTACTGTAAATATTGTTAGTCAAAAGTGATGTTGTTTTATTTAATAATGTGTCACAATGTGAATAATTATGGAACACGATAAATTGGACTTTAATTATGGGGCACAAGTTCCAGTTATTTTTTTCCAGTTTTCCTGCGCTGTGAACTGTCAGACTTGGCTGTATGGGCTAGACCCTTTGACTTCCCTATCACCTCATTCATCAACCATCGGGAGATGAGAAAACAACAACAAAAAAAAACAGGAGTTCTTCGCGCCATTTCTCGCAGATATGTGCAAGATTGTTTTTTAAATTAATTAATTGTGGATATTGTTAGTCAAAAGTGGTGTTGTTTTGTTTAATAATGTGCTTCAATGTGAATAATTATGGAAAACTATAAATTGGACTTCATTTATGGAGCACGAGTTTCAGTTTTTATTTTGCGGTTTGGAGAGTAACTCCAAGGAAAGCATCATATTCTGCAACATCTGAAGAATATAAGAAAGAAAAATATATTATGTCAGACTTGGCTGTATGGGCTAGACCCTTTGACTTCCCTATCACCTCATTAATCATCCGTTGGGAGAGAAGAACACAACAATATTTTTAGTCAGAGAGGTGATTGTCCAGCGTATATTGCCCACCTGATGGTAAGTGTCGAACGAGGTCCATGAATGTTAGCAACTGGAATCAGACAATCTTGACTGACCTCAGTCCCGCTTGACTTGGTATAATGGCAATTTGAGCCTGATCGCGAAACGTGTGGATACACTTCACTGGGTTTATCGGCGCGAACGGTGGATACTTCCCCGCCCCGGCAGACTGGGCAAATTACCACCATCAGTCCGCCTACCACCTATTTGTTGTTATATAGTATGTGCTATTTGCAATGATGTTAAATGGCATTTTTTAGTTTCAAGGATAACTAATATTGTAAGCTTGTCAAGCCGATATTTATATAAATATAACACTGTTAGAAACAAGACTTACTTATACAGGGTTACAGGGAAAGTCGACCTAGATCCGTTAACGGCGTGTAGTTTGTATCTTTTCTGACTGATTCGACTATGGAACACCCTACCCCAAACTTAACTGTGTTCGAGATATTCGACTTTTATTTTTTAAATAAAATTTGCCGATTCCTTGGCTATTAAATTACAAATTTTGAAATTTGTGAGTCTAATTTATAATAATAATAATAAAAAATATTTATTGCACAAAGTTAAATAACTTAAAACTAAGCGCATAGGCGAGCTTTATGCCTTAAGGCATCTTCTACCAGCTAACCTTTGTGAAATTTAACCAATTACAGGCAGAGTGCCAAAAATATATAAATGATAGACAATGAGAAATATTATAAAATATTAATTTATACTAATACTTACAAATATTATTATAATACTGGTACAATAAACTACATAAACAACAATACATACTATACATACATAATTATTATTATTATTTGATTTTTACATGTAATATAAGACGCCTTATGACCTAAATAACCAAAATTGTAAGTAAGTTAACGAAATTGGTCGTAGTAGGCGATTTATAGTTAAAAAAGTTAATACATTTTTAGAACGTTTATTTCCTTTAAAAGATAGCCAAAAAAAATCATGGCAGATGTTTTGCAGATGTTCTTAAAAATATCTACGTCAAAAAACATTAGCTATCTAACAAGGTATAACAAACCCTGTATATTATAAACACGCTTCGAATCGTACATGAACAGTTCATAGAACATTTTAAAGGCTTTAAGCAAGCTACGTAAACACAGCAATTGTAACTGGGTTGAACAATTTGTGTAAATTAATGTTAAATTGGTCGTTATTAACATTAATCAATTCTAAGAACTGCAGTTAATGGCTTTAAGTTAATTGTTAATTGAAACTATGTCGTTTTTTTACAAGATGTATTCCTCCAATGCATTCTGGGTGCTGTTGGGGCTGCCGCGATTCTGCAGCGCATCGGGAATGTTTGCAGATGTTCACGTGGATGTGTTCCATGCCATCCTACGGAAGAGGATGCTGCCTCTGCGAACACGTTTAATTTATGTCGAATCAATCAGTAACCTTCATTAATGTAATATAAAATAAATAAATAAATATTTCCAGACAGGTCACAGAGCGCCATCTAGTTTCCGTGGTAAGCTACGACGAGGCTTGTGTTACGGAAACTAGATGGTTGATAAATTACATATTATACTTTTTTTTTTGTAAATACATATAAATACCCAGACCAAGACAAATTATACAATGAACAATTTGCCCCCGGTGGGAATTGAACCCACGACCTCCCGAGTTCACGGCAATGTTTGTTACCACTGGACCACGGAGGCGGTCATATATGTATATATTTTTCTTGTTTTATTTATCTTATGTATGAATGATGTTCTTATAATTTAGTGACTTTGTGTAATTATCTTGTACGAGTATGTTATTATTGTGTTGCAGTGATGTTTTCTTATTTTTTTGCTATTGTACTCAATTTTTAAAACCTATATGTGAAAACCTTTAATAGTTTTTTTTTCTGCTTTTATTTTCTTTTATAGTTTGGTATTATTTAATTAGAGATAATAGTTAAAAATAAATAACTTTTGTAAAGGTATCATTATTCGAAGTAAGATACACAAATACAAACAATAAATTTAAAAGCTATTATATATAATTAATATTATATTATATATAATTCTAATAAAATTGTACTAAAAAATATTTACAACATATAAAATAAAATTAATATTAAGGATAGGGATATAAGTCCCGTCCGCGTGGAATGGTGGCAAGAACGCTGGCTGCATTTCCCCGCTGAATTGCAATACTAATTCTCTGGGCGAAGAAAGAGCCAGCCCTCTTGTCACCGGAGGAGACAACAAGACGCGGTGTTATGTCTTTTAAAAACTTTTTTGCGCTTGGACTCCATGGGCCCAGAGTTTCTACAGCAAACGGCACAAATATGTAATCTTTTAATATACTTACATACTTGCGCCGCTTGCTGGACTCCGCATTTTCCGCCGCGGCTCCCGCTTTATGCGCTGTCCCCCTGAGATGCGACGCGGCAAGGGTGTCGACGCACGTGGCGTCCCACACTAGAGCACGTCCCCGTTCCCAGGGGACCAACGTCATACCATCGGGTCTCTTGCCATCATCTCGGATAACTCCAACAGGCTCTAGAAGAGCTGGAACCTCGATGGTGGCTAGAGCCCTTTTTATAGTATCATTAATTAATATTATATTATATATAATTAATATTATATTATATATAATTAATTTACTGTGAATAATGTTTGTCAAAAGTGGTGTTATTTTGTTTAATAATGTTCTACAATGTGAATAGTTATGGAAAACGATAAATTGGACTTTGAATATGGGGCACAAGTTGCAGTTTATTTTATGCATTTTTCCCGCGCTGTGAACTCCCATATTTTACCCGACGTGTTTAAGCTATAGTGCCGCGAGTGACTCTAAGAAAAGTATTAAATTCTGCAGCATCTGAAATTTGATGATGACCTCATTAACTCATAAAAATGAAAGATATATTACGGCAGACCCTTTGCCTTCCCTATCACCTCATTCATCATCCATCAGGAGAAGAGAACATAAAAAAATATGAATTATTCTACTCATGTTAGTGGCAGACTAAGCAGCGAAGTGACCAAAAGGTAAGCTGTTAGCAGAACACTAGCAGCTTAGCAGATTCCAGTGACCAATCGGACTGAGAAAGGAATCTGCAAGGAAAACTCAGCTATAGCAGATTTACAAATGAAGTACAGAATTACGGAACAATTCGTATTGTCGGGATTTAATTTATATGTGGTATTTCTCGAGTTTAGTACGCTGGAGACATCGACGAGCTTGCCACTTGTCATGGTGGGACAAAAAAGCCTGGTTTCTAAAAGGGATAACCGGTGTGAAGTTAGCAGCCAAATCTCAGCAGCCAATTATAACTGACCGATTTAAGAAGTCTTTTTTTTTGTAATGAAATACATATAGGTATATATCATCAAAAACATATGTGTGGTATCCAGCAACCTAGGTTTAACAAATTTTTTGTATTTTTTATTTTGAAATTTTCTTATTGGATAAATTAAAAATAACTCGTTAGGTTCCTTAAACCCCTTAAGTAAGTTTATTTTAGTTAGTATTTAGTGTGGATAGTACATCTAGCTGTAATATGTAGTACCACATATTTTGGCTATGAGTGGTTTCTTTAAGAAAACAAAATCATAGTTTACTTTTTTTTAAATACTCACTTGTGCAAGCGAGAGAGATGCAAAAATGGTAAACCCACTTAATTCTGTGCAATGTTTTTTTAACTTATAACAAGAATAAAATAAATAAAAGTGTTAAACGATAATATTACGACCTATACAGCACATGCATGCATTCACAATATTAGAAGCTGAAGATTTTTGCTGTAATACTCTTCCGGTTTATGATAGCCTGGTACTTTCGTTCCAAGTTTACATTGTAGTTTTGCTTAGCGCCTGGTAGCGCCAGCCTTTTTTTATCATTATTTTTATTTATGATTTTGCTTTAAGAATTTTTATATCTTATAAACAAGTTAGTTGCTTTGTTTACAATAGCATTCGTTGACGTAAATGGGCGCGTTATATTTTATTATAAATTTATAACATATAATTAACACCGTTATCCACAGATAGGACATACATGTATTATAGAATGCATAGTTACATATTTTTTTAAAAAGAGATCAAAACTGACATACAAAACAAATACAAGTAATTTTGTAAAAAAAGGGAGTTCTTCGCGCCATTTTGCGTGGACATGTCAAGTGCAAGTTTTTGTTTTGTAAATTAATTTACTGTGGATATTATTGGTCAAAAGTGGTGTTGGTTTGTTTAATAATGTGCTACAATAATATGGAAAACGATGAATCGGACTTTAAAAATGGGGCACAAGTTGCAGTTTATTTTTTGCGGTGTTCCCGCGCTGTCAACTCCCATATTTTACCCGACGTGTTTGGGCTATGGTGCCGCTAGTGACTCCAAGAAAAGCTGCCTCTGCAGCATCTGGAATTTGATGATGACCTCATTAATTCATTAAAAATAAAGATATATTACGTCAGACTTGGCTGTATGGGCTAACCCTTTGTCTCCCTATCATCTCATTCATCATCCATCGGGAGAATGGAACAAAAAAAAAAGCAAATAAAGTAAATATATCTACTATGTCTATATTATATATCATTATATCAGCACACAAAACGTTTTAATGGGGCACGAACAGCAATGTTAGTGCAGGCTGCACTAGTTACAAACAATCGATGCTGGCACACGTCGCGCTGCGGGTTATTGGGAATACGATAACAGAGTTTACAGTTTAGATAAGTACAGTCATAACTTTGTGGCATTTGGGGTTGAAACAATGGGGGTATATTCTCTTGATACCCACAAATAAAAGAGCTGGGTAAACGAATTTTCCAAGAGTGTGGCGATCCCAAATGCCATAACTACCTAAAACAGAATATGTTGATTATAATTCAACCTGGTGGTAAGCCCTTAGTTTATTTTGTAACTAGTGTAGTTTATTTTTTAATTTCATCGGTATTTTTAGTTTTAGTTTTATTTATAATTAGTTTTTTAATAAATTTTATTTTAATATTTTTGTATCTAAGTACTTCGAATAAATATGATAAATGATTTAATACAGTCATATTTATTATTGCATAAACCATGAAGTGTCATGGCATCCATCAGGATGTGTCGATTTGCCAAGGTCATTATAGCAGTAGAAACTTACGCTGCACTCGCTCCAGTATGACAGTATACTTATCAGGGTTGCCATTTCATTAATTTTTCATTATTTTCTTATCAGAATATCCTAGACCTCTACTGTTGGAGATGGACATTCCAGAACATAAATCTGAATTTGCTCTAGACGGAATAAAATTAATAAATATATCAATTCCATAACAGCAGTTTGATAAATTCGAGTAAATATAGAGATTTTATAGGTAAGTAGGTGAGATGAGTCACGGTCAGATTACGAAGTTTTAGAATTTTATTTTTAGCTACAATTTATTAATCTTCAAACATTACTATCGGACGTATTCTCATGACCTTAATAACCTCAGGTTAAAAACCATAAAAAAACGGAAAAAAATATTGATAAAATTGATAAATAAAATAAAAAAATGACGTTTTATTTGGAAATAAGACATGCACTCATGACCTTAATAACCTCAGGTTAAAAACCATAAAGAAAAAAAAAATTGAAAAAAAAAACTAAATTAATAATAATATGTAGTTAGTATATATAGTTACTTAACTACAAATGTAGTTAAGTATTACATATATTACGTATGAGGTCCTTACATATGAAATTGTAAAAATATTTTTTTTATTTTATTTATCAATTTTATCAATATATTTTTTTTCGTTTTTTTTATGGTTTTTAACTAAAATGGTTTATGTTTATTTATTTTGAAAGTAACAATTATGTGTTGAATCCAATATTTTCAAGTTTTTGTTTATATAAACATAAAAAAATAATTTCTAGATAATTTTCTAGATAGTTAGACCATATTTTCTCTAAATACACTCAGACCTATTTATCTTAAAGCTAAACTAGGAATTAATTCTTACATCCTTTTTTTGCTCCTTTTAATTTAAATCTTTTTAAACACTCACTGAAAAACACAAACTCACACATCGATAGCATCATCTTGGTATGCCAGATCTGCATAGTAGCCGTCGTCAGCAGCTTCCACTACCAGGGCAACATAAACTAAAGAAACAAGCTTGGACAGCATCGCGACATGCATCGCGAGCGACTGCGGGGCAACACACGCACCGCGGATATGCGTTCTACCACACCACAGCTTCTCAATTACTGACATTAAATCAACGCGCTTAGAGATTGATGTAATTTTTTTGATGATTCATTAACTCACACTACTCCAGTATGTGCTGAGTTATGGGCTTAATTAGCCTCCTGTTATTGAGATCAGAAGATAGGTAGTTCCAGACTTACTTATGCTGCTTATGGCATCACCTGGCCAAAACCAACAGGGACAAGATCCAGAGTCAGCAGAACATATCGCTCAGGGTGGTATCCGAAACGTCGTGTAAAAGTAAAGTATCATCACGACCGTTTCCCTTTCGGGTTGGGCAGAAACCACGCTTATAAATAAGCGGATTCACATTTAGCCAACTTTACTATAGGCCAATCATGAGAAGTGGCAAGTTCGTCGATGTCTCCAGCGTACCAAACTCGTATTTACATTAATAAATATTTTTGTGTCCCGACCAGGAATCGAACCCGGTACCTCCGAGTCTAAATCCACGGAATTAACCGGTAGACCACGAAGGCAATTATGACAATGTCTTGCATGTAAATTCAATTCCGATGGGTCAGTCCAAACCGCTTTCAAGAATTTGATTCATTCACGCTCCCACATTTTTTTCAACAATGGAATTTATGAACTACCAATAAAATGGCGAAAGTGCATAGATAGAATAGTACATACTTCGATTGATTAAATATTTCTCTATCTATATCTATCTCCATAATGAAGTGCTGGCCGCATTCCTCGTCACGCGGCTCTCAACGACATCATCCTAAGGGCTCTTGTCACTGCTGGTGTACCCGCAATCTTAGAACCATCTGTGATTGTGCGGAGCTATTTATTTATTTATTTATTTATTATTAAGGAAAACTATTGACATTAAATTCACAAGTATAGATACAAAAATAGAAACAGAAAGTCATTTACAAGTTTTCACTAGTAGTGTTAGAATAATACATATTGTGAACGATGAAATCATCTACAAACTATCACTTCATGCAATAAACTAATAACTGTACATTAACAAAAAAAAAAAAAAAAACTTTTATCGTTTAAAGAACATTAAATTAAACGCATTTCTCACTGCCATCACTTTGTCATGAAAGATATCAACATCAGTTTCATCAATGAATGCATTAAGAGTATTACAAGCTCTAATTAAAAATGTATTTTGTCTGTAGTTAGTGCTTGCCATTGGTATGCGAAAAGTGGGCTTGTATCGATTGGTCCGCACTGGTGTATTTATGTCCAGCCGGGACAGCAACGAAGGGCAGTCTACTACTCCCCCGATCAGTTTGACCAGGAATACCAAGTCAGCAACCTCACGACGCTTATATAATGGTAGCAGATGTAAACGTTGACACAAATGAATGTAGTCACGAGTCTGTGATTTAATACGGAAATTGATATAGGCAACAAAACGTTTCTGAATTTGTTCGATGCGGTTAATGTGAACCATGTAGTTTGGACTCCACACCTGTGAAGCGTAATCCAAATGACTTCTAACATATGTGCAATACAAAATCTTTATGGTTTTGATGTTTTTAAATTCTTTAGAGGCACGCATAACAAAACCTAAAGCTTTGGACGCTTTGCTAATAATACTATCAACATGCTGATCGAAAAGCAATTTTTTATCATGGATAACCCCAAGGTCTCTGACACTATCCATCGTTCCCAGATTCAAGCCTTTAAGTGAGTATGAAAATTGTATAAGATTTCTTTTTCTGCTGAAGGTTGTGTGTAAGCACTTTGATACATTTAGATCCAACAAATTTTGTTTACAGTATATGTCAAGACGATGCAAGTCATCTTGAAGTGCTTCAGCATCATTAACACTTTCAATGTGTCTAAATATTTTCATGTCGTCTGCAAAACAGAGGACATTTGAGTTTAGGAAACATTTATCAATGTCAGAGACGAACATAACAAACAGTAAGGGGCCCAGGAGAGATCCCTGGGGAACTCCACTAGGCACCTGAGTCCAACCTGAAATATAATTGCTTATCACCACAGCCTGCGTCCTATTATCCAAGTATGATGTAAACCACCTGAGTAGGTCACCTCTGATACCTAAATGAAGCAGCTTTTGAAGTAAGATTCTGTGATCGACTCTATCAAAGGCCTTACTGTAATCTGTATAGATAATATCAGTTTGAAGGCCTCTGTCCATATTGGCTGTTAACTGCTCGTTCAGTAGCACTAGATTTGATACAGTTGAACGGTTTTTTAGGAAGCCATGCTGTGTAGGCGAAAATGAATTCTTTAAAGCATCATAGACCTGTTCATGAACGATTTTCTCAAGCACTTTTGCAATAATACACAATTTGGATATCGGCCTGTAGTTTTCAACCAATGATTTATTGCCTTTTTTATGTATAGGTGTAACAAATGCTGACTTCCACAGGTTTGGTACAGCACCCACAGTCAGAGACTTTTGAAAGAGTAACGATAATGGTGTTGCCAGCTCATCTGCACAGGTTTTTAGAAAAATAGCAGGTATGAGGTCCGGACCAGCAGATTTGGAAACATCAAGGGCCTTTAATTTTTTGACAATTGACAGAGTGGATACCTCTATTGAATGTATATCGGATACGCTACAGCTATCTAGGAGATCATTATCAGAAACATTTAAATTTTGAGGCTTTAGGAAGGTTGAATGGAAGTAATCGGAGAATAAATTACATATATCAACACCAGAACTTGCTATAGTCCCACCATGTCTAATGTTATTAGGTAAGGTGTTAGATTTGGATATTCCCTTCATGTATGCCCAAAATTGTTTAGGGTTTTTACTGATACTGTTCTCCACCTGACATATGTACTCCCCATAACACTCCCTCTCCAGAATCTTTACCCTTCCATTAAGAAATTTTAAGGATAGCTCATCAGCCTTATTACCATACTTTCTAAATTTTCGCAAAAACTTGTATCTCTCCTTTAACACCTTCTTAAGTACAGAAGAGTACCATGGAGGGAAGGTTTTGGCATGGCTGACCCTAGTAGGAACATACTTGTCCCTTATAGAATACAAGGCTTTATAAAAGTAATCTACAGCTGATTCAAGGTCAATACCCTTAAGTTTATTTAGCCAATCAATATCAGATATTTCTTTCTTAATATGGTCATAGTCACCTTTAAAGTAGTTATAAATAGTGCGCGGAGCTGGATCCAGCAGTTTAAGATCGGGCATATCTAAACTTATTAAAAGTGATTTATGGTAAACATCAATAGGCACTAGGGGGGTATCACTATCAATAACAACAATATCCTCATTACAGAGAGTAAGGTCTAGTATTTTTCCATAAGCATTCAGTACGCCATTGTATTGACACAGTCCGCAAGTGTTAAGTTCATCTATTAAGTTAATTTCGTCCGCTGTCCTAGCATTTGTAGCCAACATTTGAACATGGTATGGCAAGAGACCCGACGGAATGAATGTTGGGCCGTGGAAACTTGGCAGGTCTCTGGTGTGGGATGCGACGTGTGTAGACACTTCAGATCCATCTCACATCCAGGCCACATTTGCGCCGTTTGGGGTCAAGACCATGGGCATGAGGGACTGTCAGCGAGGCGCTTGGCCAAGGAGATGTCAAAGCGGCTGACAGAAAGGTCTGGAGACAGGAAGGCTGGCAATTATTTCTGCCAACGTATTAGCCTCGCTATACAGAGGGGAAATGTTGCCAGTCTCCTTGGGACTATCTCGGATGGGACATCTCGAGAGGACATTTTTTATTTATAGTTTAGTTTTTATTTAGGTTGCTTTTAATTTATATTCAATGTATATTCATTTTCTTTTCTATATAAAACGTCAATTTCATATGTGAGGACGTAATAGTTAAATTGTAATACATATAACGTACATAACAAATGTTTGTGTACTTGCATTGGTTTGAATTATAATTGCAGAAGATCAACAGAGCTTCCTTGTTTATTCAATGGGTGCATTGTGCACTGACTGCAAATCAGATAACATCATTATTAAGAATATCTGTATATCGCCATTCATTTAACTAGCTGTTTGACCTGACTTTGCTTGTGTAATATAGCATACAATATCTTCATGCCAAATCCCGGGGTCATCATCATTAAAGCCCCTAGGTTACACTAATACTACTAAAAATAAATAATTATAAACTAAAAAGAAAAAAAAAGCCCTAAGGGTTTTGTCGCCAAAAAGTTTGATAAATGCTAATTATATTGAAATAATTTTATATATTTTATTACATAGTAACTTCAACAATCAGCAGCCCTATTCTGTTACTTAGTCGCAAACGTTATATAATGGAATTCGTTAACTATATATATATCACGCTATTAAAGTTGATATTTGCACGGCCGCTGTTAAGGACGAGCGCTTATAGAGTTGAGAATTGAATAATATATTGTAATTATGACGCAATCTCTGACGTAATTTTTTTCGTGACTATGACTTATATTATTAGTTTATTTATCATAATATAATATAATATAAGTTGAATGCATTGAATGCTAACGAACAAGTGGGTGCGCGCCTTTTTTTTTTATAGACGGTGAATCAATAAACCATTAATGATACGCCCCCTGCCTGAAGGGCCAACGCGGGTGGGGGTCGCATGCTCGACTCATCCGTGAAGCTTCCTAGTGAAGCCCCAGGGCGCCTACGGACTAAAATCCTATAAACCGTCTCTATCTCACTGTTGGCCCTGTGTGCCTTTACAGCTAAGTCTGAGTCGTGGCTACGGAGTGAAGGCACTCGTTCGGGCGCGCACCTCCTTTTATACTTCCCCTACACTAGCGCCCTCTTCTCAACGGCTACGCCGCGCGTATTTCTATGATAGCTATCGATGATCTTGGCTAATATTGCTCGTCGCTTTGTGAGCGACAACAAATATTATTTATTTATTCTATTCTCATTTGTAAAACGTGTTTACGTATATTATACTGTACATTTAGTGTTCTTTTCGATTTAGTAAATGGTACTGTACATCTCTGCGACCCGTGATTCACCCAACATAAGGCATCAGATGAAAATCAGCGCTGCAGCCTCGGCTGTAGCATATTTTATGCTGAGCTGACCACCTATTTATCGCTACACCTGTATGTATGTTTCGGTATATAGAATAGGCTTACATTTATACATTTAGATTTATTCCCTGTATATATATTTTTGTAACCATTTGAATTGTTGCGTTAAATAAAGTCCGGACAGACTATACAATTAGGCATAGCCAACTTCAGCAAAGAAGCCGACAGACGCATTCAGCAAGGATGGGCGGCATTCGGGAAGCTGCGCCACATCTTCCTATCAAACATACCCCAGTCTTTGAAGACGAGAGTTTTCAACCAGTGCGTTCTTCCAGTGCTGTCGTACGGAGCAGAAACGTGGACACTAACAGTGGGTCTGGTCCACAAATTTAAGGTCGCTCAGCGGGCTATGGAGAGAGCTATGCTCGGTATTTCTCTGATGGATAAAGTCCGTAACGAGGAAATCCGTCGGAGAACCAAAGTTACTGATATAGCCTTCAAAATTAGTAAGCTGAAGTGGCAATGGGCTGGACATGTCTGTCGTAGAACCGATGAACGATGGAGTAGACGAGTTCTAGAGTGGAGACTAGTGGGTCGACCCCCCGCTAGATGGACGGATGACCTGAGGAAGGTCGCTGGTGGGGGTTGGATGAGGGTGGCAGGAGATCGTGTGAAGTGGCGAGCCTTGGGGGAGGCCTATATCCAGCAGTGGAGAGACACAGGCTGATGATGATGATGATGTTAAATAAAGTATTTTCTTTCTAAATAACGAATCCATTAATAACGTTTGCGACTTAGTAACGGAATAGGGCTGAGGACCCATTAATACATACAGCATTAATGCATACAGCGCCCTTCGTGTCCAGTACAATAACGCGTTCAGGGTGCTGATGGGGTTGCCCCGTCGTTGCAGTGCCTCTGGGATGCTAGCAGAGGCGCGGGTGGATGGATTCCATGCTATTATGAGGAAGCGCTGTGCCTCAATCCTCGCCCGCGTGAGGGGCAGCCCCAGCAGCATCCTGGCCGTGTGGGCTGATAGGTGGGACTCTCTGTTCTTGAGGCACTGGATACGCCTGCATGTCAGCACGTGACCTGGGCCCCAGAAAAGGAAAAAATAAATAAATATTATATTATAATTTTGTATTTTTACTAACGCTAGATATTATAAGATTTCTTTAAAAATTGTTACTAACACATGGAATTTATTCTGAAATAAAGTTTTATTATTATTATTAAAAGCCGAGGCGAATCGAAATCGAATTGACGTGAGGATCAACAAAATCGGACAGCGCGTTTGGTCTCCAATGTGCCACAAAGGAACAAACATATATACATACATTGGCTAATAAACACATAACTCTATGCGTCGCGCAGTCGGGTGTAAAAACCTACTCTGGTTTAAAAAAAAAGGTGCATTACGTGAACAAGAGCAGTAAAAAAGGAGTTCTTCGCGCCATTTTGCGTGGCCATGTCAAGTCCAAGTTTTTGTTTTGTAAATTAATTTACTGTGGATATTATTGGTCAAAAGTGGTGTTGTTTTGTTTAATAATGTGCTACAGTGTAAATAATTATGGAAAACGATAAATTGGACTTTTAATATGGGGCACAAGTTGCAGTTTATTTTTTGCGGTTTTCCCGCGCTGTCAACTCCCATATTTTACCCGACGTGTTTGAGCAGTGGATGGTTCCGCGAGTGACTCCAAGAAAAGCATCAAATTCTGCAGCATCTGGAATTTGATGATGACTTCATTAATTCTTGAAAAAGAAAGATATATTACGTCAGACTTGGCTGTATGGGCTAGACCCTTTGCCTTCCCTATCATCTCATTCATCATCCATCGGGAGAAGAGAACCAAAAAAAAAAAAAGCAGTACAAAAGGAGTCCAAAGTTTGAGTACCACTGTTTGTTACTACGGACTTACTCCGAAAATAGTTTTCTGTGGTGCAAGATATTTTAGGAGACGAGGTCGACCCAATGTGTATGGATAGATGATTGTTGGTATATCGACGTATCATGGCCACTGATGACGAACAGGATTCCCGCAATATCAAATTCAGTAAAGTATCATCACGACCGTTTCCCTTTCGGGGTGGTCAGAAACCACGCTTATAAGCGGATTCACATTGAGCCAACTTTACTATAGGCCAATCATGACAAGTGGCAAGCTCGTCGATGTCTCCAAACGTACCAAACTCGAGAAATATCACAAATAAATTAAATATTAATTAAATGTATTTTTATTTACATTAATCTGTAGTCCAGCGGTAAAGTTCGTGGGTTTAGACTCGGAGGTACCGGGTTCGATTCCTGGTCGGGACACAAAATTATTTATTAATGTAAATAAATACATTTAATTAATATTTAATTTATTTGTGATATTTCTCGAGTTTGGTACGCTGGAGACATCGACGAGCTTGCCACTTGTCATGATTGGCCTATAGTAAAGTTGGCTAAATGTGAATCCGCTTATTTATAAGCGTGGTTTCTGACCACCCCGAAAGGGAAACGGTCGTGATGATACTTTACTTTACTTTATTTACATTAATAAATATTTTTGTGTCTTGACTAGGAATCGAATCCGGTACCTCTAAGTCTAAATCCACGGACTTAACCGCTAGATCACGGAGGCAGTCAATATCAAATTCAAAGTTTTTTTTATTTATTATATACTAGCTGGTTTACCTGGCTTTGCCCGTGTAAACGGTGACTCGAAATTAATTTTATTGCGCATTATTTTAGTTTTGCTATATCTTCTAAGGTATTAATTTAATTTGCATGGTGTAAAGGGAAAAAATAATCTTCATAAAATGCTCAAGTCAACTAACGTATTTAAAATGATAAGTTTTGTGTAAATAGCTTTCCAATTACCGCTCTATAATTGCCCATTTTTTTAAGTATTAAAATGGATATAGTATGTTACCCTTAAGAGATAGATATATGCCATCGAGGACTTTTCTGTAGACCTAAATAAGATACACAATTATACTATACATTATTTTATACTCCTCCTTGCGTCGTGTTTCCTCATTGATGAGGGTCGTGACCTCCCGATGAATTGGTGTGCGTCTTGATGATAGCACGCCACCCGTTCCTGTCTTCGGCGGCATGCACAGCATCATGGACGCTAGTGTTGGTGGTGGAGCGGATTTGGTCGGACCAGCGTACCGGACTACGGCCTCTCGGTCTCTTTCCTTCCATCTTGCCAGTAACAGAAAGTTTCTCCAGGTTATCCCCTCCTTTTCTGGCAATGTGTCCGAAGTACTGGAGTATCCGACGAAGGCATATGGTGGATATTTTATACTATACACAATTATACTTCCTAACATTATGCCGGCTTGACTGTGCATGACGGCAATTCGAGCCTGATCCGAAACGTGTGGATACACTCTACAGGATTTATCAGTATAAACGGTGGAATGGGCAAATTACTACCATCACTCCGCCTACCACCTATTTGTTGTTCTCGTTGAAAGTATGTGCCATTTGCAATTATGTCAAATACCAATTTTAACTTTTAAGGATAACTAATATTGTAAGCTTGCCATGGTGATATTTATACAAAAATAATACAGCTTGAAACAAGACTTACGTTTCACATGAGCAGTGGAGGTAGTAATTAAAAAAATATATAAAAATCAGAAATACTCGTAGCTTTATTACTTGACAATTAATCTACGAGGTTCTTCACAAGAAGCTCTTCTTTCACGACCGCTGTTCTAAGGGGGGGCAGCTGCCTCTCCCTGCCCGTACCTCGCTACGCCCATGTGAGACGGCAATGTTTGTTATAAAAAATCCGCCATTTTTTTCATCAAGATCCCAGTGTAACAACAGAAAGCTGAGGCATAAAGATAGAGTATACGCTACTGACTCCCGTCAAAATACTGCATTGATACACTGAAGCATATTATTATTACACATCGCGCCAAAAATTTACAACAAAATTCCAAGCTACATTAAGGAACTAAAGACTATCCCTTCGTTCCGATACGCGATATTAGTAACCTAAGCACGCTTCAGGTGTTCCGATACGCGCCTAAACTGGTTTGCCAAAGCTGTGTGACGTCACAAATAACATCATTTCTCGCGCTTAGACTGCTCACGATATCGAGGTAGATCGCTCTGAGCGCTGTCAGTTTTTTGTCATAATGTCGCGCGCCATTTTCAAGTGTATTTAAATTAAGTTTTCTTTTAAATGATTTAATATTGTAATTCGTTTATACTGTTTGTATATTACTTCTAAAACAAATCTATAATTAATATTTAAATAGGAAGTGAAAAAAAAATGTCTGTAACACGGCAAGTTACTTTAAAAGACCAAAATAAGTTAATGATATTAAACTTTACACATATAAACATGAATAAACTGAGAGATGTATATTTGTTAGTATTCATACTCAAAGATGTAGAATCCGCAATTTATCTTCCATACGTTAAAAAAAAAACTAACATTTTATGAATGAAAATGTGATTTAGACCGTTCCGAATTGATATCACGCTCTGAGCATCTAAATCGCGATATTTGATTCAGAACGACGCACGGTCAGTGTCAAATTCGTTCTAAGCGCTCTGAGCGCGATTCGGAATGAGGGGTATATTATTTAAAAAGATTCTTATCAATTTTTTGTTGCAAAAATGTTATTACATAATTTTATATTTCTTAAATAATAATGAACATTAAATTATTAGGTTGTCTCTTTTACTAATTTAATTTTAATATTTTGACATTTATAATTTTAATTGATTTTGGACATTCATTATAAAATAGTATTTAATTTAGATAAATAAATGTTTTTTTAATTTTTGTATTATTAGTGATAATACTATTGTTTAAAGTTTGTTAATTTTTTATTTATAATGTATTTTTTGACGAAATGTTAATTATATTTATAATATAGAATTATTGTATGCCTATTGTGGGCAGATTGTTTAAAATTTAAGTAATGTACATCACCTCTTTATACCAATGTAAACAATATTGACAATAAAGAATTTTAATTTGGATTTGACAAATAATGTAATACTTTAATTACAGTTCAAGCACTCACGTTGGTTAAATTGGATTTAAACTCGAATAAATGTCAGACCGTGATAACGAACTCATTCGTAAGTAAGCGCAAAGTTTCAGCCGGCTAGGTTGGAAAAATCACAGTTTTTCCCGCAGTCGCTTACTGACCTTAGCTAGGTTCACTTGGATAAAAATAACAGTTATTTACAAGATTTTTTTATTTATTAGGAGCTAAATTTCATAGTATGGAATTGCATTCGATAGTTCTGCTAGTTTATGCGATTCTAGTGGCTGATGTTTCTGAAGCGCTGGTACTAGGCGATCATAACTTGGCTGTGCATAACGGTTTGGAGCATGCGAAGGGATTGAACAATGAATGGACGGTGGAAATTGAAGGTGGCCCGGCAGTCGCTCAGCTGGTGGCTCTGGAATTTGGATACATTTTTGAGGGCGAGGTAAGTAAATAGCGCGTAACACTTCTGAATTCCTAGTGATTAAATAATTTTGTATATACAACAAAAATGCATACTATTAGTTTTTTATGGATAAAAGTATGTTGGGCCGTAATATAAAATATTCCACAAGACCACAACATGAAGTCAAATAAATATTATGATCTCACAGAAGAAATGATCAGGAACGGATTCAAGACTCAGTTATACGCAGTGTAATTTGGTGCGAGAGGAGTTCCAGCAAAATCTTTGCTCCACTTACTGGAAGAATTGGGCCTAAGCAGGTCTGTCGTCAATACATTTATGGAAAAAGCTTCCAAGACGTCATTAACGGAATCATACAGTATTTGGTTGGGTAGGGAGAGGAGTAGAATGGTGGATGGTCAGCGTATTATTGCGCAATAAAATAAAAAAGTGAGGCCTCCCTATTTAAACCAGCCTATTGTCGGTCGCAAGCCCGAGAGACCATTCTTCTCATCTCTTACCCACACACGATGGACCCGGCACCCGGACGGTGAATCCATGGTATGCTTAGAAAGAATTAACAAGAATTATTAATGTGAGTTTTTATGAGTAATATTTCATGAAGACTGCCTCCGTGGTCTTCCGGTTAAGACCGTAGATTTAGACTTGAAAGGACCAGGTTCGATTCCCGGTCAGAATATTTTTTTTATTTTTTTATTTCTAGAGTCTGGTACGCTAGAGACATCGACGCTGCTTGCAGTTGGCTAAATGTGAATCCGCTCGTTTAAAAAGTGTGGTTACCGACCACCCCCGCAACCGTATTCTATGGTCGCGATCATGCTTTACATTCATTTATGAAAGTATCATCACGACCGTTTCCCTTTCAAAGTGGTCAGAAACCACGCTTATAAATAAGCTGATTCACATTTAGCCAACTTTACTATAAGCCAATCATGACAAGTGGCAAGCTGGTCGATGTCTCCAGCGTACCAAACTCGAAAAATATCACAAATAAATTAAATATTAATTAAATGTAATTAATAAATATTTTTGTGTCCCTACCAAGAATCGAACCCAGTACCTCTTTTTTAAATCAATGAATAAGTTAATATTTAATATGCATACATTTGTCTAGTTACAAAGAAAAATATTAGTTGCGGCAAAATATACACTGATTTTTAATTATGAATTAGTCCGTGTACCATTTTCAATTAATTCGGGATGTTTGTCTTTAATTAACAAAAGTTGAGATGTCCAACAAAATTATGTACTTTTTGTGAATTTTCTGGCGTTTTTTTTTTTTTTTAATGTTTAAGGACAACTTACAGCTAGATACATAAAATATAATTACAGTACATATTCAATTCAATTCAATTCAATTCATTTATTCACCATAAGATACATGACGTACACTTGGTTTTGTCAGTTATACAATCAACAGTTTACATATCATGGAAGGATAGCAAAAGATCGACCATTAGTGCAAAGAACAGCCATCGTCATAACCAAATTAGGACTATGTAAATTATACACTCCCTAAATATAGATGCTGCTGTAAAAGAGCGTTGTCAGTTACTATACTTAAACCTACATTATTAAATTAGATGTCAGTAAATGTCACAAAATATATTAATAAATATTACACTATGTAAGATAAGCAGCTGTAAAAGGGCGTTGTCACTTTAAAACTAAAAATTAAAAATTAAAAAAAATATATATAAAACTTATGTTTGTTATCAAAGTAACCTAAATGTCATAATTAAAATAATAATAATAATAAATAAAAAATATGAAAGAATGTCACCTAATATATTCCTCTTTTAAAGCATCCTCTATGGTGTAATATGATTTCTTGATTAGAATAGTTTTAATTCTGTCTTATATGGGTAGTGTATGGCGCGGTGGTGGCTTGGTTGTAAGAACGCGTATCTTAAATCCTACAAAGGTCGGTTCAAACCCCCCCGGCATGTACCAATGAGAAATACACTTTTCTTAAGTACATTTGTCATAGATTTACAACACCACCGTACCCGTGCCTCGGAGAGCACGTTAAGCCGTGTCGGTCCCGGTTTCACTAATACCAACTTGTGGAATCGTTAATAAATTGTCATGAAAATTGTCATCAAATCCTCGCCAAGCTGTCTGGCCAGCGTGGCGAGTGAAGGCCAAATTCTCCAGATATATGTTCTGGAAGGCCCATCTCCAGCAGTGAGTGTCTAGGACACTGTGTTCTAGGGGCTATAATGATAATAATGATGACATATTTAGTGTATGGCTATTGACAAGTTGCCACCGATAGCTAAAATTACATAATTAGGTGGTGCTCGCTGAAATAACAACACAAAACCTAAGGTATAATTAACCTAAACTTAAAACTAATAACAATAAACTATATAACAAAGAACAAAAAAACTAATTAAAAGACAATTATACAAAGATACCTACTAAAAACAATAATAAAAATGAAATAAACTAAACAATACAATATATGTAAATATTGATGAGAACCACTGGCGAAACATTTTGAGCAGCTCGTCAATGGAACAGGCTACCATTGTTTATCAGACAGGCACCGTCTTTAAAAATATATTCAAAAAACTTACTTCCTTAATAAGCAAAACGAATCCTAATCACTTGACATATTATTAGTACCTATATATTTATATATAATTATTTATGTATTTATCGTATTATCATTTTTCTGTTATGTATTATAGTATCATAAATGTATATATGAAAACTAAAAACATTTATTCGAAAAAAATATTTACAAAATATAAAATAAAATTAATATTAATACTAAGGATAGGGATATAAGTCCCGTCCGCGTGGAATGGTGGCAAGAACGCTGGCTGCATTTCCCCGCTGAATTGCAATACTGATTCTTTGGGTGAAGAAAGAGCCAGCCCTCTTGTCACCGGAGGAGACGACAAGACGCGGTGTTATGTCTTTTAAAAACTTTTTTGCACTTGGACTCCATGGGCCCAGAGTTTCTACAGCAAACGGCATAAATATGTAATCTTTTAATATACTTACATATTTGCGCCGCTTGCTGGACTCCGCATTTGCCGCCGCGGCTCCCGCTTTATGCGCTGTCCCCCTGAGATGCGACGCGGCGAGGGTGTCGACGCACGTGGCGTCCCACACCAGAGCACGTCCCCGTATGTATATATTGTATTTATTTACATATTTTAACTCTGGTTTTTACTATATTATTTCCATTTTCACACTCTGCACCCATAATATTAATCTCTCACTCTCCCAAAGGTTAGCTGGTAGAGAATACCTTCATGGTATTATGCTCGCCAATGTACAACACTTTATATTGTATATTTTGTGTGCAATAAAGAATTTTATTATTATTATTATTATTATAAGAATGCGTCGTGTAGCTGTCGGAGATAATACAAGTATAAATGGATCCAAGTCGTTGCAATAATCATTAACATAACTGCATGTCCTGCATGGACGAATTCTGTTGGTTTTGGAGAATGGGACAAGAAATAATCTCCGCTATCTGGAGAGATTGGGACAGTCAATCCTGGAGGTAGCTATCGAGAACAGGTATGACACGTCTGTGATAGTGCGACGATGTTACCCTAGTACTATCAAATTAAAATACATTTTTTTTACTGAATATAGCCATAGTTTTAAGCCGTAGGTGATGTTCGATTATATTCGACTAATGGGGTGTATCAGGCAAAGCTTTTTGTAGATGTCGCTAGCGGCACTGGTACCAGTTTACTTTTTTTTTTTTTTTCTTTTCAACGTACGCGCTAGCGTACGGAAGCCTATGGGGTGGCCCCGTTAGGCTGCACTTTGTTTCAGCGGGCAACAACCCGCCGGTTTCTATTTTTACCCTGGCCTAAGGGTGGCCAAAGAAGGGGCTACGAAAGGTGTGGCCCCTTGTGAGCGGTGTCTATTTGGTAACAACGGCACGGGTTACGCCTCGGTCCTCAGGATCTCCCGGGGCAGGCGGCGGCCTTCCGGTGGCCGTGCGGGGAGAGGCGCGATTCCCCGAAGATGGTCGAAGCGGCTGTGGTCGGCTCGATCGAACATGGACTTCGAGAGCCTGGCCACAAACTGCTCGATGGTCTCCATCTTCAGGTCGTCGTGGAGGACGGTGTTGCGCACGAACCAGGGGGCCCCGACGGTCGCGCGTAAGGAGATGTTCTGCTGGGCCTGTATCCTGGCCTTTATGGTTGGAGCCAGCAGGTGGTGCCACGCTGGGGCGGCATAGGTGAGGCGTGATCGGACGAAGGTCTTGTATATATTATTAACCTTTACCCGGGGTGGTAGCGACGAGTGCAGCAGTGGCCTCAACTGGGCGAGCGGCTTTCGCGCGGTTAATGGTGTGGCGTGCCATGGGGCCCATGCGAAGGCGGCGATCGATCACGAACCCCAAGTAGGTTACGGTGTCCGACCAGCAGCATCTTGTTTACAGCTATGACGGATCATTTTTAAAATGTTTTTGTAGTTTTTTTATTGATATAACAAAAAAATAATGTTAACTTAACGTTGCCTACCTTAATAGACGAATTAGGAAAACGAACACCGTTTTTAAAAAGAAAAAGGTTTAATTAGTAGAACGGCAATTTTGAGATCACCATATTTTTGATTTCTGCTCAATATAACCAGAAAATAATAAATTTCGTAATAAAAATACAAGTTTTATATGCAACTGACAGTTCTATTGGGTACCGTCTATCATGCGGCATCTATCGTGATAAAAAGTTAGTGATACACCACATTACAATCATAAATGACTTTAAGTATTGTTTCTGACTACCCCACATATGATGGTCGTGATAACATTAGCTCATTTATTTATCACGTCATTCCGTTTATCATTTTGCACAGTGGGTTAATAATAAAAAATCTGATATACCAAATTGAGATTACACTGGATTATTATTAATATTGACACACTTGAAAGATAATAAAATAAATTGATTATACGTCATAAATATTAATGCCAAGCTTGTCTACTTGCTATTAAAAGTCTTTATTGATTTTAAAATAATATATTTATTTATTAAAAACTTTATTGCACAAAGTACAAAGGCGGACTTAATGCCCGTAGACATTTTCTGACAGCCAAACCTTAGGGACAGATTAGAACATTTATAGGTGCAATGAAATAAATATTAAAAGTAGGATAAATTCAACATAATTATATATACTTACATAATATACTTTAACATATACTGTAATATCAATATACTAAATACTAATACATACATAAAAATATACATATATACACTTATTAACAAACACACTTTTTTTTTTGTTCACGTCGGGTAAAATATGGGAGTCCACAGCGCGGGAAAACCGCAAAAAATAACTGCAAGTTTTGCCCCATATACAAGGAAAACGATAAATTCGTTTTCCATAAAAACGATAAATTCGTTTTCCGTAATTATCCACATTGTAGCACATCAATAAACAAATTAACACCACTTTTGACTAACAATAAAGTCATTTACAAAACAGAAAACTTGCACTTGACATGTCCGTGCAAAATTCGGAAAGGACTCCGTAAACCTTTTAAAAGTTTAGATAGATAAAGATAGATATGTTATTTAATAATTACAGATTTTTAGCCTTGCGTAATAATGCGGTCTAATAATATTTAAATAACTTTGAAACATAAATTGTTAGAGTTTTGTCTTTCAAATGGCATATAACTCTTTTCAACTAAAGTACCTATATAGTCTTTATGTCATTTGCCACATCTACCAAATCGATAGCACATGATGACCAGATTACTACACGAGCGAAGCCGGGTCAAACAGCTAGTTATAAATAAAACTAAAACTAAAAATACATATGAAATTAAAGCTATTCTCGCTCATAAACAGGTAGAGATTGAGATAAAACTACGATGGCCTAATCTACAAACAACAACAGACGGTGAAAATAAAGCAGTTCCTTTTGTATGGCCTGTGCCGGCTCTCCCCAAAGGTTGCACTTGGCTTCAAAATAGTCTATAAATTATTCAGAAAAGTCCGCGATGGCATATGTCTATCTCTTAAGGATATCATACTATATTTATTTTAATACTAAAAAAAATGGGCAATTATAAAGGTAATTGGAAAGCTATTTACACAAATAGGGTATTAATCCTTATCATTTTAAATACGTTAGTTGGCTTGAGCATTTCATGAAGATTATGTTTTCCCTTTACACAATGCAAATTGTATGAATATCTTAGGAGATATAGCAAAATAAAAAAAATGCGCAACTAAATATATTTCGTGTTGCCGTTTACACAGGCAAAGCCGAGTATGTATAAAGAAACACCATGGAGACTGAAAATTTCATAAAATAAGTATTTGAATAAAATTTACGTCAGTTATCGTTAAGTAGAAAACAGTTGAATTGGAAAATCTTTTCGCAACAAGAGACTATTTAATGTAACTAAAGATTAGGTACCAGAATTCTAGACGAATAATCTGCCAAGCAATTAAAATCGCTTTACATGACCAGTCTAATGACGCGCTGGTAGCTCGGTTGTAAGAACGCGTTCCTTAAATCCTACAATGCAACTTGTTTGGCACTCGAAGGAGCTAATCGTGAGCAACTCAGGTAAGTACACGATCAAAGCCCATCAGCTATGCAAACCTAAATTACGAACTCTCACTAGAGCGCTGGTCACTGTAAATTAAACAAGCACATGTTTACCATGGGCTTGGTAGAAACAGATAAGTGCAGATTCTGTCGCGAGGTGTCTGTGACACCTGTCAAGTTAAGTCAAGTCAAAATATCTTTATTTACGTAAACCTATTACAGGCATTTATGAAACGTCATTAATTTAATTATTTTGAATGATTCTACTCCTGCTAGTAGAAGACTAAGCAGCAAAGTGGTCCAATAAGTAAGCTGTTAGCAGAAGACTAGCAGCTTAGCAAATTCCAGTGACCTGTTAATGTTTAATCTGACTGAGAAAGGAATCTGCAAGGAAAACTCAGCTATATCAGATTTACAAAATAAAACATATACAGAACTGCACCACAACGATCAATTAATAACCTTTTAAATTTAGTTATCAGTACCTATGAGAATACAATACCTGGTACAGCAGTAACCCACCAGGCAAGTCAGAATTAAGGTAGACTACATGCCTATGTGCAACCCGAAAGTCGACAAAACGCAACCTGTCCATCTCCTTTGCGACTGTTATTCCCTGCATCACAAGCATAGCACCATCTTGGGTGCTCACAGTTTAAGCCCCGAGGAGGTGCGACGCTTCGCTCCTAAGCCCATACTAAGGTTCCTTGAAGCCGTAGGGCTAGCGAACGAACTATAATCAGGTCACAATAGATCACTACTGGTCGCAGTGACTTGGTGACGAGTAGTCCCACCCTATTTTACATATAATAATAATAAATCCTACAAAGGTCGGTTCAAACCCACGCGGCATGTACCAATGAGAAATACACTTTTCTTACGTACATTTGCCATAGATTCACAACACCACAGTACCGTGCCTCGGAGAGCACGTTAAGCCGTCGGTCCTGGTTTCACTAATACCAACTTGTGGAATCGTTAATAAATTGTCATAAAGAATTGACATCATTTACCAATGTTCTGGAAGGCCCATCTCCAGCAGTGGAGGTCTGGGACGCTGTGTTCTAGGGGCTGTAATGAAAAAATAATAATGAAATGACCAGTCTACAAACCGTCGCTTAATACCGTGCATGCTTACCTCATAGTAAGTGACGCGCGAGGTCCATGAGTGTTAACAACTGGAATCAGACACTCATGACTGACTTCAGTCCCCAACAATATACCGGCTTGTTTGGGCATAACGGCAATTCGAGCCTGCAGCCCTATTCTGTTACTTAAACGCAAACGTTATATAATGGAATACGTTAACTATATATATAGCAGGCTAGTCAAGGTCGAGTGCTTAGAGTTGAGAATTGAATAATATTTTGTAATTATGACGCAACCTCTGACGTAAATAACGAAATCCACTAATAAACGTTTGCGACTGTGGATACACTTTACTGGGTTTATCGAGACGAACGGTGGATACTTCGCCTCGGCAGACTGGGCAAATTACCGCCATCAGTTCACCTACAAGCTATTTGTTGTTTTCGTAGAAAGTATATGCCATTTGCAATGATGTCAAATGCCAATTTTCCAAAAGTCAATGTTAACTTTCAAGGAGAACTAATATTATAAACTTAATTTGTATAATTCGTATTGTAAAAGTTGTGCTAGAGAGTAAGATACGCACGTGAGGGACAAAATAAAACTAATAATAGTGAGTTAGAATGTCCATTTGTCTTCATTTGATCCGCCAATCTCACTAAGAACGTTTATTTGCTAAATTGTTTACAGGAAAAAAAAAACAATTGATTTACCTACACCTACTCACGGCCTTTTTCTGTCTCTTTTAACCGCAACCGTTAAATTTTAATAAGCAAATTTTATCGTTAAAAATGCTCGAGCTTAGCCGAGCATAGCCGAGCTTTACGGCTTATGACCCGTGCGCCCACCTGATCGTAAGTGTCGAAGCCAAAATAGTAATATATATAATAATAATATACTTAGTAATTATTTATTTATACATGTGACCTCGCGCCAAACTGTAATCAGTCCCTAACACTATGTTCGGCAGAGGTCCCACAGGCCCCCACAGCAGCACCTGATCACGGATGTAACGCAGCCAGCCTTCCCCCCGCTCGACCAGTCCCTAAGGGTGCGGGACGGACCCGACACAAATGGCGCGTGAGGTCTATGACTATGACAACTGGAATCGGACACTCATGACTGACATCAGTCCCTAACACTATGTCGGCTTGACTGGTCATGACGCAATTCGAGCCTGATCCCGACGTGGATATACTTTGGACTCCCAAGGACTCCCGTGTAGGCACGGGAGCGGTGGTGTCGTAAAATAATGACAAATGTACGTAAGAAAAGTCAAGTCCTTAGTATGCAGGTCGGCATAAGTGTAAGTGAACGTCGAACACAACTAAAACCCGCTATGCAATGTAACAGACCAATAAATTCTGAGACGATTGTCCTAGCTTTAATTATCATACTGTTTGGCCTTTTGCTCCATTTTGTTATATATTTAACTTTGGCGTAAGGTCACATGTCGTGCTAAGTATAAAATTTAAAATTAAATTACCAGGTGAACATGAACAGACGTGTGGTGTTTCAGTTACAATTACTGTCAGTCAGGTAGCACGAAGAACTAGAAAGAGAACACATATAATTAAATAACTATTTGACCCGGTATTACCCATTTAAAGCGAAACTATCCCTGGAATGTCATCGTAGGGTTAACGTTTGTCATTACTTCCCAATTTATTATCCTTATATCAACAGCTAGGAAGTTTTTTTTCCGATGAATGATGAATGATAGGGAAGGTAAAGGGTCTAGCACATACAGCTAAGACGTAATATATCTTTCTTTCAATTAATTAATGAGGCCATCATCAAATTTCAGATGTAGAATTTCATGCTTTCTTTCGCGGCATTATCGCCGAAACACGTCAAGTAATATGGGAATTCAAAGCGCGGGAAAACCGCAATAAATTAACTGTAACTTGTGCTCCGTATATCATATACTATATAATCAAATTTATTGTAGAATTAAACAACACCAATTTTGACTAACAATTACTTAACTGTGGTAATTTACAAAACAGTAACTTGACTTGACATGTCCGTGTAAAATGTTTATATTCATTAGGTTTTCTGGTTGGTGAAGGTGTTGTACGGATTTTAGACTGCTTTTAATTTTGTGTTTTATCCAGTTTGTGAAATGTATCTCTATCCAAAATCTGTTCTCCTAGTATTTGTTAAAGTAATTTCTTCCTACTACGACCCTGGTAATTTAAATCGAACAAATAAGATTCAGGTTGGATGCGAAATAACAAATCCACGTGGTTGTTCGTTTGGTTTTCTATTTCAGCCAACCTCTTTGCTTATTATGCGGCCCTGGTACTTGAACGCCGCAGATTCAGCTATGTCCGTCACGTGGGAGATTGGCATGCGGGCTATTCAAATTCCTGTTGCGACGCAAAGAAGGGCTATATTATTAATTGGCCTATGTATGTATGTTTCTTTGTGGCACACTTGAAACCAAACGCGTTGGTCGATTTTAACGATTCTTGCGTCTTTTTTCGTCTTCATCACGCGAATCGTTCACACGTTTCCGTGCCTCGGATAACCCGTTAAGTCGTCGTCGGTCTCGGTCCCACTTATACGAATTTGTGGAATCGTCGGAATCTAGCCAACCCGTCTGGACAAGTGTAGGCCAAATTCTACAGTATTTTCTGGAAGGCCCATCTCCAACAGTGGAAATCTAGAACTTTGAGTTCTAGGGGCTGTGATGAATGATGATAAATATTGTATATATGTATGTGCTCATATATTTGATACGTTTTGTCTATTATTTTCCTTTTTTATTCAACCAAAACACACAGGCCCATGAGAAAGTTTGAACAACGAGCACCCCTTTTGTTTGTCAATCTCATCACGCCATTGAGCTTCGTTTCGAAAAAATCTAATATCAAACGTTCTACTAGGATAACATAAATTTGGGTGGCTTTCAAAATTTAGGGTGAACGTATTATAGGCATGACGATTCTGTGCAGCAAAAGGGGGAGGAGTCTGTTTACACATACCGTCCCTATGTCGAAGAAGGGTTCTGTATTTTGATTGTACATCGCGTGTTTTTGTATCAAGCGTGTGTTTAGTTTAACGAAAACACGCAATGTATAATAATAATTTCTGGGTAGTGTTTGAAATGAACAGATCATATAATAGGGTTGGTTGTATAAGGAAAAAATATAATCCATTTGATTTTGTATGCATAAAGTTAGGATCATTTACTTACATTTACTCTCAGATACTTCTATGAGCGAATTTTCATATTTTCATTTGTAGTATTTGAACAAACGGACCAAACGAATGACAGTCAATGGTATTATTGTTGATTTTTTACTGTGAAAATAAAAAAAAACACCCGCGTGCTTACGTTCACATTCCTGTAGCTATGTAGGTAATAAGAAACAATTAAAGTTAAATTACTCAATTATTTGTTATTGCTTTGAAAAACGCAAAATTGACAAAAGAGATTGCCCAAAACCAGGCCCCAACTTTTTTGCAGCGTGCCTCAACAAAATACAATTGAATAATCATAACAATTATTTGTGTTTTTTTTTTTAAATTTAATTACAACATCTTTTTTACCCCAGCATTAAAATTATTATTTAATTAAATAGTCAATTGATTAAGTATTATGTATGAAATAGTTACAAAACACTATTTATACGATTAGGTTCTTTATAATGATCAGGTACTTTATTATAGATACTCGTAAAACACTGAATTTCAAATTGGCGGGATAAAAACTATGTAATTATTAAGGTAAAAAAAGAAATCAATCACAATATATTAACTATGAAATAAAAAAGAAATCAATCACAATATATTAACTATGAAATAAAAAAGAAATCAATCACAATATATTAACTATGAAATAAAAAAGAAATCATTATGACACGAGAACATTTTATTGGGCCCATTTCTCTAAGAAAAATGGGCATTCTCATTTCTATACATTTGTCTACATGACAGTTCCCTTTTTAAAACATGTAAAACGCAAAACCTGTTAATTTTTACTTAAGTAATAATTAAGTACCAAAAATACGTTTGTGAAACTGTCTCTAAATCCAAGGACCGCTAGACCACGGAGGTAATAATAAATTAAATACCTTCGTTCCGAGACACGATAATAGTAACCTAAGCACGCTTAAAGGTGTTCCGAGACGCGCTTAAACTGTTTTGCCAAAGCTTGTGACGTCACAAATTACATCATTTCTCGCACTTAGACTGCTCACGATATCGAGGTAGATCGCTCTGAACGCTATCAGTTGTTTGTCATAATGTCCCGCGCTATTTTCAAGTTAATTTAATATTAGGTTTTCTTTTAAATTATTTAATAGTGTTATTCGTTTATACTGTTTCTATATTACTTCTTAAACAAATCTATAATTAATATTTAAGTAGGAAGTGAAAAAAAAATGTCTGTAACACGGCAAGTTATTTTAAATTACCAAAATAAGTTAATAATATTAAACTTTACACATATAAATATGAATAAACCGAAAGATGTATATTTGTTAGTATTCATACTCAAAGATATGGAATCCGCAATCTATCTTCCATGCATTAAAAAAAAAAAAAAAACATTTTATAAATGAAAATGTGATTTGGACCGTTCCGAATTGATATCACGCTCTGAGCATCCAAATGGCGATATTTGATTTGGAAAAACGGTCAGTGTCATATTCGTTCTAAGTGCTCTGAGCACGATTCGGAATGAGGGGATAGTGTATTATAACGACCGTATCCCTTCCGGGGTTGTCAGTAACCTTAACTTATTTGTTGTTTTCTATTTCAAAGCATTGGTTTGTGAGTATGTGTAAATTATTTAACAAAAAACGCTTATGAAGAAGCGAATTCACATTTAGCCAACTTTACTATAGGCCAATCATAATATATAAATAAATAAATAAATAAACAAGTGGCAAGCTTGTCGATGATTCTAGCGTACCTACCAAACTCGAGAAATATCGCAAATAAATTTATTACATTTTTCTTTGAAAAATTATTTATTTCATACAAGACCTTAAATTAAATAAACTATATTACAACAAAATCTAAATTTAAACAAAATACATGGTTTTAAATAAATATATTTTGTTCAACCCTTTCCAACCCCTATAGCGAGGGGTGTTTTACACACATCTCGTCTATAAATGTACGTAACATGTTTTAACCAGTGGAATATCTCCTACATTCCCCTGTTTTCCTGGTACATACGTGAGCGGAAAACTCATATGATTTCGTGACATGACTGACGAGTGTTGCAACGTGAGACATGAAATGGGATAAAAATATACTAATTACCCCAAATGAAGTTAATTTCTATGTATAATTAATTTTCTATGATTTTCCAATTATTAATTGTTGTTATTTTATACACATTTTTAAATAGAGTAAGGTACTTCCTACTTATATTATAATAATATACGAGTAAGTAGTTTAATCAATGATTAGTTAATCTACACATAACACACGATCGTTCCGATAAAAAATGGCAGCCCCAGTCATGTCTACATTTCGGTCACACATGCGCATCATGCATTGGCGTTACTCCTATGATGTCATGTTCTCCTAGTACACATGTGGGCACAGAAACTCACATAGCTTTCCTATTTGAGCCAGTTTCCTCGTTTGTGTGTCTTGTTACGCTATACGCACGCCATACTCGCGCAGTTTCTATACGTTTCCATGTATGTTACAAGTTTTTAACTGCACATGTGTGTTAATTTATTGTTTCATTTTATCTCTAATGTAAAAATTAATACAAACTAAACCTAATAAAAAATAAACTATGAGTAAAATAAATCCTCTAGAGACGACCCTTCAGTGATAGTCCCAAGAAGACTGGCAACATTTCCCCTCTGTATAGCTATAGCAAAGTTGGCAGAAATAATTGTCAGTTTTCCCGTCTCCAGACTTTTCCGTTAGCCGTTTGGACAACTCCTTGGCAAATTCGTAACCTAAACCGAGGTTGGCGTATTTGCGCAGCTTGAGGTTCTCAGCAGAAACCGCCGCATTTCCCGCGCTTGACGAGGTCGCCTGGATGTGTGATGGGGCTAATGTGTCTACACCAGGGACCTGCTAAGTTTCCACAGGCCAACAGTCATGCCGTCGGGTCTCTTGCCATCGCTCCACGCAATCCCAGAGGGTTCTAGGATCGCAGGTACTGCAGCAGTGACGAATGATATCGTTCAAAGCAGCGTGACGAGGAATGCGGTCAGGACTTCTAGCGCAAGAAAGCCCATGGTATCCGAGATGTTCCACGGGCTCTCCACATCGACACTGGTGTGGGTGGATAGTGCGGGCTCCAAGACGAAGGCACACCGCCATGGTCAGTGTATTTCGATCAAGGACTGTACCAACCGATTCTGAGGGATAAGCCTGCAACCAGAAACCCGACTCCCAAGTGGAAACGACCATGAGGCGAGCCCGCTCTCTAATTATGTTTATTTTTTTGTAAAAACTTAAATCTAATGCTTATTAAATTAAAGTTTTACAATGTAGACCTTAATTTTACAACAATTTTGACCAAATATATTTTAAATAAACAGTTAACCAGAAATCGCGTACATTGTTTATACTTAACAAACATGGGTTATTTGTTCTACCTACTTGATTTAACTATATTAGATTTTTAGTAGAAAAATTGCTATTGCATGGTGAATGGATGAATGAAGAAAGATTGACGAACCTGATATATAATGCGAAAGTTGTGGGTAAAAGAGGCCCTGGCAGACCAAGACTCACATATTACGACCAAATAAATAAAACAATAGCTGAAGTTGCATTGAAAAGCCATCGCTACAAAAGGGCATGTATGAAGAGGTTGATGAATGTCGAAGAAGCGAAAGAAGTATGTCGTGACCGTGACAAGTGGCGCTCAATTGTCTCTGCCTACCCCGCAAGGGATTTAGCATGAAGATATATACATATTGTAACACATACATACACATACACATACGTGTAAAGTCGTCAGTCCCTATTCTCTGCCGCTAACCACGTAGGGATACTGCTACAATCTTTAATTGAGCCATCGAAGACCAGCGTGGCAGCAGACCATGGCTCAATTAAAGATTGTTTAGCGTACTGTATATGGTTTATTGTAGAAGTAGAAATTCCAGTTAATTACTTGAGTAAAAAGGCTATGAAAATTGTAAGAGAAAAAACGTGTGACCGCTCGGTGCGCGGATCGATTCCACTCTCGTGGGCGCCGCTCGGAGCGCTAGCCATCGATCCCACGGTGGTATTGGCCGAGCGGCGTTAATATAATGTCGCTGTGATCGCGACTATATGTTTGTATGGAAAGCTATTAGCCGTATAGACGAAAAAAGGAGGTGTTACTTAAAATGACAACAATTACTCAATATATCTTTATTTACGTAAACGTATTTATTACAGGCATTTATGAACCGTCAATAATTAAATTATTTTTATTAATTCTACTCCAGCTTGTGGAAGACTAAGCAGCTAAGTGGTTCAAAGAGTAAGCTGTTAATCAAATCAAATCAAATGAAATCAAATCAAAATAATTTATTTCCATTGGTTCTCTCGAAACAACTTGGGGACAGTCAGAACTAATAAAATCAATACATTTTTCACAACATATGTACTAATTAATCAAAGTGGTAATAATGATTGGACCGTAAACAGGCAATAATCCATATTTATGTATGTTAGACACAACATTATTGCTACAAGCAAGTAAAACTAACTAACTTAGAAACTACTTAAATAAGATCGTGGCTGTAAAGAGGCCGTGTCAGTTTATATTCTAAATACTTAATAATTATGATGTATAGAAATGATATACATATGTCAGATAATTTATAAATGTATAGAACAAAATAATAATAATAATAATAAATAAATAAAGACGTCATCTTATAATCTAAATACTAATAATGATATTTATTTATTTAAGGACAACCAGCGGTCGGTTACATTATTGCTTACTTAAAAACCTTTAGGTGCCACAACATGCACAAAATACAAGTGGTATATATATTAAACATCATGGTATCAATTAAACATAAATTCATAGCTGTAAATGGGCCGTGTCAGTTCATTAGCAGAAGACCAGCAGCTTAGCAACTTGAAACAACAAATTATACAGTTTTTCTCATAGTTACTGAAAACCTATTAAAAATCATAAAATAATACTATAAGAAATAAGTTGTTGCTAACACATGCATACTTACTTATACACATTCACTTAAATCCAGGTACACCAACTCACACACATTTACACCAACCATACACATACACACAAACAATTATTTAAGTCTTGCCTTCAGCAAATATAAATAAATATTGTCTGGACTAAAATAAAATGTTGCAAGTACTAGTTCCTACAATGACATCTGAAGCATCGTCCACCGACTATTTCAGATGTCACAGCTAAACTGCTTTTGTTACTATGTACGATTTATTTTATGCCCTAACCTATGTACCAACTAGATTGTGATTTATATTTATTTTGCAATGAAGATTTTTATTATTATTATAGTTGGAATTTTTGATTAGGTCGAAAGTCGCGCTAAAATAAATAAAAAATCCACTTTGATGCGACTTTAATACCATTTTTTCTACTGATTTAGCCAAGGAACCAAATTCATTTGAATGTCGTTGGTATACTGTTGCTTACCTTAATTAGTTTTTATTTTATTATCTTAATATTTAGTTAGTAATCTTTACTGTATGTCTGTTTTTATCCTAAATAAAAAAATTCATGTCCGCTCGAATGAAACTGACAGTTTTCTATGGAGGGTTTTCATTCGAATATTTCTAACCGACAGGCAAGTCGAAAGCGCCAGAGTTAGGCCCCTCATACAGAAACGTGCATAGACTTTACTGGGTTTATCGGCACGCTTTCTTTGTAACCCATTTTTGTTCTGCGAGATATTTGTTAAAATTACATTTCAATTTTTTTTCTCGTTTATAGTTGCAGTGGTAAGCCAATCCGCTAGCTAATCCCGGGATTATCCGCTTACACTAAACCGCTTTCAAATTATACCCGGTTTTAGTAAGATTAACTCATCTGATAAAAACGTTTTTACTGCTTGTTCTTTTAGCCTTGGCAGCAGATTTTATTAAAAACATACATTAACTATCATTGTATCTAATGTAACCCATACACGCTTTGGTCTACCGGAGAGGTTACTTGCGCAGTAGCCCTATTCTGTTACTTAAGCGCAAACGTTATGGGATCCGTTAACTTTATATATATATCACGCTGTTAAGGTTGATTCAAATCCGCCCAAAGACAACAGGGGTTGGTCGAGGGCGCCGCCTACAACCCATTGTTCTCGTAAAATTTTACTAGGACATAAGAACTGTGTAGAAGATATTCAGTTTACCCACGAGGGTGGAATAATAACACTTTTTTTTACTTTAGAGGGGTTACATGTGTTGCACAGATTTGTACAATCTGGCACGAGAGTATTATAAACCGTAAACATGTTATTTTGGTTGATTATGTTTGGAAATAGGATAATAATGGGGTGTATAAGGCAAAGCTTTTTGTAGATGTCGCTAGCGGCAATGGTACCTTATTTTACACCTACGAGTATATCACATGATTTTTTAAAATGTTTTTGTAGTTTTATATTTTTATAACAGAAAAATGTATTTTAAATTAACGTTACCTACCTTAAAAGACGAATTAAGAAAGCGCACACCGTATTTAAAAAGAATAAAGGTTTTATTAATAGAACGGCAATTTTGAGATCTCCATATCTATGATTTCGCTTAGAAATCTCGATTTGTGTACCCTTAAAAGTCACTTCGGCATAATATCCAGAAAATAATAAATTTCGTAATAAAAATACAAGTTTTCTTTGGAACTGACAGTTATATTAGGTGCCATCTATCATGCGCCATCTATCGTGATAAAAAGTTAATACATCCCATTGATATGCTTGCAGTGGTTTGTATTTAAAATGTATTTTTAACAAAAATAATCTATATTTAATACAGTAATTAGCTATTTAAACTTTGTGACTTCAAAGATTAGAGTTAAAATCGTCCAATACGTCCAATGGTACTTACAACATTTTGGATTTAAGTAAAATTTCGATAGAATTAGACTGTGCATGGAGCTCTATAAATATACCCATTCTACCCTCTTGGTTCTCCCTTTCCCCTCGATAGGGAATTTAACTTTACCTCCTGCTGTATTATGGTATCCTGGTAACTTTTCAAATCCAATGTAATTTCAGACAATGGAAACTAATTAATTTTTCGCGCATGTGGATTAAAACCTCCAAATTCTTAAAAAAAAGCTAATTTTCTAGAGAAAATCTTACGAAGTTTACCAGACATTTTGAAGTAATTAAGTATTCAATGGTTCAAATTTTTTTTTTTGGTTCTCTTCTCCCGTTGGATGATGAATGATGTGATAGGGAAGGCAAAGCGTCTACCCCATACAGCCAAGTCTGACGTAATATATCTTTCTTTTCTATGAGTTAATGAGGTCATCATCAAATTCCAGATGCTGCAGAATTTGATGCTTTTCTTGGAGTCACTCGCGGCACTATAGCTCAAACACGTCGGATAAAATATGGGAGTCCACAGCGCGGGAAAACCGCAAAAAATAAACTGCAACTTGTGCCCCATATATAAAGTCCAATTTATCGTTTTCCATAATTATTCACATTGTAGCACATTATTAAACAAAACAACACCACTTTTGACCACAGGAAACTAATTTACAAAACAAAAACTCGCACTTGACATGTTCATGCAAAATGACGCGAAGAACTCTCAATGGTTCAAAGTTCATCTAAATATTAGTTGGCGTTTCGGGTTGCGACAAATTTACGTTAGGATGATGAATGTTGACAAGGCGAAAAAGGTGACCCACATGACAAATGGCGCTCAATAGGGTAGTTGACTTTCGTATAAAAATATGGGTTTTTTGTTTTTATTTTATCAGAGTACAGTAATTTTACAGATTATTTTAGTGATATTGGAACGTTAAATCAAAACATTAGTCAGTGTGAGTGACGTAACTTAATAGTAAATACTGCCACACAAATAAATCAGCTTAATAAAGTTATTTCTCCGAGTATTTTGAAACAAATTAAAAGAAAAATTAATAAATTGGGCCCTACTTTTACAAAAGCTAATATATATATATTTTTGTTTTTTTTTTTTTTGTTTTTTTATTTAGGTTTACAAACAGCAACACACATATATAATTAGATTTAAATAAACAAATTGTTAAGTATGTTACCAACGACGTAAAACAGATTATATAAATAGGTAACGTCAGATAGTAAAGTTAGACAACAATTAGTAAAAAAAAGAAAAATATGAGTAAAAAAGAAGAAAAAATTAATAATGATAGTTATGTTTGTGACGTAAATTAGTTGTTAATTTACTATTAAGTGACGTCATCCGGCAGTCATTTGCAACTGCAAGGTTTCCGAGCGAAAATTCTAACACGATATTTAAACGTGGTTGGTATTAATTATTGTCCGGTAGAAGAATATAGAAAACCTTTATTAAACCTTAGCTATTCTATCGTAGCTATCTATCTTTTTTTTTTGCGTCAGGAAATCCATACCGGATACCAATCGCCGCTGTGGAGGCAGCAAAGAAATGTTATGTCGGGCTCGCTGACGGCGTTCCTCCTTCCTTCCCAAGGGATACACCCGCTAACTGCCGTGTTGTCCGCCTAGGCAGACCCTCCATGAGCAGGAGGAGATGGAACACGGTCACACCACTTGCGCCATCTCTCGACGAGTAGGTCACCCCCATGACCTTGGGCGTGCGCGCACTCGCTAACAGTAAAGAAGTTTACGGCAGGAGTGCAAGACTTATCTCCATCCACGTAGCCGCGGAGACCAGCGCTCCTGCGCGGTTTCGAGAACCGAGAGTCGGCCTCCGACCGCTACACCACCCGTCCGGTGGGCTGGATCACAGGCCGACGTCCGCATTACCGGTTTTTCTTATGTCAAAATCTCAATATCACAAACCATCACAACTATCAAACTATAAATTTATTTTATTTCACAGGTTTTAGGGTTTCCAGGCATCTATGTGTTTCGCAAGGACGCACATGCTAAAGACCGGCGGGGGGCGCTTACGGGGCGATATCTTAGCAAACGATTGGCTAGTGATCATAGGGTAAGTGGTTTCATAAGCCTCTCAACTCCTGGATATGCCTCCCACAACGATATGCAACCCAGATCAACAGGATTTAATTATTTATTGTTTTCAAATTTGCTACTTGTGTGAACCTCTAAAGGCAAATTGTTAATATTCTGCCAATAATAATGTTAAGTGCTGTATGGTTTACCTAAAAATAAAAAAAATAAAAATTAACAAATCATTTATTTCCTTAGGTTAATAGGTACACAACTATTCATACATGCCCTTTTGTTACGAAGGCTTTTTAATGCACCTTCAGCCAGTGTTTTATTTATTTGGTCATGATATGTGAGTCTCGGTCTGCCAGGGCCTCTTTCACCCACAACTTTCGCATTATATATCTGTTTCGTCAATCTTTTTTCGCTCATTCTTTCATACACTAATAACAATGTGCTTAAATATAAATTCATGCCTGTAGGCTTTTTTGAAACATTAAGCTCGCCTATGTACTGTAAAATATTTTATTTTCTGTGCAATAAAGAATTTATTTATCTATCTATCTATATATGTTCAGTGTTCAATTCAATTCGTTTATTTTGCAAGTAGGCATAAGACAAAAAGAGATGTATTCTGCACTTTTACACGTAAATTTTTTACAATATCATTTTATAGTACATATATGGTGTATCTGGAGCAGTACATAATAACCTTCATTTGGAAAGAGAAACAATAATAAAGAGAAATAATAAAAAAAAAACAAAATTCCAAATACAAAATGACGCTTAAAATTATAGCTGCTGTAGATAGGCATACTATAAGTAACATAAAATATAAATGTCAGTCAGGTCTGTAAGACTCATCTGCATGGAAGTACAGCAGTTATATTACTTAGTCGCAAACATTATTTGTGGATTCCGTTATTTAGGTCTGAGCTTGCGTCATAATTACAAAATATTATTCAATTTCAACGCGCGCTGGTGGCTCGGTTGTAAGAACGCGTTTTCTTACGTACATTTGTCATAGATTTACAACACCTGTGCCTCGAAGAGCACGTTAAGCCGTCTATCCTGGTTCCACTAATACCAACTTGTGGAATCGTTAATAAACTGTCATTAAAAATTGACATTATATCCTCGCCAACCCGTCTGGCCTGCGTGGCGAGTGGAAGGTCCATCACCAGCTGTTTCACGCTGTGTTCTAGGGGCTGTAATGAAAGAATGAAAAAATCAATTCTCAACTCTCACAACTCGTCTCACAATAATCAATTAAAAATTCCGCCACATTCTTCTAGCAGATGTTCAGATTATTTTACTGTATCTGCAGCTCGCCAGTGGAACAGACTATACGAAAAGCACCTTCACTCAACATTTTTAAAAATTTGCTCACCAAGCACTTACATGAAAAGCAAAACAAGACCGCATAACATGACAATATGTATGATGTATCTTATATATATATATATATTGTGTAAGTATATTATATAATTATGTATATTATATAGGTATAAAATATATTATTATTTCTATATGTATTTTATTGTTGTATGATATATATTTATTGTTTATTTAGTTGATAAGTATTTTAGTTAGTAATTTTAAATCATAGTTTCTAAATGTTCTTATACACATGCACCCACACTCTCTTCTCACTCTCCCAAAGGTTAGCTGTTAGAAAATGCCTGGACATTAAGCTCGCCTATGTACATTGGAATGTTTTTTTTATTATTTTTTTGTGCAATAAAGAATTTATCTATCTATCTAACTCTATAAGCGGTCGACCTCAAAAGCGTCCGTGCAAATATCAACCTTAATAGCGTGATGTATGTAGTTAACGGATTTCATTATATAACGTTTGCGACTAAGTACCAGAATAGGGCTGCAGGACACCGTGTTCTCAGGATTTGATAATGTTTAATTGAATTTACAGGTAAACTGGGTGGATCAGCTTTTTGACAAAAACCGGGTGAAACGCGACATTTACGATCCTGACAAACCTTTACAGCGGGTGAAAAGGCTTAAAGAAGGGGCAGAAATTCTAAACGATTACAATTTTAACTCAAAAATTCCTACAGAAGATATATATATGAAAAATACTCCAATTTTTAATGACGAACTTTGGAATCATGAGTGGTATTTGGTAATGATTTTTTATATTTACTCGTAAATAAATAAATAAAAATCTTTATTGCAAAATAAATATACATCACAATTTAGTTGTTACATAGGTTAGGGCATATAATAAATTGTACATAGTGACAAAAACAGATTAGCTGTGACATCTGAAATAGTCGGTGGACGGTGTTTCAGTTTTCATTGTAGGAATTAATGGTTGCAATATTTTATTTTTAACTCTTCTAGCGTCTGCATTTATTTTAGTTAAAGCATTTATTTCACCTTAATCAGCATAGCTGTTTAAAAATGAGTGCACGGAGAAACTTACACTGTTTGGTGTGATAAAAAAAATCGACTGCGTGCTATCTTTAAGTTAAGCTATAAAGAACTCACTTGCTCTATTGAAAAACGCGTTACGTCTGTAATTGGTGTTGCTGCGAGGAACATGTAAGAGAATTTACTAATATACTAAAGAGGCATATATTAAATATATATTGACCGCCTCCGTGGTCTAGTGGTAACAAACGTTGCCGTGAACTCGGGAGGTCGTGGGTTGAATTCCCACCGAGGGCAAGTTGTACATTGTATAATTTGTCTCGGTCTGGGTGTTTATATGTATATATTTACAAAAAAAAAGTATGATATGTAGTTTATCAACCATCTAGTTTCCGTAACACAAGCCTTGTAGCTTACCACGGAAATTAGATGGCGCTGTGTGACCTGTCTGGAAATATTTATTTATATTTATTCAAGGCATATTGCCAATCCTTATGTATAATTCAGTACAATAATGGTTTAATGGTATTATTTTTGCAGTGCGTCCGGAATGTTTCGTGTTGATAGTTTTTCTGCGCGTACGCGTACATTCTATTGTTTGAAAAAAAATGACATCGAAAACGTAAGGACGGTTTTTGAGAACGATTTAAATCGAAAAACAAAAGTTTAGCAACCGGTTGCACCTAAAAGCATCTCTCTATGCTATAAAGTACTAATGTCATATAAAAAAAAAATGCTATAAAAAATCTCATCCGTTTCAAAAGTGGCATAAATTTTAGTTTTTTATTTGCTTTCTCTTTTGTCTCTTTTATTTGTCTAAACTGCCCCTAGCGGTTAAGTCCGTGGATTTAGATGCAAAGATGCCGGGTTCGATTCCTGGCCGTGACACAATAATTGATTTGTGGCATTTCTCGAGTTTGGTACGCTAGAGACATCGACGAGCTTGCCACTTGTCATGATGGGCCTATAGAAAAGTTGGCTAAATGTAAATCTGCTTCTTTATAAACGTGATTTCTGACCAACCCGGAAGGGAAAGGGTCGTGATGATACTTTAATTATTTATTGTTTTTATTATTAGCAAGACACAAGATCTGATGACGGCAAACCACGCATAGACTTAAATGTGCTACCCGTGTACTATCACGGCATTAATGGCAGCGGGGTAAGAATTTCAATATTGGATGATGGCATTGAACATACGCACACGGACCTTAGGGATAACTATGTAAGTAACAAGTACTACAATTTTTTGTCAATGGGGTGTATCACTAACTTTTGATCACGATAGATGGCGCATGATAGATGGTACCTAGTAAAACTGTCAGTTGCATAGAAATTTTGTATTTTTATTACGAAATTTATTTTTTTCTGGATATTATGCCGAAGTGAGCAGATTTTAAGTGTACAAATCGAGATTTCCAAGCGAAATCAAAGATATGGTGATCTCAAAATAGCTGTTCTATTACTTCAGCCTTTTTTTCTTATTAACGACGGTGTTCACTATCTTAATTCGTCTTTAAAGGTATATAGCGTTAAGTTAAATTTCATTTTTCTGTTATAAAAACAAAATAAGTGCAAAAACATTTAAAAAATGATGCGTCATAGGTGTAAACAAGGTACCATTGCCGCTAGCGACATCTACAAAAAGCTTTGCCTGATACAATAGGTATTTGACTATTATAAAAAAAAGTGTTTTTTGTATGATTTATTTTATCAAAATACCTAAAACACCGGATACGACTCCGGTATTTCTTTGATGGATAGAGTCCGAAACGTAGACATCCGTCAGAAAACCAAAGTGACCGACATAGCATAGAATTAGTAAGTTGAAGTGGCAATGGGCCGGACACGTCTGTCGCAGAACCGATGACCGATGGAGTAGACGAGTTCTGGAGTGGAGACCACGTACAGGAAAACACAAAGTGGGAAGACCCCCCGCCAGATGGCCGCATGACCTGAAGAGGGTCGCTGGTGAGGGCTGGATGAGGGTGGCAAAAGATCGTGTGAAAATGCGAGCCTACATCCAGCAGTGGAGAGACATAGGCTGATGATGATAATGACCTAAAACACACTGTTTTTCTCTTTTAATTAACAAAATCATTTACCTATATTTAAAAAAAAAATAGATTATTGATATTAAAACGTTACCTTAAAAACTGCCTCCGTGGCCTAGCGGTTAAGTCCGTGGATTTAGTAGTGGTGTTTTCACACATTCTAAATAGCTGCTCCACACAGTGTTAGTAAGTAGTATATATGTATGTTTATATATAATAATATGTATGTATTAGTATTTAGTGTATCGATATTATAATATTTATTCCATATTTTTAGTATTGTAAGTAAGAATATATTAAATTGCTGTTAATTTAAATAGTTATTTATTTCTCTTATTATCTTTATGATTGCACCTACATTTAATCAAATTTGTCCCCAAGGTTTGGCTGTCAGAGAATGTCTTCCGGCATTAAGTCCGCCTTTGTACTTTGTGCAATAAAGTTTATAAATAAATAAATTTAGACTCGGGATTAACACCCTCAACGAAAAAAAAGTGCAAATTCAATTCCGGTGAAACGTCACTGTCATACCGTGTTTAGGATTATCAAAATTTTATAAATAGTTCAAAATTTTGTAATCTCGTATTTTGAATTAAATTCTTCATTTATAATTAGTTTTTATTTTCATAAAATGCCAACTAACGTATTTAAAATGATAAGAATTAATACCGTATTTGTGTAAATAGCTTTCCAATTACCGCTTTATAATTGTCCATTTTTTAAAGTATTAAAATGGATATAGTATGTTATCCTTAACATATGCCATCGCGACCTTTTCCGTAGACCTATATAAGATACACAATTCCACCATACATTATTTTGTTATATCTCAAAGGATTTAGGCAGCGTTTTCGTTGAAAGCTCCCAGACGGCTTATTTTTTTCCGACACCTCACACAAATACTCATATACAAAACTAAAAAGTATCATCACGACCGTTTCCCTTTCAGGGTGGTCAGAAACCACGCTTATAAATAAGCGGATTCACTTTTAGCCAACTTTACTATAGGCCAATCATGACAAATGGCAAGTTCGTCGATGTCTCCAGGCAGCATACCAAACTCGAGAAATATCACAAATTAATTAAATGTATTTATTTACATTAATAAATATTTTTGTGTCCTGACCAGGAATCGAACCCGGTACCTCCGAGTCTAAATCCACGGACTTAACCGCTAGACCACGAAGTCAGCAGTATACAAAACTAAACAAATTATATACTAAAATCTTCCTCGAGAAACACTATCCATTGGCGAAAACAACATGAAAATCGGTGCAGTAGTTTTTGAGATTATCGCATACAGACAGACGCGGAAGGGGATTTTATTTCATGATATGTATTGATAGTTAGTGATATATCAGAGCCAAAAAAAACAATGTTAGTAACACCCCCTTGCAACTCGCATATTTCTCGATTCTTTAAATCGATTTTAATTGCTTGGCAGTTTTATTGTATCGAACGAAGTACCACTTTGTTTATAGGTTTCTAGTTAAATAAGAAATATGGTACCCAATAATAAGTTTTTTGTATTTGTCAGGTACATTCATCTTAAAACTAAGTGTAGTGAGAATATTTGGGATTAGGATAAACGTATTTTGTGTTAGGAATAGATTAGAACTATCTTCTTGCTATTTATGTTATCCTGGTACTTGACTCACGACTGATCCGCGAGTGGCCGAAGATTCGGGCTTTCCCACTAATCTGGATCGGGATAAAACGACATTGGCCTTGGCTAGAAAAGCCAGACAAAGTTTTTCCTTCCCGATGAAAATGAATGTTATAAGAACAAAGACCGGGAAGTATTTGGCTACGAATATTAAATTTATCCACAAAATAACCAAACTACACGATCTTAAATTAACGTTTTACATATTAAATATTTTTTTAAAACTAATTAATTATCTTGCAAATTCAACATCAGAACTTTGAACTTAACTAAACTAAAGTAGTAAAGTAAAAAACAAAGATATCTATCTAGATGACTAACATTATAATTATTTATTCCACTTATATAGATAGGTACATCGATAAAAATAATGTTTTTCGATTAAATCATACATATACCTACCTACCATTCAAGTCAAATAAAAGTCATAATTCGATGGCTTGCAGTACAAAGACACGAGTTTACTCCTAACAATTTATGTTATCCTAGTACAGGAGTGCTCAAACGGTCGGTCGCGATCGAGTCCAGTTTCGCCGGAAATGCCGTTCGCTGATACCACCACATGAGTCGACATTTTGTGTCATTATATTTTATAAATTGGGTCTAATTTGGCTTGAAATTCACACAGGATCCAGACATTAGTTGGGATGCTAATGATAGCGATCCAGATCCATCACCCAGACAAGGAGATGAACAGAATATGTCACACGGCACCAGATGTGCCGGAGAAGTGAGTAATAAATAATCAATAATATAATGCATTTAATACAACAATATAATGCTATCGTAATTTTGTTACAGATTGCGATGACAGCAAATAATTTCAAATGCGGAGTAGGCGTGGCTTGGGGAGCTAAAATAGGTGGAGTTCGGATGCTCGACGGTCGTGTAACTGACAGAGTCGAAGGGGAAGCGCTAGGTAAAGACACCATCTCAAAGTTATGATTACCTAGTACTTCGACTACACGCTTTTCGACTTGACAAACGAATGACGGAAGGAACGAACGGAACAAGCAGCAACCAGCCGCACGAACGCGCGTCGCCCGCGTCATTGAGTCGCTCGATTGATAAATGAAATACCTCCATCCAACTCATGTTTTACTAGTACTATCAGCGAAAAGTGACGTAACACCCCCAACGAAAAAAAAAGTGCGAATTCGATTCCGGTGAAACGTCACTGTCATACCGTGTTTAGGATTTTCAAACTTTCATAAATAATTCAAAATTTTGTAATCTCGTATTTTGAATTAAAAATTCATTTATAATTAGTTTTTATTCTTATTAACTATTATAGGATTTATGTTTCTACATTTATGGATGAAATAGGAAGATTTTGCTGGCATTATCAGTCGTCAGCCAAGTAGAAGTGGGATATGCCTTCAGAAACTTTCCCACACACTTGATGACTTGTCAATTGTGACGTGTGACCAGTTGTCTTTAACCTGAAGTACTAGGCTCTCATGAATAGCGAGGAGCTTGGTTTGTAACCAAAACACATGATGAACGCGCCATCTACGTTTGTTATTATGGACTCGATGAATTTAATACTAGCTCACTTTACTTACGTCGCTACGGGTTTCCTTTGTATGCCGACAGATGGCAGTAGTCTACAATTATCTTCTTTTTTTAGGATATGCTTGGGATAAAGTAGATATATACAGCGCATCATGGGGACCAAGCGATGATGGGAAAACTTTAGAAGGTCCAGGAAGACTAGCAGCAGCGGCTATTTATCGTGGTATTACTAAGGTACTGAAAAAAGTTGTTCTTTGACCTTTTTTTTGGTATAAAATTGATACTTTTTTGACAGGGTCGTGGTGGTAAAGGAACCATTTATGTTTGGGCAAACGGAAATGGCGGGAGTCATCAGGATAATTGCAATTGTGATGGGTAAATATTTATTTAAACATTTTTATGTTAAATATATTATATACGTAGTACAAACAGTTTATATACGTAGTACTATCGCGGGAACTCAGTCAAGAATGTCCTGCATAAATTTTACATATAACATTAAGTTACTTAGACAAGGTTTCTGCGGAGAGTACCTATAGTACTAAACACTATAAATGCATGCAATTTTTTAAAACCTAATTTTATTTAGTACGACACAACAACTTATTTAAATAAAAGCAATACTACGTTACCACTGCGGAAGGACAAAATGTAGTTAAATATTATAAAAAGTTGCACGTACACGAGATTAAATATTTTTTGTCTATAATTCAATAGTAAAACATTAATAAAAACACATTTCTGCCATCAGACATGCATACGTGTAGAATATTTCTATTACAGATATTCGTCAAGCATTTATACGATTTCGATTGGGAGTGTCTCCCAGCATGGTCTGTTTCCCTGGTACGGCGAAATGTGTGCTTCGACTCTCGCTACCGCATATTCTTCTGGTACCAGCAAGGATCAAAAAATTGTACGTAATTCCCGTTTGTTTATGCATCCTTAGTACCAGTGTTAAGTTCGGAAATTAAAACTATTTATCTTTCATTTAAAAAGCTAAGTTTGCATTGCTCTCAGACGCACATTTTGAAAGGTTTTTTAGGTATATTTATTAAAGCCGATGACTACTTCTTAAAAGTACAAACGTGAAACAAAAATTTTTGAAATGGTTGTTGTTTTTTTCTCCCGATGGATGATGAATGAGGTGATAGGGAAGGCAAAGGGTTCTAGCCCATACAGCCAAGTCTAAGGTAATTTACTTGTGCCCCATATTTAAAGTCCAATCTATGGTTTTCCATAATGATTTACATTGTATCACATTATTAAACAAAACAACACCACTTTTGACTAAAAATATCCACAGTAAATTAATTTACAAAACAAAAACTTGCACTTGACATGAAGAACTCCTTGAAATAGTTGGATGTGCGAGCCTAAAAAAAGTAATTAGAACTTAACCCTAACTGTCTTATTTATGCTATGTTTGACCTAAAAGCAAAGCAAAACGTTCAACAAACGACAAAATCGTTAAGTCAAACACAGGGTTAGAAGATCACATGAAACAACTTGTACCGCTTGCTTGTATATTTTGTACCTAGGCATAAAATACATTTTTTTACCTACATATCGAAAAAGTCGTAGTTGGTAGGTAATTAAATTTAAAAAAAACGTTACTCTACTTTTGCCAATAAGCCAAATTTCCGATTTTAGCTGCTAACTTTACACAGGAATTCTTTAAGTAACGGAACATTTCAAACGGTATTAGAGTTTACATTCGCACGGATATTGTCAGTTTAAATTGCTATAGATATTCGTTTCAAATGGGGTTATAACCATTCCTTCGTTTGTTCCAGTCAACAACCGATACCAGGAATTCATGTACTCAAGAACATACCGGCACTTCGGCTGCTGCACCGTTAGCGGCTGGAATAATTGCTTTGGCACTGCAAGCTAAGTAAGAATCGAAATAGAACTAAACTAATTTATTTTTTCCTAGATTTAAGGATCGAAATGATTATTTTTTAAACAAAAACATTTATATTAACTGTCACTATCCTCGTAATGTCAACTTTAACAACAGCAACCGCATTAAAATGTAACAAATAGTGTATTCAATAAATTCCTATCTAGTTTTCCGTATTGATAAACATATAGCAGTCAATCTCTTCGATTTTATTATACCCTGGTATTGTATCGACTATGTCTCAATCGACCTATTTTCTACGGCCATGAGACGTACGAACTCAAATTATTTTATAGATCGCTTAAAGATGAACTTATTAAAAAAATATTATCAATATTAAATACATTATATTGTATAATATCGCACACCTAGATCAACACAAAATAAAACACTTTTTTTACTAATCTAGAAATACTAATGTTATTTGGGGTTTATAGGTAATTCTGGTAAACTGACGTCGTATAACATCTATGGGTAGTGAGTGACAAATAATACAGTTACGCGTACTACAGTTTACTTGCTGTATATGTGTTGGAATTAGTCCAATAATATAGGTTACCTCAAAAAGCTAATATATTACAACGTAACAAGTAGGTATGTGGATTGTATTCATATTTAAACATAGATTGAATCGAATGGAAATTACCTCATCGTAAAACAAACAAAAGTTTATGATATTAAAATTTGTGTACACTGTACGAGTATCAGACATGCGTGTGCGACTATGTATATTTGTATTGCAATGCGCGTTATAATTAAACTAAACACAAGCTTGGCATACAATAACACGTAATGTAGAACAAAATACAGTTCTCAATATTAATTTTGAACGCGCGGGTTACCCACTGCATTGTTACTCATACCGTAAGTACTCATTCCTAACACTACGGACTTGCTTGTGTTTGCCAGACAAACAAGTAAAACTATTACTATTTCACTCACTCTGAGAGAAAACAGCTTTACAAACGACAAAGACAACAATGTATGTTTAAAATGTTAGGAAGCGCGAAGCTCTTCAATTGTATATTGCCCTGGTATTTTAGTCGACTCATATCGAGTAGAGCGTAATGTTTCGAATGTTTTGTGGAATACCGAGTTGAGAAGTCGATCGAATGAAGAAGTAGATTCTGGATTAATTAATAACAATCAGACCTCCTCACATTTATTATATCCTGGTATTCAATCGACTTTGTCTCAGTCGACCTATTTTGTAATATTTAAGACACACTTTTGGCTTGCATTGCTTCTTTTATTGTGTTTTAAATTTACTTTGCAATTAGAAGCGGTCAATGTACCTAAGATAAAAAAGGCCTTGATTATGTTTACAGTCCCTATCTAACTTGGAGAGATGTACAACATTTGATAGTGTGGACTTCCGAATATACCCCACTCGTTTCCAATGAACAATGGCAGATTAATAAGTGAGTATATTAATCTACAAATCATGATTGATGTTATTTTTATTATACATTGCGTGTTTTCTAAACGTTTCTGCTAAACTAACACAAGCTTGGTACAAAATAACACTCAATGTACAATTATTTTTGTTGTGACGACACGAGACTTCTGTGTTCTATCATCATGGTGAGTTTTCTGAAGTACCTTCCTCCCTATTCTTTAAAACCACAAGCACTGGTCAATATACACGTATATGACCCCAATACTCAACACTCTCACAGCGCCTGTGTGTTCCCTAAATAGCGTCTTCATAAAAACTGTCAATTTTAAAATTGCCAATTTGTATGGAGAAGCTAAAAAAATTTCAATTCCGACACATGGTTTCATAGGAAAAATGTTTTGTTTCTATTAATAGAATTATATTAGTCTAACCATTACAAAGTCACCCAGTAAAAAGTGACAACTTTATTGCGCTCAAGGGGAAACAGCGCGGCGGGGAAGGGAAAGAGGGGCGGATAGGCGCGCGCGTATAGCCGCTGCCTCTCTCGCTCTCTCCCGCTCCTTCTTTCTTTTTCTTTCTTCCTCTAGAAACAGCGCGGCGGGGAAGGGGAAGAGGGGCAGATAGGCGCGCGCTAGCCGATACATCTCTCGCTCTCTCACGCTCCTTATTTCTCTTTCTCTTTCTTTCTTTACGCGTCTGCAACTATGCTACGCAGCCACGCGCATTTATTAAATCTCCATATTCCTACCAACTACGAAATCAATTACCTGCAAGTTTAGTTTTAGTTCTCACTTTTGCGGCACGTCCCGCGACGCACCCGTTTTTTTATTATTTTGTTTATCTTTTAGTGCTGGGCTACGCTATGACATCAGATTTGGATTTGGACTTTTAAATGCTGGTGCACTGGTATCAGAAGCTATCAATTGGAAAAATGTACCGCAAAAAACTAAATGCGATTTTGAAGCTTGGCAGTAAGTTATCTTTTACTTAAATAATATTATGTTGTAGGTATGACACGTGATTCGACAAGCATCCCTTGTTTAATTACGCCAATCAAGTTTCTTATAGCGATAACGTACGTTTTTTTTTAAGTTGCTTTAATTGACACTTTTGACAAAGCTCGGCTCGCCATACACAATGCCATGTTGGTACCAACACTGATGTATAGAAGCGAGACGTAGATAGAATACGCATGAGAGTAGGGTTAATGCAGTAAAAATATAATCATTGCGTCGGATATGCGGCGTAACTTTGACAGACCGCATACGTAATGACGAAATACGCAAAAGGGTAGGTATAAAAGAAAGCATAGGGACAAAGATAAGGAAAGGCATGCTACAATGTTTTGGGCATGTTAAACGGATCAGCGAAGAAAGATTGTCAAACCAGATATAAAATGCAAAAGTTGTGCTCACATATCACGATCAAATAAATAAAACACTGGCTAAGGTGCATTAAAAAGCCTTCGTAACAAAAGGGCGTGTATGAAGAGGTTGATGAATGTCGACGAAGCGAAAGAGGAATGGCGTGATCGTAACAAGTGGCCTCTGCCTACCCCGCAAGGCATCTGGGGTGAACATATGCACAAATTTCTAAGCATTCCATGGATTTACCGTGCGGGTTCGGAAACCGGCAGTGAGTCAAATAATGTTACCATTTAGTCCAATTGATTTTTAAATCAAATCATTTATTTCAATTGATTTTTAAATCAAATCATTTATTTCCTTTGGTTATCTTGTAATAATTTGAATATTGTCAGCACTAAAATAATATAGGTAAAACGAAAACATAAAAAAAAAAAACACAAGTTAGGTAATCATGGTTGGACCGTAACAGGTACTTAATAATCCAGATTTATGTCATAAGCAAGGTAATTGTAACTTAATAACTACTTAATATAAGATCGTGGCTATAAATAGGCCGTGTCAACTAAATATAAATTCGTGGCTGTAAAAGGGCCGAGTCAGCTCAAAATCTAAAATTGTTATAATAATGATAGTCAATAATTTGCCTTTATCCAAAAATTAAAATACCTCATTCACTATTTCATAGGCATCATTAGATTAAATAAACCTTGAAATAGACGAAAGGAAAAGTACTATTAAAACCTACCCACTATATCGATAATTATAAACTATCGATATATCAATTTCCCGTATATCGATGTTATCTATGCATCAACATTGCTCTGATATCGATAGACGGCCTTTTATCGATACGAATGATGCACCAATAGTCGAGTTTACATCAACACTGCTTCAATTATTCATTTACTAAAATATGTATTCAATTTTTAGTAATAACGTAAGCATATCATCAGTAAGAGACGCAGAAATACTATTTCAAGCGGAAAGCTGCTCGATAAATTTTATCGAACACGTGGAGGTGATTGTAAACATAAAATATCCGCGGCGGGGCGCTCTCGAAATCTATCTCGTTTCCCCTCACGGTAAGTGATATCGCGATCTCTTTCTAACAGCTATAGCGTGCAGCGTATCTCCTACAGTATTCTGTTACCCTGGTATTTTAGTCGAGATTGTTACGTCAAGGAATCCTGCTATTTCGATGTCGACTTTGTGTTTAGTGAGGTAAAGATGAACTCTAGAATTATTATTTGACGCGACATTGAAGAATGAACTTAAGTTTGTTATCACTAGTTTTAGTTCATTTCAATTAGAAAAATATGATTTGAAATAACTGTTTTTGTCTTGTGTTCTCTTCTCCCGATGGATATGAGGCGATAGCGAATAGCAAAGGGTCTATATAGCCCATACAGCCAAGTCTGACGGATATCTTTATTTCTTATGAGTTCAGATGTTGCATATTTTGATGCATTTCTTGGAAGTTACTTGTATTATAGGCCGTATATATATATATATATATATATGCGCGGGAAAACTGCAAAAAATAAACTGCAACTTATACCGTAGCACATTATTAAACAAAACAACACAACCTAAAAAAGTAATTTACAAAACAAAAAAATGCACTTGACATGTCCGTGAAAAATGGCGCGAAGAACTCAATAACCATTCAATCAGTCAGTACTTAAAATAATGTCTCCTAACGTAGCTTTTATCTGTAAAACTAAATAATAAATAATAATACAATAGAACAATAGTAACAAAAGGTTAACGTTCCATTTAAACGCAACAGATAACTGTCATAAACGTCCTTTATCTAAATTCTTTGCAAAAACATGACAGTAAAAAAGTAGGATAATATTTAAATAGGTACCTACTACTTATTTTTTAAAACCTAGGAATTTAAAATTCTTATAAGACTAACTTATTTACATTAAATTCCATTTTATTTGTGATAGCTGCCCGATAGCATTGATTTCACTAAATAGTCAATACGGAGTTCTTCGCGCCATTTTGCGTGGACATGTCAAGTGCAAGTTTTCGTTTTGTAAATTAATTTACTGTGGATATTATTGGTCTAAAGCGGTGTTGTTTTGTTTAATAATGTGCTACAATGTGAATAATTATGGAAAACGATAAATTGGACTTTAAATATGGGGCACAAGTTGCAGTTTATTTTTTGCGGTTTTTCCGCGCTGTCAACTCCCATATTTTACCCGACGTGTTTGAGCTATGGTGCCGCGAGTGACTCCAAGAAAAGCATCTGGAATTTGATGATGACCTCATTAACTCATAAAAAAGAAAGATATATTACCTCAGACTTATCTGTATGGGCTAGACCCTTTGCCTTCCCTATCACCTAATTCATCATCCAAAGGGAGAAGAGAACCAAAAAAAAAAATTTGTCAATACACATTTTGTATTTATAAAGTGTTATAGGTTTATTTCATAATAAACTTAGTATTTAGAATTATTTATCCGTGTTCGGATACTGAGCAATGTGCGCTTTTTTATTTAATACTAGCTGTTTTAGCCGGCTTTGCCCGTGTAAACGGCGAAATTAATTTCGTTGCGCCTTATTTTGATATTGCTATATCTTTTAATTTGCATGGTGTAAAGGGGAAAAATCTTAATTTGATAATTTTATGTCAAATTATAAAAAAAAATACAATAACAATTTCGTGTCTGTATAGAGGCCATGTCAACTTATAATCTAAAATAATTATAAAATAATGTCTAATTATATTAAAATCAAATTAACTTAAATTAATTTCGTGGCTGTACTTTTTTTTTATTTTTTTATACTAGCCCGACATGTGCTTGGGCCCACCTGATGGTAAGTGGCACGCAAGGTCCATGAATGTTAACAACTGATGTCAGACACTCATAACTGCCATCAGTCCCTAACACTATGCCGGCATGACTAGATGCTTTTTCACACTTCGCTTGAAGGACTCCAAGTTATAGGAAAGTGGAAACACAGAGGCTGGAAGAGCATTCCACATCTTTATCGTACGACAGATGTATGAGTCGCCAAATTTATACGTACGCGAAGGGATGGTGACTACGGTATGTGGGTGCATATTCTGACCTGTGCGTGTGGTTCGGTTGCGGAATGGAGAGGGAGGGATTAGGTTATAGAGTTCTTCGGAGCACTTACCATAGTATAGCCGGTAGAACACGCTCAGAGAAGCCACATCTCGGCGAAGCTACAGGGATTCGAGAGTTCCAGATATAGTGGCATCGTCCACAGTGGCCGAGTCAAATTAAAATTAAATTCATAATAATATAAATGTCATAATATTATTTATAATAACAATAAGAACTTAATTCGTGGCTGTAAGGAAGCTGTGTCAATTTACATACTAAATAAATAATAATATTAGTAATAAAAATAAAATGAAAATAAGTTAAAATCGTGGATGTAAAAGAACCGTGTCAGCTTATGATCTAATTTTATTTATGACTAAGTATATATAGTGTGTAATATGTAGTGAAACTTAACTTTGAATGAATGAAAACGCTATTGAACAGCTATCAAATCAAAATTCAGTAAAAACGCGTAGTAGGAGGTACCGGGTTCGATTCATGGTCGGGACACAAAAATATTTATTAATGAAATGAAATAAATGAAATAATATTTATTTGTATGGAATATGGTAAATAGGTACATAGTTTTTGAATAGCTCACATTTCTGGCACACAAATTTATACTAACTTAATTAATTACAAATTTATACACTGAAAATAATTTATGTAATAAATAAAATGTCATGAATTTAAGAAATCTCGCATAAGATAATACTCGTATGCGAGATTTTGGTCAGTTGATTACAATTATTTATTACAATTTCTAAATTTGTATGAATAAAACTCGCTTAACGAATAAAAGCAACACTCTGTTAATAGCTTCTTGATTCTAGATTTAAACTGATTATTGGGTAATTGTTTGAGAACCTCTGGTAACTTGTTATAAATACGAATGCACATAACGTAAGAGTTATTATCGAAAACTCTGCTTTTTGGTGTCTTAGTATAGGCAATAGTGTTTGGATGTCGACTACTTTTAAAGACATCTTTTTGGTAAGTAAATAGGTCACTGTGCGTCCTAATAAATGTGACTACTTCGTATATATACATGCCTGTTATAGTCATAAGATTTAGGCTTTTAAATAGCGGCCTGCAAGAGTCAGTGGGGGCTGCACCGCATATAGCTCTTACACACTTCATTAATGTAAATAAATACATTTAGTTAATACTTAATTTATTTGTGATATTTTTCAAGTTTGGTACGCTAGAGACATCGACGAGCTTGCCACTTGTCATGATTGGCCTATAGTAAAGTTGGCTAAATGTGAATCCGCTTATATATTACAAGCGTGGTTTCTGACCACCCCGTAAGGGAAACGGTCGTGATGATACTTTACTTTTATTGAGTCGAGCACGGAGATGATGGGCTTTCGACGACTGAAATAAGTTAAATTTGGAAAATATATAATTATTAAGACAATAATTGCGTTTTATTTTAAATTAAAAAAACTGTTTTAGATGTTAATCTTTGTAATGACAGGAACAACGGTCCAGCTAATAAGTGCACGTCCTCTTGATACATCGACAGCTGGCTTTGTGAACTGGCCGTTGACATCAGTCGCGACGTGGGGTGAAACCTCACGCGGAGAATGGAAGCTAAAAATATTTGACCGGGTTCGTACTTACTTCATAAATAAGTTTTTGATGAAATTTTCTGTTAATTGTTATTGTTTTGAAGTAAATTGTTTCTAATTCTAGAAAATGCTTTTTTAGACAATTGAAGGCAACACAGGAGTTATCGGGCCGTGTAATATAATTATTCACGGAACGATTAAAATACCAGAACACGCAGCAAATGGGCCAAGAAAATACAAACCAAACTACAATAATGAGTTTGATTCCATCAAATTGCCAGAAATACAAAAAGTGGATGAAAATAATGAATTTGAAAGTTTATTGGACCTTTTAGCCCAGCCCAAAGTACCAGGACAGCATAATAGCGAGGATATATTCGACTCCGTTGATCCAACAATATTAGCTGAAGTGGAAAAGGAATTACTCAGAATTCATCATCGCATGGCTAAATACAATTCCGGTTTATAAAAATAGTTTAATTCAATAGCTAATTAATACCAGAAATAATGCTGGACTGGATTTGAAAGTTAATTGGACCTTTTAACCCATCCCAAAGTACCAGGATAGCATAACAGCGAGTATATATTCTATTTAGTTAATAATATTAGCTGAAGTGGAAAAGGAATGAATCAGAAATTCTTAATCGCATGGCTTAATAAATTCCGGTACATAGAAATGTTAATCACTTAATCAAATATTTGTTATTTAGCTCGTTTAGGTAATGGATGCTATTTACGTCAGAGCCTTATGTTAGCTTTTAATGTATGAAAACATTGTAACTAGTCAGTTGTTGTGATATCTAGAAAAAAGTACTTACTTGTAGACCCGAATTAATAAATCTATCTATGGATCCGACACTCACTCAAGTATGACTTCTTTCATTCTATCTTGATTTACGTCCTTACGATTTGTGTCTTTTTACCAAATGTCAAATACATACGCAAAAAGGATCCAATCCACAATTTAATTATTTATGCCAAACAGGTCTTTAGAATGATATCTGAAATATTAAAAAAAAATCCAGATAAAAATCAACGTTTTTGACATATTTTAAATGTATTAAATATTGGACTAATCTCAGTTCTAGCGTCAATAACTAAAACTTTATTTAATGTGGATCATTTTAGCGTAACTAAATCCATTTGACATTTGTTAAAAAAGAGACAAATCTTTACTTTATAGTTATTTTTTTATTAGGTTTAGTTTATATTTTTTACTTATAAGTAGTTTTAATCATTTTAACTAAATTACAGTTTAGTATAAATATAAAATAAAAAAATAAAAAAAACTTACTTGAGTGATTGGAAAATATTAAGAGTGATTTATTAATCGTCTTAGAATAAAATAAAAGGAGAAAAATGCAAGAATAGAGACTGAAAGATAGTTACGAAAGACATCTTGCAATTTTTTCGAATTTATTTAGGATTTGAGGTTATAATTTATTTATTTATTCGAAGAGAAAGGACAGAGACAGGCAACATAAGAACATAAAAGATAGCAACAGAGTAAAAGCAATTAAAATTATACCCGCCACCAGAATATTTCTCACTGTGAACAATAGTGCACTCTTTGTGCGATACAAAATTCGGATAATATCACCTTGGCCAGGTATAAAGAAAACAACTGCATTGTGTTAATTATGATTGTGTTCCAATGACTCCACTGGCCAAGTCTTGGTCTTGGTTTTGCATCAGAACAGCTGGTCTCGTTCTTGATCTTGTTCTTGCACTCCTTGATCTCTCAAGACTCTTTATCTTGTCTCGAGGGGTCGTTCCGAATCATGTTCAGTCTGAAGTCGACCCGTGACCACGGCCAATGCAACTTGGCTGAAACGTCGGGAGAAATATGTCTCTAAGGTAAATTGCGTAAAGACCCGTTAAAATTATAAAAAAACTAATATGGTTATAGACATTGATGACCAACGTGATGATATTTTATTCATCAATACGTACAACTTTGTCAGAGATAGGTAGATTTAATTCATCTATTTTTAAGTTTCGATATGTCTACATCTAAACCCTAAAAAAACACACGTAAAAGTAACCAATAATGGGGTGTATCACTTAACTTTTACTTACGATAGATGGCGCATGATAGATGGTACCTAATATAACTGTCAGTTGCATAGAAAACATGTATTTTTATTACGAAATTTATAATTTTCTGGATATTATTTCGAGGTGAGCATTTCTTTTTCAGCTTAGGGCGCTTCAGGCGCGTTGGTGGCTCGGTTGTAAGAACGCGTTCCTTAAATCCTGCAAAGGTCGGTTCAAACTCACCCGGCATGTACCAATGAGAAATACCCTTTTCTTAAGTACATTTGTCATAGATTTACAACACCACCGTTCCCGTGCCTCGGAGAGCACGTTAAGTCGTCGGTCCTGGTTTCACTAATACCAACCTGTGGAATCGTTAGTAAATTGTCATAATAATTGACATCATATCCTTGCCAAGCCGTCTGGCCAGCGTGGCGAGTGTAGGCCAAATTCTTCAGATATATGTTCTGGAAGGCCCATCTCCAGCAGTGGAGGTCTAGAACGCTGTGTTCTAGGGGCTGTAATGATGAGCAGCTTTTAAGAATACAAATCGAGATTTCCAAGCGAAATCAAATATTACACCGAAATCACCGAATCTCAAAACATTTTTTCTTTTTAAAAACAGTTATTTTTCTGTTATAAAAATAAAAAACCTACTAAAACATTTTAAAAATGATGGGTCACAGGTATCATTGCCGCTAGCGACATCTACAAAAAGCTTTCCCTGATACACCCCATTGAAAAAGAAATCGTAAGGCAAAAATTTTTTTTCAAAATTAGGGGAAAATAAAGACTAGGGTTAGTCTTCGTATTGGTTCGTCTTGCAAAAAAGCAAGATCAAGACCAAGACTGCAAGACCAAGACCAAGATTTGGTAACACTTTTAATAGCCATAAGTCTGTCGCTTTCTTGTCGGAAAGAATATATTTGCTTATGGAACACCAACATGGCGTAATTTTAGATTTGAGGATATATTCATTTATTAGTAACGAAATAAAATAAACCATATTAATGTTACTTTTAAAATTTATTTATTAATCTAATACATTCAATATTATAGTTAAATTCAAAATTCAAATTCAAAATTCTTTATTGTCAAGATTGTTTACATTGGTATAAAGAGGTGATGTACATTACTTAAATTTTAAACAATCTGCCCACAATAGGCATACAATAATTCTATATTATAAATATAATTAACATTTCGTCAAACATACATTATAAATAAAAAATAAACAAACTTTAAACAACAGTATTATCATTATTACTAAAACAAAAATAAATAAAAAAAATAAAAAATAACATTTATCCACTTATTTATCTAAATTAAATACTATTTTATAATGAATGTCCAAAATCAATATTAAGTACCTACATTAGAAAAAAAATCGTTTTTTGGCACCATTTTTTATCACATAATTATACAAATATGCATTTATTTACCCTTTATTCGTTTATTTATTAAATTCCAATCATTTTTACCAGTATAAAGCTGGCTTCTCATGGTGCATCATTGTGCGGATTAATATGCACGACTTCCAATGCGAACGGTGCGATTCGATCTGTGTGGCTCTTGAGACTGGATCCAATGGGGTGTATCACTAACTTTTTATCACGATAGATGGTACCTAATACAACTGTCAGTTGCATAGAAAACTTGTATTTTATGAACGAAATTTATTATTTTCCGGATATTATGCCGAAGTGAGCAGCTTTTAAGTGTACAAATGGAGATTTTCATGCGAAATTCTCAAAATTGCCGCTCTATTAATTAGGACTTTTTTCTTTTTAAAGACGGTGCACGCTTTTCTAATTCGACTTTTAAGGTAGGTAACGTTAATTCAAAATACATTTTTCTGTTTAAAAAATAAAAAAATCTACAAAAACATTCAAAAAATGATGCGATATAGGTGTAAAACAAGGTACCATTGCCGCTAGCGACATCTACAAAAAGCTTTGCCTGATACACCCCATTTGCTAATTCCGAAATGCAAAAAAAGGGATCCCACAGTTGTAATGTTGGATGATAAAGTCAGGGGGTGGCAAATAAGAACAAGCAATTGAAAAATTTCGGTTCACATAGAAAGTGGCGCCGCCTAGTAGACGGTAGGGATACTAAATTTGGTTTGAACATAACAGAGTTGTCATACAATCATTTTAGTTCAATTCATTCAACATGTCGGCCATTGTTACTTACAACTTATTACACTTTAGTAAAAAAATAAATATCGTGTAACTTTTAGTACCTGCCTATGTAATGTAAAATCCTGAGAAATCTAATTTCGTATATAATGCTATTCCTATATATAAACTATATCTATAAATAGGTATGTATTGTTGGAATATTATTTGCGAAATCATCGATAATGGTCATTCAATTGATTTGAGACTACAACACTACTCGTTGGGGTTTGGGAACGTCACTACAAAGGCTGTCACTTTGCCCGTTTTTGCGCTTCGATTTAAGTTGTAAAGTATTTTGTTAAATATATCTTATATCTTATATTCATAAACCTGTTTTATTTATTAGTATGGCACTTAAAATATCCTACTATACTCCTGGCGACGCTAGTGTTTGGGTAAAAGAGAGTTTTTAATTGGTGTCGATTCTATCGAGCGGTGTGAATTTATTGTATGACCGCGGCGTGGGCTTACAGGATCTCAGCGGCAGATGCACGATTCCCCGAACTTGTCCGCAATATAGCTGTGGGAAGTCATCTAAACACTGCTTATTCATCAGATATATATACGCAAGGAAAATATCCACCAATAGGAGGTATAAAATAAAGTGGATATAAACCTCTCGCACCACTTTATTACCTTCAGATCTTTGACATTTTTTTATTTTTTATTCTAGCACGACATGTGACTTTGGGCCCACCTGATGGAAAGTGGCGCGCAAGATACATGAATGTTAGCAACTGAAGTCAGACACTCATGACTGACATCATGTGGCGCTTTGGACTTTTTACTTTTGCACTGAGCCACAATGTCTAACAGAGTTATGGCATGCCATTAATAATTAATAAGGTAGAAAAAAAAAATAACCCCAACGATTGATAATACTCGTTAATTATTAAAGTTAAATATATTGGCTAAGCCTAGGTTTCATACATTTTTGCCCATGGTCGGCATTTTATAAATATAAAATTTGAATAAAATATCACAATTGATTAATTTACCAAGTATTTTTAGCAAGGTAAATTCATCTCTTTTAAAGGAAGAAAGTACCATCAGAACATCAGTAGTAATAGCAGTTTCCTCTATATCGTCTCGGTAAGTAACAGGGCTTTATGAATTTGTGGAGGTGTTGCAAGTTTGATGCATCTGCCAGTATGAAGTAAAATGCTATACAATCTTCTAACGATTTATGTATTCCTAGTATTCCTGGTAGTAATCAGTCTGAGACATCGACAAGCTTGTCATAGGCCAAATATTAATTTGGCTATAAAAATATTATTCTTTTACACAATAACCCAAATTCCTTAATTCCTCTACAAGAAATTCGTCTTTATACTGATTAATTTTCTCTAGATACAAATCGGAAGTTATTTCATATTGGCAATTGCCTCCATACCGTCTTGGCAAGTAACAGGGCTTTATGAACTCGTGGAGCTGTTGCCAGTTTGAGCCGTGGAAATGTACTAGTTTCCATGCATGTGCTGGTATGAATGGCTTAAAGAGATACAGCGCTGTGTTTAGAATCCACGAATAGTTGATTACATGTATTCCGTGTACATGAACCGGAAATGCAGCCTGTAAAGAGATAAATTTATATTGACAAACAAAAGCTGGTAAAATTTTAAATATTTGAAAGATCGCTTAACACAGCTGTCAAAATTTCCGACGAGTTACAAAGTTAAATTAGCTTATCCGTTTTGATAATTATTAATCATCGAGCCCTGAGACAAAATGTAAGCTAACCACCAAATACGTTTGTAAATACTTGCTGGATCAGCTCCGATAGTTTCCCGATTATGTTTCACCTACAATCAAGGATAGATTCTTGATCGATGTGTTCCACAATAATTTCGTACAATGCCTAGTATGTCTTCTGGTGATTTATGTGCTCCTGGTATTTGTTGTAAAGGACTACTAGAAACTCAATCTTAAACTGACCTTTTAGTGAGCTTTGGCTAGTTACAATGTAGGTATAATGGATGTTCGTTTAGCCCTAAAAACTCATAAACCATTTTATGTTTTCTGTTCTCCTAGTATTCCTATAAAATACTACTAGAATCTTAATACTTTACCCCCATTAAGCTGACCATCTGATTAGCCATAGCTGGTGTAAAGGACCTCACATGTCTTAGACTAAGACCTTCCAGGTCTATGATAGCAGTTCCTCCTAAAACCTGGATCTTGGGCTGCATGATGCAGATTTCATTCATGGCCACTGCTATTTGTGTTAGCTCTTCAATTGTTATGCTATCCGGGTCCCATCTTCCTAGAAATTAAAGCTTTAGTTATAAAAAGTACGTACCCGAATTCTAAGACGTGCGTCGGCTCCTCCACTCGACTATTTTAAATTATTTTCGGCTAATATTTATATTATGTAAACTTTTTTAAATTATCCAATGAATTATTAAAATTTGTCAAACACATTTATTTAAGTATTTATAATAGGGTAGCCAACAGTGCTAACATCACACACTTATTTGTACTTAACACTACATCAGAAGTTAGATGTTGCACCTATTATAGGCGACCACCACATTACCACAGTAGCCTTTATAGTCTATAAAAATAACAATATTATAAAATTTCAATAAGTATACAAAAACTAAATATTATTAAAAAAACTAAA